>CM050211.1:6752500-6857500 GCA_027475355.1 Coilia nasus
ACTGTACTAATACTAATACTAATAATACTAATACTAATACTAATACTACTAACATTACTACTACTACTTTTACCACTACTACCAATACTTTTACTACATTACTATTACTACAGGCACTACTACTACTACTGCTACTGCTACTGCTACTAAAAATTATAATAGAGTTTTTCTCAGTCGCTTTGGTGCTTTTCTTACATCACTATTAACATTTGCACAGCAGTTAGTGCATTTCTCAAAACAATTTGTGAAAACTGCAAAACCTAGTGGATACCCTGCAAAAGCACGTCACTTAGTCAAAATGGATAGTCCATTCCTCAAAAGCAAGTATTCATGTCAATGAAACTGCCAGTGTCACCAAAATGAGAAGCCTTGACACCATCGTTTATAAACAAGATAGTCATTATGACAGTCTATTCTGTCAGTGTTTTACAATGCAAAAAAGGTCAGAACTTGGTGACATGTTCTGAAAATGCTCAAGACAGCACTATACACTACTATACACTACAGCCATTTGACACTACACTAAAGTTACACATTGTTGTAGTTAGGTGAGTAGATGAGTACAAGACATGGAATACATACGTTTCATATTTTTACTGTATATGCTCTTTGCAAATCCGCAGCACTGTGCAAAAGAAAAATATACTACAATCACTCTAGAAAAGTCAGCAGATGTTGTGTATTATATGGACCAATACAGCTGAAGTTTACCTGAGAGCAATTGTTCAATATAGAAGACATTTTCAATAAACAATGATAAAGGAAGGTATAAAATTTGGTTGACAGGTAACTAGTTCAACAATTTTGTATGTAATGACTTAAGCAATGAAATGAAGACTATTAGTTTTATTGGGAACGACTATTCAACATATATAAGTACAGTTCAGTTTAACTGACATGACATAAGCAAATGATAATGTTATAAAACAACATTGTATTGTATGAAAGCAACTGATACATGTCCAAAAGCATTTGCAATTTGTTCAGAGGAAGGAGAAATTGCTACTATGATGTGCACAAATGACTAAATGTTGTGGAGTTTGAACAAATAGTTATGAGAATTTTCATTCTGATCTGAGAAAAGCACCAAAGCGACTGAGAAAAACTGTAACTATAATGTGAGTTAAGGAGGTTGTGATGCCAGTTTATGCCGTGTGTGTAACGCCAGAAAAAGAGGCCCTAAAATAGCTCCATCATTTGTGGTTGGTGCTTATGATGTGGTGGAGCAGAGCATTACTGGAGGCAAACCCCTGTGAGACAGAAATGTGTCAGCAGCCAAACTGCTTTTAAAAATTACATATTGGCAGTCGGATGAGATTCAGTGCAACTGAGGTTACGGCACTTCGCAGCTGTCACAGAAAACACCTCTGCAGAGATTCAAAGGATTTGTTCCGCAGGGTAACTCAAGCAGACTGGCACATCTCAGCTACTGTCAGTCTATTACAACACCCCAGATACCAGCGCAGCATCATATTTGTGTGATGTCAACAGCTCTTGATGACTTTTCCCAGGCTGAGTTCCGCAAGATGGACACAGAGCATTGGTACAAAATCACATGAACCCCAGGGTCAGTCTTATAGTGTACACTTTAAACTACAACCTGTGCAATGACAGTACTCAGTAAACTGTTTTACTATGTAGTAGATAGATAGATAGATAGATAGATAGATAGATAGATAGATAGATAGATAGATAGATAGATAGATAGATAGATAGATAGATAGATAGATAGATAGATAGATAGATAGATAGATAGATAGATAGATAGATAGATAGATAGATAGATGACTTTACTGATGCTGGTTGGTATTGATATTGATTAATGAATTGATTATTTTTAATATTTAAAGTGTATATTGAACTTTTGCTCTAATGTGACTTTTACATTTAAAATGCAGTGATATTCGTATGCCAGTGCAACTGAGTCCTCAGTCCATAAAATCTGCTTTAAGCCCAAGAAATCATTTTCATTACAACAATTTATCACTGGCCTTTCCACACCGATACAGAGTGGTGAAATGAAAAATTGCTTCATATTTATGTCTGCTATCTGTTTACTTCATTCCCTTAGAGAAAAATGTTACTCTCTCTCTCTTTCTCTACAGAGAAAGGCCGTACTGTAATTGGTTTGGCAAATCAAAGAACAGTAGCAGGTGCCTGGGTGGCTGTGGCAGGCTGTATAACAGTTATACATAACTTCATTAGCATGAACCACAGGACAGACGAAGCACAGGCAAAGCACCGCTGAAAGGCGTAAAGACACCACACAGCACCTGCGAAAACGAATCTGAACGAACTCGTCATAGGCCGTTCATGTGAATCTCACCAAATTTGGTATATGTCATCTACAGACAATGCTGACAAAAAGTTATCAAAGGATTTTTCTTGAGATAAACCGTTCCGAAGTTACACGTCAATGAACATTTAACACGTAGCTTAAAATTCTTCAAATGGCCGTATCTTGGCTTTTAATTGCTCAAATTTGGTCAAAGTTGACATGCCATCTTTAAACAGCTTTCTTTTCATATGTACTAAATTTTGTGACATTTCGTCATAGGGGGCGATGTTTATTGGCAAAGCTAGGTGTCAAAAAACAGTTTTTGTTAAATAACTCGTCAAAATTTTTGCCCAAGACAACGATTTTGTGTTAGTATGTCAGTGTTACAGAGGCGTATCGACCCAGCCCATAAACACTCACTTGAAGCATAGCGCCACCTAGTGATAAGGGTATATGCAAAAATTGTGATTTTGAGTTGCCAATATCTTGGACCGAGAAGGTGGGAACTGCGCAAAATATGTCATGCACGATCAGCACAAAGACCTCTAAAACCACAGCATGTGCCATACAATTTGGTCTATAGGGGGCGCTGTAATTGTACAAAATGTCATTTTGCCTATTATCTAGAGAATGCTAACGTTTATAACCAATTTTTTTTTATCGTGAAATCTATTGACCCTCACGCATTGAAAACACTGGTTGGCGCCCACTTCTAACAAGAAATTTTTTTGTGAAATTTGAACATTGTGAAAACGAAGCTGAACGAACTCGTCATAGGCCGTTCATGTGAATCTCACCAAAGTTGGTATATGCCATCTAAAGACAATGCTGACAAAAAGTTATCAAAGGATTTATCTTGAGATAAACCGTTTCGAAGTTACACGTCAATGAACATATAACACGTAGCTTAAATTTTTCAAAAGTCCATATCTTGGCTTTTAATTGCTCAAATTTGGTCAAAGTTGACATGCCATCTCTAAACAGCTTTCTGTTCATGTGTACTAAATTTTGTGACATTTCGTCGTAGGGGGCGATGTTTATTGGCAAAGCTAGGTGTCAAAAAAAAGTTTTTGTTAAATAACTCGTCAACAATTTTGCCCAAGACAATGATTTAGTGTTAGTATGTCGGTGTTACAGAGGCGTATCGACCCAGCCCATAAACACTCACTTGAAGCATAGCGCCACCTAGTGATAAGGGTAAATGCAAAAATTGGGATTTTGAGTTGCCAGTATCTTGGACCGAGAAGGTGGGAACTGCACAAAATATGTCATGCACGATCAGCACAAAGACTTCTAAAACCACAGGACGTGCCATACAATTTGGTCCATAGGGGGCGCTGTAATTGTACAAAATGTCATTATACCTATTATCTAGAGAATGCTAACATTTACAATAAAAACATTTTTAGCGTGAAATCTATTGACCCTCACGCATTGAAAACACTGGTCGACGCCCACTTCCAACGAGAAGAATTTCCGTGAAATTTTAATATTGCGAAAACAAAGCTGAACGAACTCGTCAAAGGCCGTTCATGCGAATCTCACCAAAGTTTATATATGCCATCTATAGACAATGCTGACAAAAAGTTATCAAAGGATTTATCTTGAGATAAACCGTTTCAAAGTTACACGTCAATGAACATTTAACACGTAGCTTAAATTCTTCAAAAGTCCATATCTTGGCTTTTAATTGCTGAAATGTGGTCAACGTTGACATGCCATCTCTAAACAGCTTTCTGTTCATGTGTACTAAATTTTGTGACATTTCCTCATAGGGGGCGATGTTTATTGCCGAAGCTAGGTGTTAAAAAGCAGTTTTTGTTAAATAACTCGGCAACAATTTTGCCCAAGACAACGATTTTGTGTTAGTACGCTGGTGTTACAGAGGCATATCGACCCAGCCCATAAACACTCACTTGAAGCATAGCGCCACCTAGTGATAAGGGTAAATGCAAAAATTGGGATTTTGAACTGCCAATATCTTGGACCGAGAAAGTGGGAACTGCACAAAATACGTCATGCACGATCAGCACAAAGACCTTCTATAGGAGGTCCATAGGGGGCGCTGTAATTGTACAAAATGTCATTTTGCCTATTCCTTGCCTTGACAAATCACTCCTACACACTACACAAACACACACAATGCTATTCATTCAAAACCCACATCCATGCCCACTTCCAGGAAATCATTTCCACAGAAATTCTCACCTCACAACACTGCTCTACCACACACTCATCATACCAACAGTTCCCACATTTCAATATACTGCGGCGGTCATATCATGTACCGCTATGCTGTACATCTAGTTTCCCTTTTAAAGTGTCTCACCCACAGTGCTAACTTGCATTAGTTTTAATCATAGGCTAAATATACTTTGCAGTGTTCATTCATTGTACTCCTTCTTCACTAAAACAACTCTTAACTTCACATATTCAAGACTTAAATGACAGTGCAGTCAGTGCAGCTAAAACCAAAGAAAATTATACTTGTCAAGAAATCAATTGTTTACTTCACCAGTATGTCAGAACAGTGCTGAAAAACAGAGGTGGTGTTAATACATAATGTTTTTTGCACAAAAAAAGCAGTGCCTGGAAAGAGTTTGAAGTCACTGTTGCAATGCATACATTTAAACAATTGATAAAGCATAGCCTTGTAAAATGCAAATACAGTTTTGGTCAGAGGGATGTTTGAGTCTAGGCAGAACCAATACAGACTCTCTGTGAATTCATCCAAATGTCAAGGTTGACAAGGTAGCCAACTGTCAAGGCTGACCTGCCTAGACATGCATCAGTGTCAATGGATTATTTTTTGTATTTTCTATGCTAGCTTGCAATGTGTGCCTTATACTAAAAGAATGAAAAGCTGGCAACCACAGCATGTTTGGGGTTGTCTGCATACCCCCATATGAGAATGTTTTAGAGTAAACAGATTTAAACATTATGGCTTTAATATTGAATTGCTGTCAAAACAGACAGAGCCTACACCTGACATTTTGGATGTGTAGTGGAGAATGGGGTAAGATGAGATTTTTTTTCTTTTTTAAAGCAGTACTAGGCACTTTTGAGTACTTTTTCTGGGTTTTTTTCTCAACAGAGCTCCCCCTAGTGTCTCCAAGTACATGGAATCTCTCATAAAAAAAGACTGTTTACCCCTGCTCTGACCCTGAGAATGTGTTTTCTATTCAACCGATCAGAGTAACCATCGAATACGAAAGTAGTCATGTCTACCGAGGTAAGTAAAGTGAGAATTTATGAAGAATTTAACACGATGCTGCTTCTTAAGATATTCGAGACTTTGTGAGTCTGGGGGAGCGGGGACACCCAGGTATTGCAAGCGTGGTGTTCTGTTCAGACAGCGGGAGCGGTCGATAAAGTCTTCATTCGCCTGGTAATGACTCATCTACCGGCTGCCACCACCTGGTAAGGGTTAAAAAGTGCTGTGCCCTGCATAGTGGGAATGAGTTTATTCCTTGTTAACATATTGTTTCAGTGACCATATTGCACTGTATGCCTATGCCTTTCAAAGCAGCCATGACAAAGGCATTATATGGGTTAATACTTAATGAATACAAATGGAAGATTTATATTATGATAGCACTGTTCAAGAGCTTCACAATGATATATAGTTAGTTAATTTTGACCACTCTATGCAGAAGCAGTAGGTCTAAAATCTGTATTGTTGTATTGTAGAGTTAAACAGCACTGTGCCACACATAGTGGGAATGTGTTTATTTCCTGTTAACATGATTCTTCCTAAAATTTGGTACCAGGGCTACAAGAAAATACCAATTAAGTCTAGTCATGGGGGGAGTGTGCGCGTGTGGACCTCTCCTAGCCCATAAACAATTAGTTTTGCATCTGTTAGCCTAGAAACTAAGCACATGTGAATTTAATGATACACAATGCACAGACACATAAACAACACATTTTTCCTTACAGTAAATTTGGTAGGCATTTGTTTGTCAGGTATCCACTAATTAGCTTGCCGCTGGCTGCGTTACCATGGTGCATTAACACCACTTTCTTCTTGTATTCATATGATAGTGCCTAGCAACCAAACTATTCTCCAACATGACATTTATGTCAAGGATTATTGAAACACAATTCAGGGTGCTATGTTTCTTTAAGTGAGGAGGGAACATGTAATGCTGAATATAGTTTTTGCAGCAGTAATTGTTATTCTGTGCATAAAAGATTGTATTCTTCAGATTTAGTGATACAGTTGTGTTACACAGTCTAAACCACATTGTAGTCTTTTTGCTCTTCAGCAGCTGTACAAATTAGTACTAGGTCATGATGAAATAGATTTGTATAAATTCTGTATGATACTCATCTGTGTTTCTCTGTGAGTATAATGTTATTTGTAAAGGAATTACACTACACTTTGCAACACAGTGAATAACACACAGAGAGACAGGCTTGACTGTTTTTTTATATAGTATTTTTTTGCTAGTGAAACTTTACAAAAGTGGGTTCAAATGATTTTTTCCCAAATGTAGATGTCATGTTAATGGTTACAATAATTGTGCAGCCTTTGTGCAGTCACACATGTTTCCTCTCTGAGGCTATATGTTTGGATATGGCCCTCTGCTTTTGCACATGATATAAAAGCAATAATGGCACAGTCAATCATCACCCAACAAACAACCTGTACTTAGAGATGCACTTAGACTAGTAAGCTGTTAGGTGAAAGGTTAATGGAACCTAAGAACACTGCAAAAAAATCAAACAAAAAGCAAAAAAACAACAATAAAATCTCTTACATGTAGGTCTATTATGCTACCATATGTGTGAGATCTTAAGCTAGTAGTAGGGAGATTTCCAGAATCTTTGCAAGCCTCTTGCTCTATGCCCCATTCACACTTTATTTTACAGTTCCTTTTTTAGCGTATCTACATGTAACAACATGTAATATTATGTACTTACACTGTACATATCTAACATTAATTCTAACTCTAACCCTATGGTACAGTGTAAGCACATAATGTTATATATTGTTACACACTGTGTTACACTTTACCTTATGGATGTAACAGGGATAGTAAAATGAAGTGTAACCCTCTATTCAACCATTAATCATTCCACAATGGCAATGCAGCAGCATAAATATTTTGAGAACACACACTAATGTCTGTTGGCCTTGAACCAAACAAATGATAAGTAGCTTGTCATCACCGCACCAGACACAAATGTAGCGACACACCTACAAATTTATGTCATTTTACTTGTCCTTCTAAAGCTTCTGCTACACTGGCACCCCAGGTTTGCATACATACATCCATTCATATAACAGTTCTAACTTCCTTCCTTTGATGCACCCTTTGCAGACTATCTTTGCATCACACTGAACCCACAGCTCTTGGCCCCACAAAGCCGACAGCTTCCTTACTGCCAGTGAGGGTCTGGGAAAAGGCTAATATATCAGATTGCACCGTTAGTGGTGAAGTGGGAAGTGCAGCAATCCCGTGGTGGTCAGAGACGATATGTGGAAGGCGGAGGGCTGGTCTGGCGGTGCAGAATAAACCTGAAGTCTACAGCCATTAAGAGTGCAATGACTGGACTGGACACAATCCCCAGTAGGGTGAGGCCAGGCCAGACCCAATTCACAACGTTCTCGCAGCCCTCGGTTTGACACATACTGCCTGTATACTTGTAAAACAGCAACCTCCAGGGGTGTATATCTGCAACATGATGATGATGATGTGTGTGTGTGTGTGGGGGGGGGGGTGTGTGTGTGTGTGTGTGTGTGTGTGTGTGTGTGTGTGTGTGTGTGTGTGTGTGTGTGTGTGTGTGTGTGTGTGTGTGTGTGTGTGTCTGTGTCTGTGTGTGTGTATGTGTGTGTGTATGTGTGTGTGTGGGGGTGAGCATCCCAACAGAGTGCTTTCTCATATACTGAATCTTGTCAGACCAAACACTGCGGTATTGCACTGTCATCACTCATGTCTAGGAAGAGGGATGAGGGATTTTGGACAGGATCTCAACCTGACCAGACACAATATTTTGCAGGCATGTATTATAAACAACTGCCCATCCTGTTCTCTTAGTAACATTTGATAGTCTCTTCATGAAAGATGGATTACAAGGGGCGATGAAATGAGCAGCCATGATCTCTCTCCCTCTCTCTCTCTCTCTCTCTCTCTGGCTCTCTCTTTCTTTCTCTCTGTCTCTCTCTTCTGGAAACTATCTACCTGAGAAAAGAAAGGCAGTGAACAGTGCAGCAGAGCTGAATTGTCCCAGTGAGGGAGGGAGGGAGGGAGGGAGAGAGGGATGGAGGGAGGGAGGGAGGGAGGGAGGGAGGCAGCAGTGGCTACCTGGGGAGCGGATGAAAGAGATGTGGAGGAGAGAGAGAGAGATGAGTCCGGCACGACCAGCTGTCCAGGTCTTGTGTGGGCAGCACTGGTGCTCCTCGGTGCTTTGAGAGGCATACTTGGGTGGCCTCTGTGCCTTGAAGAGGGAGATGAAGCAGCATAATCAGGGCCCTTGTGAGAAGTGTGTATGTGTGTGTATATGGGTGTGTGCATACGTGTGCACATGCATGTGCATGTGTGTGCTGTATATGTGTATATGTGTATATGTGTATGTGTGTGAGTGTGTGTGTGTGAGTGTGTGGAGGGGTGAGGAGGGATTGGGGGGTTGGGGTAGGTTGGAGGGGTGTGCAGAAGCCTGGTCAAGACTCGTCTCCACAGGATAATTAAGTGCAGGTGCACTGTCAAATCAGAACAAGAGGGATTTTGTACTTGCAAATTGATAGTTACTAATTAAAGGCAAATACATACATAATGAGTTTGAAGGATGTCCTCTTCAAGACCTGGCGGCGTGCCGGTCAGGCTTCTCATTTTTTTCTTTCTTTCTCCACACACTACACCTCGTTGGTAGAAATTAAATTTTCAAGCCTGGCTCATTGTTGCACAATACATAATTGACTATTACTGCTGCATTTGAAAATATTAATACAGGCAGTGTTTGTGAAATCTTGTCACATTTCTACTGTTAGTGTGATGGCCCCCTTTTAATGTAGGCCATGCAGTATGTGGCAGCTATGACTCCGGCTTTCCTGGGGGACAAATAACATGATGTATAATGGTGGTAAACACTTCTCGCGACTGCAGGAATCTCGACTTGTGAGAATTAAATGAGCATCGGGAAAGCTAGCCATCTGTATGACTCCAGCTTTCCTGGGGGACAAATAACATGATGTATAATGCCAGAATTTCAAATGTGACAAATGTGACATTGCATACCCATACCATTTATCTCCAGTGAGGAGAGACATGTATAATGAATGAAAATGCATTAAAAGTAAAGGTGTGAGAGGTCTTTCGAAATTGTTTAATATTTAAAATGGTGGAATTCATTTTTAAACCAGACATTTTACAGCTTCGCTAGACCTCCTAAATGTCTTCTAAGTGTATGTAATCACATCTGGTTTCTATGGAGCAAATATCACGTCATGATGAATTTCTGAACTGAAGCATACATTTTTTCCCTAATTTTTAAGAAAACATATAGAAAAGTGAAAAAAACGTATGCAAGGCATTTGGTACACTGACCATGATTGGTATCCAATCGGTCTTTGAAGTTTTAGCTTTAATGTTAATGTTTGCAGAAACCCCATGGAAATAACATGTTGCTGTTTTTTACACATATGCTGCTAATGCCTCAGCTAAATTGAGGGGAAAATCACGGGAAGATGGCCAATGTGTGCCTGCCTGCTGTGCTCATAACTGCTATATGTGCTGACCATAGTCTGTTCTTAAGTCCGGCCGTGAACTTTGTGCTGAAAACACATATTATGCAGATACTGCATGTCTTCAGACAGCATGTGTTCTAATTTGGCCTCGTCAAATTTATGCATACAACACCATTTATGTATGCTACAGTACAAAGATGATGGTGGTGGTGTGAACAGGGGTGTTGTTTTTCCCAAATGACTTGACATGTTTGTGCAGTACTAGTGGAATACAGCCACTTTAGCTCAGCTTGTCTATTTATTTATTTATTTATTTATTTTCCCAGTGTTTTCATAAGTAGGTCGAAACCTTGGGATCGCTCAGGCTGAAAGTTGTCACTGGGACATTTCTAGCCCCATCGCATGTCCTTTTGCATGGGCTCAGACAAGGCTTTTCCAGCACATTCATTATGAATTGTCATGCGTCTTGCACTCTGTGATATGCCCCAAACTGCCAGTCCACTCTCTGTCTCTGTCTCTGTCTCTGCCTCTCTCTCTGTCTCTGTCTCTCTCTCTGTCTCTGTCAATTCAATTCAATTCAATTCAACAGAGCTTTATTGGCATGACAAAAATACACATTGCATTGCCAAAGCATTTCTACTTGTACAGAGTATAAGTAGTGTGTTCATAACAAGACAAACAAGGACAGAACAGTAATCATAGAATGCTGCTTGTGTGTGTGTGTGTGTGTGTATGTGTGTGTGTGTGTGTGTGTGCGCGTGCACGTGCGCGTGTGTGTGTGTGTGCGTGTGCGTGTGCGTGTGCGTGTGCGTGTGCGTGTGTGTGTGTGTGTGTGTGTGCGTGTGTGTGTGTGCCTGCATGTGTATGTGCACGTGTGTGCCTGCATGTGTATATGCACGTGTGTGAGAACTGTGCAAGAGGTGTGTATGTGTGTGTGTGCATATGTGTGCGTCTGTGGATGGGGTGCAGGTGTGTGTGTGTGTGTGTGTGTGTGTGTGTGTGTGTGTGTGTGTGGATGGGATGCTTGTGCATGCAGGAGTGTGTGTGTGACAACGTGTCTTTGGAATTGTTTACTGTATGCGCTTCACTCATGAGGTGACTCTCTCTCTCTATGGCAGGCATCTACATAACTGGCAGCGACTCTTGCACTCTCTTGTTCCTCACCTAGTAAAATTCTCATCAGCTTGTTGTCTTCTAGGTTTTGAAATTCAGGATGTATATTTGTGAATTTGGGAAAGAATTGGTTACGTATTTCTTTCCATCGGCTGCATTAATTTAAGAAGTGGAGTTCTGTTTCTATAGTGTCTTGGTTACATTTTGTGCACAGCCTTTCTTCTCTAGGTAGCCAGGTCTGTCTATGTCTGCCCTTTTCTATAGCCAGACTATGGTTACTAAGTCTATATCTGGTCAGGGTTTTTCTGTGTTTGGTATTAGTAACTGTGGAAAGGTAGTCTGCTACAGTGTACTTTCTGTTTAGGGCCAGATAGCATTGAAGTTTATTTTGAAGTAGTTTTGTTTTTCTGTGTTTATTACTTGGTTGGGCCGGATTGTTTGAGCAATGGTATTTAGGTCCTGAGGCTGATGGTTAGTTGGGTTAGTCTGGTTAGTTACATTAGTTTGTGTGAGTCTCCAGACCATCTGAATGAGGGGGCTTGCTTTTGTACTCATCTCTTGGCTTTTAAGGGCTTGGAAACAAAATGATTTGGGGTCACTTGTTTTTAAATGTTTACAGAATTTGTTGGCTCTTTTTTCAATGTTAATTAGTAGAGGGTATTGTCCTAATTCAGCCCTGCATGCATTGTTCGGTGTATTCCTCCCTACCTTGAGGATGTTCTTACAGAACACTGCATGCAGGGTTTCAACTGGGTGTTTGTCCCATTTTTCATATCCACTCTCCGTAAGAGGACCCCACACTTCACTGCCATAAAGTGCAATTGGTTCAATGACTGATTTGAATATTTTGAGCCAGATTCGAATGGGTATATCAATTTGGATAGATTTTTTGATGGCATAGAAAGCCCTTCTTGCTTTCTCTTTCAAATCTTTCACGGCCAAGTTGAAATTGCCAGTTGAGCTGATTTTTAGTCCCAGGTAAGTATAATTTTTTACATGTTTGATAGTATTTGTGCCTATAGTGAATTTTCTTCCATGACATCTGGATTTTTTCTGGAATGTTAGTATTTTAGTTTTATGATTGTTAATAGTCAGGGCCCAGGTCTGACAGAAATTATGCAGCACATTTAGGTGTTGCTGTAGACCAAATTCTGTTGTAGACAGCAAAACCAGATCGTCTGCGAAAAGGAGGAATTTGATTTCGGAGTCATTTAATGAGAGTCCAGGTGCTGCTGACTGCTCTAGTGTTTTAGCCAATTCATTAATATAAATATTGAAGAGGGTGGGTGATAGTGGGCAGCCCTGTCTCACACCCCTTTCTTGAGTAAAGAATTCTGTTTGTATGTTTCCAATTTTAATTGCACATTTATTGTTAGAATACATTGTTTTTATTATACTGTATGCTTTTCCCCCTACACCAGTTTCAATAAGTTTGCAGAATAGGCCATTGTGCCAAACTGAATCATAAGGCCTTCTGGAAATCTACAAAGCAGGCAAATATTTTTGTTTTATTTTCATTGACATAATTTGTTAATTAGGGTAGGTCTCTCTCTCTGTCTCTGTCTCTCTCTCTCTGTCTCTGTCTCTGTCTCTCTCTCTCTCTCTCTCTCTCTGTCTCTGTCTCTGTCTCTGCCTCTCTCTCTCTCTCTCTCTCTCTCTCTCTCTCTCTGTCTCTGCCTCTGTCTCTGTCTCTCTCTCTCTCTCTCTCTCTCTGTCTCTGTCCCTGCCTCTCTCTCTCTCTCTGTCTCTCTCTCTCTGTCTCTGCCTCTCTCTCTCTCTCTGTCTCTCTCTCTGTCTCTGTCTCTTTCTCTCTCTCTCTCTCTCTGTCTCTCTCTCTGTCTCTGTCTCTGTCTCTGCCTCTCTCTCTCTGTCTCTCTCTCTGTCTCTGTCTCTTTCTCTGTCTCTGTCTCTGCCTCTCTCTCTCTCTCTCTCTCTCTCTCTCTGTCTCTCTCTCTCTGTCTCTGCCTCTCTCTCTCTCTCTGTCTCTCTCTCTGTCTCTGTCTCTGTCTCTGTCTCTGTCTCTCTCTCCCATGGCAGATATGGAGGAATATGAAGGGTTTAATTTAATGGGCTGTTTACAATGTTAAAGGATCCATTACCGAAAATACAGGCACTCACACAAATCATCCCACACATTATGTATCAGCAGTGCCGAAAAAACTAGATGCATTCCTAATCCATAAGTTCCACCCGGCTGTTCCGCTTTTTTATTCCCAAAATGAGGCAGCCATTTGTCAGGGCATAAAATGCCACACATTCTGTTCCGGTTTGGTTTATTTTTGCATTGGAAATCGAGGTCAATATGTTATGTGTTTGACATTAAATGGGTACTTGGGGAGAATAAACTCAATCAATTTGTGCAAAGGGGAACCGGGGAGACAAGCCAATTGCCTAAGTGCTCAGCGTTTTCTGAGTGAAATCCCAGGTGAATTAGTGTGTTCATAATGAGATATGATATCTCACGCCAAGGGAGAGGCCTATTCATATAACACCTTGGGAACAAGTTTTCTGTGGCATTTTGAATCTAATTGGAAACACTTTCTTTGCTCATAGCAGAGGTAGGTTGGGGAAGGGGAGGTATTTCTCATGAGAGTTGAAGCATAGCAAAAGTTTTACCTCAGAAAAATGCCCTGGAATCTGTACTTAAAGTATCATTTTTACCTCATATAAGAAATGGGGCAATGTTGAGACACATTAAGACACATAAATATCTATTACTAAGAAGTATTCAGCTGCCTGGCTCTCTCTTTTTTCTATTTTTGTAAGCCAAACAATTTTGTCATCCTGCTCCCCTTTGATACATCGTTAGCATCCATTATTATCAAGCTGACACTAAATCACTCCCTTTGGGCAGGCTGCTCTCAGGCGTGTCACTATAATTCTCTTGGGCTCTGCTATTCCTCACAATGAATGTGACGCGTTGGAAATAAACTATGGGGTTCTTCCTTAGTGGATGTGAACATTCATCATGACACGGGCCATGCTGGCCAGATAAATTACAACGAGCCAAATAACGAACGTTGATTTAATTCTTGTCCCCACGGGTGATAAACATCATAAAGCATACAGCACATGTATTACAGCGCAACGAACGCACACAACTGCATACATTACGTACAGTGTTGTAACTCAACACTGGGTATGTCTAAATATTTCACCCACTTTACATGGGCATCTGCGTTGTCTCTCCCCTTTTACGCCAGATGTTACGCCAAACAAACACATTTCTTTTACGAGCGCCGGAGCTGTGTATGAGTCGGAGTCGGAGTCTAAAGTGCACTGTGCATCATGTCGCCACTATAATGATGTCCCAGTGTGCCGTGGAAGAGGAATCTGTCTCGGGGTAGGCTCACGGCAGCACGGCAGGCATGTTTCCTCTGCCACAGAGAGCAGAAACAGCGCTCGGCCGCCATAGGGGAGTTTCTGTTCCAATCAATTCATATTTATCTCTCTGACTGCAATGCGAGAAACATCTCACACAACTGGAGTTTCGACTTCGGTTTCCAAGTCAGCACATTGCATGAGCACTTCTCCATCCTCTCTCCCTCTCCCTCTTTCTCTCCCCATCTCTCTCTCTCTCTTTCTCTGTTTCTCTCTTTCTCTCTTTCTCGATCTCCCTTTCTCCCTTTCTGTATACACAGGCCTAGTGCTTTATCCATTTCATTTGTCGCAAAGATAAGAGGACTCTGTTTCTCTTGATCAGGCATCAGCCTCGTGGCACACTTGGGATTCACAGTATTCATAACAAAGCTCTGAAAAAAGGGCCGTGAAAGACTTAAAATGGCAGCTAAGCCCAAGTGTACATCAGCTTGTGCAACTGCAAGAGAAAACAGAACAGAAAGACTAGCCCATGGTGAGTAAACAAACAAATGCTGAACAATAAACAAAAGTTCTCATGCATCACATTAAAAAAATACTGTTATGATTTGTATTTGCATTTAAATACACATACATAAACAAGGGTTATTATTAATGGTGTCTAAGGCTCAATGGCTGGAACAGTTAACTAGCTCCTGAGAGAGAGCAGGCACTGTCATATATAGACTGTGCAGGCTGGTCTGAAAAGAGCTTGGGTGGATGTGGTGGTGGATGGGGTGGGGAGGAATGGGGAGGGGAGGAGAGTGATGGGGTGGGGAAGGGGTGGGGGTGCGGTGAGGCAGTGGTGGGCGAAGAATGCTGGGGTTGTGGAGCGAGCAGCAGCCCAGTATCAGACTGCTAACACTGGATGGGGGCAAGGTTGCCGGGTCACGAGGACGAGTCTCACTCATGCCTTGTCACCGCTCAAGCCACAAATTAGGGTGACGTGCGTGTGTTTGCTGGAGGCTAGCAGCTGGTCCGCCCCTGCCCCCGAATGGCGTTGCACTCCCAAGTCCCAGCGGAGCAGAGCACCCTGCAGTGTGGTGAACGTCTGTGGCACAGGTCCACCACTGCCCTTCACGAGGACACGCCGGTCATCAACCCAAAACGATTTGGCAAGTACATCCAGTCTTAAACTGCTGGAACTGCAACCCAGACATTTTTCCCCTATTACTATCATTTCCATGCTTGTGGCACTGCGTAGAGCAGAGGCCCACAGAGTGCAAAGGACTCTGCTGCTGCTGCTGCCCTCTGGGAGACCTGCTTCACTGTGGCCCTCCTCCACTGGCCTGATCTTCTGATGACTCCATGTCTTTGCTCAGGTTCATCAAACCTACTAGGTGTCACCGACTGTGTTTGTGTGTGAGAGACTGTGATTGTGTGTGGGTAGCCTTGTTTTTACAAAGTGGCTATTGGTACAGCAGCTTCCATGCCCCTAGAACTGGTATTATTGGTATGGAATCTGCCGTGCCTCTTGTTACAAAACTGTGCGCGGGATTTGTTGCGCATGCGCACTACAACAGCATGGTAAAATGGCGGCGGACTGTTTACTGCTGGCAAAGGGTTAGGGTTAGGGTTAGGAATGTACCATCTGCCATGTCAATAGCACAAATCATAAAGGTCCGGAAACTAATTCCGTACCAATAACCTGCCCCTTATTGGTCCGGTAGTGTGCCGTTGTAAATAGTGGCCAGCTGCTGGTCCAGCAATCCGGACCCATAGCCACCACCTTTTTAAATACTTCAAAGTGTGAATTTGTATACAACATCAAAATTTGTACATAACCTTAACAATTATAACCATAACAATATGTCTTACAACCAACATTATTGTAATACCATGTGTCCCAGTATATATTATGGCAGATCTATTACAGTCACTCTGCATTAGCATGGGGCCATTCAGGAGCTGGATTTCCCAGAAGCACTACAAACATGACAATTGTACAGATATGAAAGGGCTGAGGAACCAAGATAGAAGGCTCTGCTTGTTTGATAAGGTTAAAGCAACTCGCTTTAACCTTATTTATGTTGAGGTTGCTAAGGCCACAGGCATTATTTAAAAGGTTAAGCATGAAAATTAGCCTTGAGAAGCGATTTCGTAAGGGGTGTATTGAGTTGAACGACCTGGAAACCGTTCCCTGAGATGCATGCAGAACATAAAATGACTGATAAGTTCAGCAACTGCAGCAACATAAGCATAAAGGCGTCTTCAGTTGGCAAAAGCAGAAAAACAAAACAAAACGCAAAAAGAAAACCAATGCAGTTTTTTAAGCCATCTCCCAACTTTTGAAGTTACATTCATCTAGTATTCTGTCCATGCTTCACATATTCTGTCCATATGATTTGGCAGGTTGATTACACTGGGCATCAATGGCAAAGCCATTTGTCTTTTTCTGATGTCCTTCCATTGCTTCTATTTGACATGGCTGTGTGCTCCTGTGGCAGCCCGAGCTTTCCAAGGGAATACAAAGAGAGAGAGAGAGAGAGAGAGAGAGAGAGAGAGAGAGAGAGAGAGAGAGAGAGAGAGAGAGAGAGAGATAGAGAGAGAGAGAGAGAGAGAGAAAAAAAAGAATAACATTCAGTTCCATTACGGGCTGAAAGTGACAAGAGGGCCACAGCAGACTGGTCCAGAGATGGTGCTGGTCTCGAAATGGTTACTGGTGTACCATTAGATGGGCTGGGATTTGACATGTCTTGTCAAAACTTAAACCCGGTACACAAATAGAATGTGAATGTGTGGCGTGGGCAAGACAAGCCAAGTGGGTCTCAGCTGTCATATGTGTCACGCAGGTCCCTCTGAAAGCATACATGCCTGTGTGCATGCATACACACACACACACACACACACACACACACACACACACACACACACACACATACACACACACGCAGGTGCACACACACACACATACACACACACACGCATACAGAGACACACACATGTGGGCACATGCCCACACACACACACACACACACACACACACACACACACACACACACACACACACACACACACACACACACACACACACACACACACAATTAAGCATCTTTAAGCATCTTTGATTTGATTTGTGTGTTACTGTGAAAAAACTGTTTTTGTGTATTGCCTCCTTTACTGTGGTGAAAAGTGTCATAATTAGAGCTAAGATGGCAGAGCCATTTGTGTGTGTATACATATGATATGATGTGTGTGTGTGTGTGTGTGAGCAATGCTTGCTTTTTTCACAGAAATATCAGCCACACATAGCTTAATGACTAACATGAAAGTGCATGTGTGTTTACATTGATGAGACCACCATAATCTAAATTTGGAATGTGAAAAACATATTTCTGTTCTGCCACATTAACGTTTCAGCCAGTCTCTTTAGTTTGTATTACTTTTAATTGCTTCAGTTAATTAAATGTTCAGTATAAATGAAATCAGACCTGTTTTGGTGTAGAAAAAAAATATCAAGCTCTTGTCAAACCTGCAGCATTGCGCTGCACGCCCTCGGAGGCTCCATAGACTTAGTATAAAATATGTAAATCTGTGGGAAACACTGATTGCAAGCTTACAATATAAAGTATTATACTGTATCTAAAATATTCTCATCTTCTGCAATGAAATTCAGGTCAAATGGCCACACGCCTGTGGGTAGCAAGTATGACCCTTGTCACCATGCTTAACACTAATTGCTGATTTTACTTAAACTACCATTACCATGGCGTTTTGTCTACTTGTGACCGTAGCATGAGTAATAAGGTTTTGTTTTACAATTGTACTGTTTAAAAAACACTGTGCAGACTGTAAGCCTCAGGCCACTGCTATTGCCACAGCTGTGCACTTGGCCTCCATGGCAGAACCAGGATTCTTTAGTATGCACATAGACATTCTTTTCCCTGCTGGGCTGAGAGGGAGGGAGAAGGAGAGAGGGAGAGGGAGGGAGAGAGAGGGACAGGGAGGGAGAGAGAGGGAGAGAGTGGCACCACTGGTGGTCGAGCCGGTTTCCCGTGTTAGCCAGCTCCTGGGCGCCGGCTGTGTCTGTCTCGCCTCCTGAACCAGACGGGTGGTGCTCAGGAGCCCACCAGAGCCCAAGATTTGCCAGAAAGAGAGAAGCAGACACAGACACCTGAATTAATCTTCAATGCCACAAAGGGACACAACAATCTCTCTCTCTCTCTCCCTGTCTCTCTCTCTCTCTCACTCTCTTTTTCCCTCTATCTCTCTCGGTCTTTGTCAAAACACACACACACACACACACACACACACACACACACACACACACACACACACTTTGTTTCTCGTATCTTTTTCTCTCTTTATCTTCTGTGCCACATCAGCAACACCTTCTGCTAATCTGTCAGTCCCTGCGAGAGCCGGGCCCCAAATATAGGCGTGTGTCTGAGTGACTGTGAGGTCTACCTCAGGATTCCATTCCCTCCCTTAATTCCTCATTTCATCTGTTTTTTTTCCCAACTCCTGTTGTTTTGTTTTTTTGGCCAAGCGGACATCTGTTTGCTGTTTTTTCAGCAAGAGAAAGGGCTGACAGTCTGTACTGACTGTACTGACTGATCTGATGACCACATTGGGTGCAATGGGGTTTATTTGTTCAAGTGGAAATATATGCTTTACTTTTAAATTATACTAACGTGTTAAAAAAGCTTATTTCTACGAATATGTTTCTCTCTCTATATATATATACATACACACATACATACATACTGTACATACATACAGACATACATACATACATAAATACATACACACATACATACATACATACATACATACATACATACATACATACATACATACATATATACATACATACATACATACATACATACATACATACATACATACATACATACATACAGTACATACGTACATACATAAATACACACAAATAACATAAATTCATAAAAATGGATGCATCAGTGTATATAGCATGTTAAGAGTGCCCAATTGTATAGTAAAAATGTACCTTTTATAAGAGTTTTGCTATTTCCATTGTACAAGAGTCAGTAATTCAAGAGTGGGTGGTTGCATTTTTCTTGCTGAAAGGATGACACAGCCCAAAGCTGTTGTTCCTCAGCACACGGCCCCGTAAGCTACTGCTTGTCTCTGCTTGATAACTATAAATGGAATCAGTCATCCTTAAAATGTGTACCGGCACTAATATTCCCAGTAAATGCCTGAAATTGTAATGCAGACAGCATGCAGCTCTTTTTCCCTGACGCTGGTGCTCCTAATTCCTACTCTGTGCATCACCAATACACCTCATTCTGCATAATGCAATGGAAATTGGAAAAAGGCTGTGTCTGTTTATCAAAGAAATAAAGAGTCAAACCATGTAAGGGTAAATGGAAAGGGGTAAATGTAGGGGAAAATTGTGATGCGTTTTCAATACAGGACCAAATAATGACGAGGATGGAGCACTGAAGAATTATGACAGTAATCACATGCAACAGAGGAAGCCTCTGTGGGACCACTGTGCTGCCTATAAAAGCACACCCAGACAGAATTTACCAACCCAACCATATGCACATGAGCTTGTTTATTTTCACTCCTGGACGAGACAAAAAAAAAAACATCCTAGGTTGTTCAGAACTCAATTGACTCGATTTGGTTTTTTTTTCAGTCTCTTTAAGTACCCAATGTCCCAAACACTGTTGTGAATGAAATGCCTCAACGCTAACATAATTCACCCCATAATGGCTTATTACACCATCACATTTAACTATCCCAGATCTTACCCATCGTTCGTGGGATGGATATCTTGTTTGAAATCCAAGCAGTCATGTCTGCCGATGGAAAAAGATGATGGATTCTTCATCCCTCCTCACAACTGAAGTCTGCAAACCTGCCGCACCATATTCGCACAGAGTGCCAGGTGTCTTCATGTATCGCCAAGTCCGTGAGAACTGTACCACAGGTACTATGCAACACCCGAGTGTGTGTGAATGTGAGTGTTATTCTGAGAAGAGAGCAGACAATGCTAGCTTGGATATCACACACTCTATGGGAAATCACAGACAGATTGACTTTGTGTTGGTTTAATTACTTTTTTTTTTTTTTTTTAAGTCGGTGTTTCAAAAGTGGCATCAGCTGAAAGCAAAATGGCTTCACAGTTCTGTCCTGATGGCTCGCTTTAGGAACTGATGTTCCTTTTTCTGAGGAATTGTTTGAATGTGTGAGCAATCAGGGACAGTAAGGAAGTGCACAATCTGTTTTCCTTTCCTCTTAATGGTTTGCTTCCAATGTTTATTTCAGCTCTTTCACCATCAAAGGTAATCCTTCAGAAAAAAACAATGGGCTGTATTACTGTACATGGACAATTTACAGCAATAACCCACTCAATTGATTTACTTTGTAGCTATTTTTACACAAAAAGACAGACAGACAGACAGACAGACAGACAGACAGACAGACAGACAGACAGGGAGAGGGGGAGACAGAGACACAGGCAGACAGACAGACGGAGATAAACAGATTGCAGTCCCATTGCCCAGTCCCTTGATGTGTGTCTTAAAATGGTTTTTGAATAGGTAAAATACTGAAACAAAGCAATACATCTGATTAAATAGGCAGCAGTATTTCTGAAACGCCCCACCCCCACCCTTTCATTTTTCCTGTGTTTTGTCGGATATACACGGCAGGATCTAGATGATACTATTATGCCATTGATTTTTATCTTTGCAGGAGAGCACTAGACTCAATTAATTAGCCAGCTCTGTCATTCAGCTCAGCACCTTAATTAACAATAAATTTACACACACAGTCGAATGTGAGCAATATCTAATCAGCAGAGTGGATTTCAGCAATTATGACCCCCTCTAATCAGGAAGGTAGAGTAAGAGCATGTCTCAAGTAGGCTTATAAATCCTTGCATTGATTCAGGGGAGGAAAGTGTGGCGATTCAAACAGCTTTTGTTCAGCTCTCTTCATTAGCACATCCTCATGCATTATTTTCAGATATCAAAAAATAAACCTTCACCCACAATTTAAAAAAAAATAAAAAGCAGCACCTTTGCTTTGCTGACATTTTTCGATAATTAACTTTTGTCAGAGAGGATGATTCTGAGCAGGTATCCTATGCACACAGCAGAGCTCCTCCACTGTGAAACGTGATGATGCTTCACTGAGCCCTCGGAGGGATTAAATAGTATTTCGGGGAGAAGAGAGCGCAAAAGGTTTAAAATGGCGAATAATTCCTGTGTGTGTGTGTATGTGTGTTTGTGTTTGTGTGGGTAACCACAATTTTTTTTTTGGGGGGGGGGGGGGGTTGAACATACCACACATTCTTATGCTGATGTAATGTTGCACACTAAAGGTTTGCGGTTTATTGATGTTCTGGACAATGAATCTAGAATCTCATTAAATATTCTTTAAGGGAATGTTTCCTGCCAGATTATTGTCTGGCGTCATTTATGTGAACATAGAAATCCTTTTATTCATACTACGTCTCATACATTCATTGCAGTGAAAGTCTCAAGCACGTCAATTTTCCACTAGCTCTCTATGTGTTGGTTTGACTGGTCCTGGTCACCGTGGGTCTTTGCACTTGGCTTTGGCTAAAAGAACCATTGAAATAGCTTACATCACCATCACGTTTTCATATTTCAAAGCTAAAGGTTTCTTTTCTTCTTCTTTTCTTTTTTAGAGCCCATATTCACTTCTTTTCAAGGCAAGTGTAGTCGAATGAAGAAGCCTTGACCCTGAATTAGCATTGCTACCTCTCTACTGGGCATGAAAAGCAAAGGATCCACTAATCTAATCCTTAGTAAAGTGGTAGATGCCACTCATAGCTAAATCTAACTGCTAATTTGGCTATTCTCATTGCATGCCTTTAAGCACTTAGAGTTTAAGAACAAAGTGCTTGCATGCTTTCCATGCTTCCAAAATCAGGGTGCACACTTTTTGTCAGTGGAGCACAATTTTTTTATTCAAAGTGCCAGTCTGAATGCTGAGAGCTTGTTGTTTTGAAGTATTGCTAAAAATGTCAGAGGGACAATTCTGTTCTCGTCACTGCTCTCCACCGTTGCAGCTGAGATTTTCTGTGATCTGAGGTCAGCGTGCTTCTGTCTTAGGCACCATGAAGACTGTGAGTGACAATGGCAGGATGTAATTGGATGAGTGTGGCTGAACTGCTTGATTCCAAATTAAATATTTTGGGTCAGGCAATAATTATAAATGATAAAAAAAAAAAAGTTTAAGTCAAGTAAAACTTGAGTCTTCAAGGGGACTTTGTGTGCTTTTCCATGTTGTCCTGTCTAGATAGTTAGCTCAACAATACCATAAATAGTGCCTAAGAGCGCTTTGTGTCTCAAAAAGCAATATATAAACACAATGTGCTGCTGCTGTTGTAATAATTGTCGTTATAAACAGAATGCAAAGACGTGAAAATGTGATGGAGAATGTCACAAGAGATGGAGAAGCTGTATGCCGCAGAAGCAATTTCTCACAGCTGCCTAGAAACATCATGGTGGAATTTTGGCAATTTCTTCACTTTTTCCTGGTGCAAGATAAGTATGCACTAAAATTAGTGGCGGTTCTACATTGAATTACTCCTCGGGCGAGACCCCCTCCGAATGCCACCCCCCAAGGGTAAAAAAAAAAGCTGAATTTTCCACAAGCAGCCATGTTTTATTATGACCACATAGTGATTCTCATTATCACAAGTGATTCTCATTATCATGAACAAAAAAGAAATACAATGAAAAACAATGAAATACTTAATAAACATGAATGAATGTCATGAATGTAATGAATAAACATAGTGGCAAAAATATATAATATCGGATATATAAATACAACAAATAATATAGTAGCAGATGATGCTCTGAAATATTTTACAAGAGCCCCTGAAATTGCAATTGAAATTAACATCAAAATACTGTAGGCTACAAAAACTCTTATACAAAACATCAATAAATAGCAATTTTAAATATGTCCTTACATGCCAAATGTATGTCATTAGACGCCATATTAATCTATCTTTCAGGGAGGAACAATTAGCTCCTTGGTTACTGTCTCGAGTTCTACAGTATGCTTGTTACACGTTCAGTTATGACTGTTTAACTATGCTAAACTATAGTTAAACTATGCAAACTATGAGTTGCAGCAAATTGTAAATATTGAAACTACCATAATAACATTCTCGTGGCTAATTACAGGGCTCAACGTTAACCCAAATTATGGAAATCAATAATAACTGAACTTGTAACAGTTTTGTTACAAAGCCAAATCTTATGGTGAAATTAGATCTTGTGTTTGTTGAGCAATCGTCGCATCATAGCTAGAAGGCTAACAAACGTAAGAGTTATACCATGATTAACATTAGCCCTTCATTCATGGCATGGATAGCATAATCAAGCAGAGAGAACAGTTGCATACCTTTATCTTTTGTTCTTCTAATGGCTTTGACCTTTTTCTGTTCCTCTCCTTCTGTTTGTCACTTGACAGTCAACACACTGTATTTCCCATGCCCAAACACTGTCACTGACAACCAGGAGTTAAGACTAAAGAATGACTTGTCTTACATCTTGCTCAATGCAATAGGAATTTATGTATTTTTCTCACGGCCATTGCTGAGTAACGCAAAGTAATGTAACGAGTTACTTTCCATAAGGAGTAAAGAAGTAAAGTAATGCATTACATTTTTTAACAGTTGCGAGTAATGTGTAACTGATTACTTTTTTTGAGTAACGACCCCAACACTGTGTGTGACTGACTTTCGCTCACTAATTGCAGAGTACTGCCTGCTTGTGCGTTGCATTTGAGAAACCCAGAGGTGAACTGTCCCCCGCGACCCCTCCCCTTTCCACTTCTGGCACAGCTTCTGTGCACTGGGCCTTCTCAGCAAGCAGGGGTGCCTGCAGCCAGAGGGGGCGCCAATTTCCCAGTTTCCTACACAGTGATAAAATAGATTATTTTTCAAGCGCGTGTGACACTCGTGACTGGCGTCCTTCACGAAATGCCGCCCAGGGCTGACCTACTGGCCCCTATCAAACACCGCTACTGACTAAAAGCACATAGTGGCATCTTTTAACCATTACAAAACACCACGAAGCATAGCTGCCAACACTCCCACTTTTCCCAGGTTTCTCCCGTATTTCAGACCCACCCCCTCCCATTCTGTCATTTTTCCCAGTAATCTCCCATAATTTACAAGATCCAAATGTAAAATAATATTTGTAAAGACATAAATAATGACATCATTTTGGCTAATGTTATAAGAGTATACAGTATGAAATGTATGTATGAAATGTAATTTTGTCTTACACGATAAATACCCTGTATTTCCAACTAATTTGTTGACTACCTAGCAACCCATACGTAATTGCATAGTTGATCTCTGCGCAGGTTGCAGACACATAGGTTGAAACTAAACAGTCTATTAGTGCAGCAGTTGAAAAATTGCAGTCCAGCTAAGAAGGTCAAATATATCTGGTTATATAGCTGGTTTCAGTCAATGTCAGGCACAGACTAAACACAACTAGAGTTCACAAAGCAGGGTTTTTTTTTCACACAAACAAAAACCACAGTTTACATGAACCAAAGATGGCAGAGGACAAGATGCTCAACTATAAAGCTCAGAGGGTAAAGGCAGAACTGAAAATGGCTCAACGCCATGGTAACTGGACACAAAAAGGGAAAAAACTGTAAGAAGTACAACTGAAACACACAAAGGGTCCAAACCATGTCAAGCAAACAGCTCAATACAGTACACAAACATAGAAGGGAGATACAGGCTAGCAACACTCCACACCCATCGCCGCTGCAAAAATCTCCCAGATTTTGCTACTCAAATGTTGGCAGCTATGCCAAGAAGGGTGCCTATGTTAAAGCATGTCTGTTCCCATTTGCAGAACTGGCAGTGGCTCAGGAGGTATAGGAGTCAACAAGCAATTGGAAGGTTGCTGGTATGATTCAACCTCCTCCTGAGTAGGTCAAAGTGTCCTTGAGCAAGACACTGAACCCCATACTGCTCCCAATGCGCTGGCACCTTGCATGGCAGCCTTCCACCATTGTTTGAGTGAGTAGTTGAATGTGAGGTTGTAAAACAGTTTGGGTACTCTGCTGAGCATAGAAAAGTGGGTAACACTTTAGAATAACTACTCCCTATAAATCATGTATAAATATTTTGTTAACCATTAATTAGCACTTCATCATTTGGTAGTCTTTATTTTCCATATTATTTGACATCAATAAATTCATAAACATATCTGGCTTCTGTCTGCTTGTCTGTTGCCTGTTTGTATGTAGGCTATAAAAAAGAGGTGCACACATCCAAACAAAATAATAATCACAGGTGCTAGAGAAGTGTAGCAGGTATTTCACAAGAGGTGGTCTGCACACTGTTTTGCTCAAGAAAAATATTTTATTTAAAAAACAAAGCAATGTTTCTTTTAGAAAGACCAACAGACAAGCAGAAAGAATATAGATGTTTTTCTAAATGATTTATTGATGTGAAATAATGTAAAAATAAAGGTTAACAAATGATGAACAAAGTGTTAATTAAGAGTTAACAAATGCATTTATACATGATTTATAGGGAGTAGTTTTTCTAAAGCGTTACCGAAAAGGGCTATACAAATGCAATCCATTTACCAATAAATGTTGTAGCAAGAGGCTACTACTGCTGATATGACCAATTAAAAGGAGAATGGTAAGCTTGCCAATGACGGCATGTTGGGATGTTGGGATGAGGTTGCACTGAGTTGAATAGCATGAAAAAGACAATGAGTTTAGGATCACCAATGCATGTTAATCTATTTAGTACACCCCAAATATGAATATTATGAGCAGAAAAAAACAGTAGATACACTCTGTAAAATTTGTAGACGCACAGCAAGGCAGACAGATGCGTGGACAACCACACACAGAAACGTAGTGTTTTGGTAGAGTGTTGGCTTTCCAAAAATCTTCCCCCTCAGACGCATATGATTGCTGCATTATCAGCAAACAATGATCCAAATCCTCCATGGTGCACCACAGTCAGCCGCTCCCCTCTGTCAAATGAAATGCTATTAGGGATGTCTGAAAGGGGTTTAGGATTGCAGCCGGGTGAGGTGCAGTGTGTGTTGTGTGTGTGTGAGAGAGAGAGAGAGAGAGGTGGAGGTAGCTCTGGGGATTGTGCTGACCAGGTCTGTTTGATTGGCAGGCCCTGTCTCCAGTGCTCCCCTGGGGGACGGCTGGTAACCAGGCGTGACAGATCCACTGTTTGCCGAGGAGAAGAGGTGGTGGCAGAGAGCAAACACGCCTCAACTCCATTCAGAAGCCTCAGCACGCTCTTTGTCTGTCTGTCTGCCTGCCTGTCTGTCTGTCTTTTTCTGACTGTCTGTCTGTCTGCTTGTCGGTCTATCTGTGTGTCTGTGTGTCTGTTTGTCAGTTTGTCTGGTCCCTTTGCGCTCCTCCAAATCCCTCCTGGGGACCTGAATGAAGAAAAAGGAATTAAAGATTGGACAGGAGAAAGGTCACACGAGGCAAGTGGCTTGGGTGGACTTCAAAGGGAACAACATTTATCCAGAGACACTTCCGTCTGCATCAGGCTCACGTCCATGCATGCTCTCTTTTAATGGATTCCGGCTGGGCTATAAATTCATTTTGGAATTTATCATTTAAGTGCAAAAATGGAAAATAGATTGGTCTGAAGAACAGCTCTTTCATGTGTCTGCGCTGACAAGCGCAGGTCAAGCCTTCTACAAAGCAGCTGCATTTGACCCTGGGTGAAAACACGTCTCACTGGTTAAATGTGACAAATAGCTCAAGGACAGAAATGACCTACTCTGCCGCACTGTCCTGTTTGACTAGCCTGACCTGTAGAATAGCCTGTGGGACATGTACGCGGAAATTCATTTTTGCCTTATAACTGCAATGCAAGGAAGAAAATTAAGATTTCGTAAGATTTTAAGAGGGGAAGTCATGTTTTTTCTACCATTGGTGAAACACAAACTATGCTGGGGTCACCTTATTGGAGACTCTCTTAGTAGAAAAACGTACCACAAAACATTACAATAAAATACAGAATATCTTATCTCTTCTGCAATCAGCAAATAATTCAATAAAAATGACATGTCTTAAAAAAACATTGTCTTTCTGTTTCTAAATTACAGTTCATATATAGGTCTTTCCTCGTGCATGAGTGAAGAATCATGAGGTTAGAATAAGACACTATTACCCAGGTAAATTTTGGGAATTACATTTCTAACATGCTTTAAAGGTATTATGTACGTACATTAATAAAGTGGTGGTAGGAGAAACAAATGTACCTATTCTCAATACTCAAACACTCATAACAATAACATAAATTACTTCAACTGAACATGGCACAAACATTGTTACAGCTTTGTACATAAACTACAGCATATAAGAAGTACAGCCCAGCTTTGGATGTGCATCTGTCCACAGTGCCTTGTCAGCATCACAAGCAAGGTCCTCTCTGGCCCAGCATCAGGGGGGACTGGAGTTCTGGGTGGCATATGCTGCCCTGGCATGCCTTCACATCAGTGCCAGCACAGGACTCTTTGTCTGAAAGAGAGCTCCATGTCAGTGGGATTGTCAGTCTTATACCTTCCCTCACCACAGGGGAAAAAAAAACAAAAAGAAGAAAAGAAAAAAAATCAAGACAGTAAAATAGGCGGTTGGTGACTGTCGAAGGCAATTATGGACAACTGCTGCCTGGTGGGGACTTGTCTTGTCCAACATGGCCACAAACCACTGGAGCATCCTGGCACATCCCTGTGGTCAATTCCAATGCTGATGTCATGCAAGGAGCTGTGTTACAGTATGAAATGTTTTTTTTTTTTTTTTGTGAAATCACTGTCAAGTCATGCTGAAGGGCAGGTTTTCTCGTCTGTCCTCATTTTAAAATGTCTAAATGACACCTGTCACAGTGTAGGGACTCAAATCAGTGTAGGGACCCTCTAACCAGCCTGCTGTAGGCTCAGTTATCGCCATGGTGATCCCCATGGTTGGCTAAAGTGGCCTAAATCCCACCAGTGACAGCTTCTTCTGCCTCCTCTCACTTGTCGTCTTAACTCCCCTCATCCTCCGTGTCTTCTACGCCTTCCTCCTTATTATTTGTCTCTTCTTCCCCTCCCTATCTCTTGTTTTTCTTCCCTGCCAAGCCATGACTCCTTGTTCTCTTATTCTGCCTACCCCTCATAATCTTCTTACTCAAACACCTCTTTAGCTCTTTGTCCAAAATAGTCCTTTTCATAATGTTCAGGTTCTGTGGTCTAACTGTTTCATACTGGTAATAGGTGTTTTACATTTTGGGAACAGGTAATTAATAATCGAGTGTAAAATTGAATGTCAAATTTTTAATAGCAGTATTAAGCAAGAAAGACATACACACCATGATGTAGTTAGTGAAATTAACCTTGTTTAGTTATCTGTGTATTTTAGAACTTCTAACTCAATGTAAAGCAGTGAATGTACTTAATAGTTAAGTAAATGCCTTGCCAACTGATATGCTTGATGAGTTAATGGATTAATAAACTTTGCAACAAGTACATATTATGTCTTAGCAATTGGCAAAAAAATCTTGCAATGCATACATGCTGATCGATAACAATAATGTGTATTATTCACTCTAAGTATAAAAAACATCACTGCGTGGTTATCTTCAAAAAGCTATTTTCAGTGTACCTCAAAAATAATTGAAGCACTGTTTCAGGAATGACAAAACCTTAGCCTCATTCTGTCATTGTACACCACAGTGGATTCAAACATCAGTGACTAAAACGGACAGATATTTTCCAGTCCTGGGAGAACCACACATTTACAGTAATGCATGCAGGACAAAGAAAGACAGAAAGAAAGAAGGAGACATGGAAAGAAGAAAGAAAGAAAATGTGCAGGTATTTCTCCTTGTGAATTTGTTCATGAAAAATAGAAAGCATTTCTAGTCAAGGGTATGTAGATGGATCTATATGCAGTCACTGAGCTAAACAGATCACATGGCTTATTGCAAGTACATCTAATTCCTGTCTTCAGACGAGCCCTAGAGCTGTAAGTCAATCACTGCAGTATGAGAGCAGAGGCAGTCACATCCAACCACATCCACACCGGCCCTCATAATAAAATCCATACATATTTATATCTGTAGGACTCGGCACCCCCTCTGGAGCTCCACATGGGTGGTAGATTACTCAAGTGGCTAACAGGCAAATTGAATTCTATGCGGTCAACTCAGGGAAAGTAGGTCCACGGGGATAAAAGTCCAAAAGCCCTTAAACTATACAGACTTCTGTCAGGCTCTTGAGACAGAAGCCCTTATCTCGAATATTCTCTTGAGTTTCTTTTCTTTTTTTCATTCCCCTCTTTTCTCTCACGGCCTCAAACCCCTACCTACTCACCCCCTTTCCATCCCGCCATTCAAAGTCTCAGCAAGATAAAAAATCTCTAAAAGATTTCTTTTCAAAACTCTAACACAGTTATTAAATCCTGAAACAAATGCACTTCAGAACTACATTATACGTGAACCCTTGGATATTTCAGCCTTGATTCCTTGTGTGGAAGCACTCTTCTTGTTAAGATTGGCTTACTCTCTACCGTATACGTCCCAGAAATCATTCCACTGTGCGGTTTGTTCGTAAACACAGGAAATCAAAGCTTTTGTGGGGTGGGGGTGGGGGCACGGTACTCCAGTGGGGGTAAAATGTGCATCAGCAGTAACATCTGTTCAAAAGAATGCAAATTTTCCCCCTCTTTCTGCCCTGCCTCACAAACAACTTGCAATATTAATAGGGATTCATTTGTCAGACATCAATGTGGAGCAGGCGTGGTTCATCTGCTAGGTGAGTGTGGCTCCTGTATACATCATTGACCGCATCCCTGGTTGACATTAATAACTCATCACGGCATTGCACCCCACCCCAACACACACACGCAGACACACACACACACACACACACACACACACACACATGTATACACGCACACACACACACACACACACACGCGCGCGCGCACACACTCGGGTGGTTTGCTGCAGTGATGGCGGCGAGGGCAGCCGACACCCAAGTCTTGGGTGAATCGTCTGCAGCCAGGGCTCTGACTGTTGCCCCCGTTCCTCCTCCCCCTGACGGACGAGTGTACCCTGGTCACCGGGATGATGTCCAAATATTCTTTGATTTAAGGGTACCTGACAGCTTCTAATAACAACAGTGCATGACATGCAGCCTCGACTACTGAAACAAAACAACATAAAAAACATTTCACATTTATGTCACTTTTGGTTGTTGTGATGTGGGACACAGACACACAGTCTTGTCGCTGAGACATAGTTTCTCCTTGTACAGCTGAATGAATGGAGGAGACCTTGAAGGACCACAAGGAGAGAAATGCCACAAACAGAGCCACAGCCACAGCCACACACACACATACACAGAGAGAGAGAGAGAGAGAGAGAGAGAGACACCTCCTTCATCACGACCACCCTTTCAGGGTCTTTAGTCATCATGGGGACATAACCAGGTCTGATATGGGAAGTGACCTGTGCTGTGCTGTGATGTGGCATGTCACACATACAAACTCTCAGGAAGCTACAGCACCACAGCAAATGGTGAGACAGCAGCTCTGTTGGTTTGGGTGGGAGATTAAATTTACCTCTGCCAGCGAAGGTTATGTAATCATCGGCATTTGTTTGTTTATTTGTTTGTTTTTTAGTCATCAACATAACTCTAGTTATGGATATATGAAATCAAAAATGGTCAAAAATGGGCTAACTTAAAAGTGATTAGATATTGGTGGTGATCTGGATCCAGGCCTGCGCTCTCTGAGTGCTCTTCTAGCTAAATATATAACATCATTTTTTTTATTGCAGTGTATTCAACAAAAAGGAATTATTCTGGTAGGGTTTTCCAAGCATATGTCTGGTATTAAGCATGCTATGTTATACCATGAGCCCCTGATACACTGGCTGAACCCAGCAAGGATTTGTCATGTCTGATATGGAAATGAATGAGTCTCTGCCTTTATCGGGGTTAAAATTGCAGATGCTTGACACTATGCCAGTAATACGATTAGCAGTATTGAGCAAGTCTCTGTCACGCTCAACCTGATACTGTCATGCTCAAACAGACCTTTTGATATGCTGCGATAAGTCTCCCTTTCCCCTCATCAGTTCTAATTGCGCCATTAAGTATTTAAAGTGCTTGGCTCCAAGTCAACATATCAGTGCACATCTTTAGAATATTCTGCTGTGTTTTTTCAGGAGCTATTATAAGTAATGAAACAAATTCATCTTTGAGCCTAATTAGTCCCAATCAGTTCAGACACAAATAAACAGGCCTGCTGCTGTCATCTATATTTAAAGAACAAAAATAATGTGTGAATAATCTGCAAAGGGATGCTTCTGGTACTTGCCTGCAGTCAGTGTGTTTTTTACAGAGGATCTATGACTCTTCAGAGGGCTCTTTATCAAGCCAACCACTGGCATCCATGGCCCCACTGTCTCCACACGATTTGCTTTGCGAATTTGCCCGCGTCCTGCTGTGAGCTACTCCTCCCCACCAGCCGTGCCCCCAGGCCCATATGTTGGAGGTGTCTTTGGGTCTGGGCCTTGGCATCTGAGGGGCTGTTCGCATCGCATTGGATTGAACCGCTGGCAAAGGCTGCCAGTGGTGGAATGCACTGGTTGATAGCATTGTTTGTGCTCGCTGTCTTTTCAGCGCAGAGCAGGCAAAGAGTGGAGGAAGAGGTTCAGCTTGGGTGGGTCAGTTTGGGTGTCTCTAAGCTCCTCTGTGCTTTTCCATTCCAAACGCAGGATTAAGAGGGGGGAGTGAGGTGTGGTGGGGGGGGGGGGGGGGGGGGGGTGGGGGGGGTTTATTGTGAATGCACCACTTTGGCTGTAGAGTTTACCAAGTGCTCGTTTCAGGGGGCCATGATACAAGCTAGGGATAATCGTTGGTTCGGCAAAAGGGACACATTTAAAAAAAAAAAAGTCTTTTTCTGTGGGATTTTCGTGGCTTGTCAGTGCGGGGGTGTTTATTTGGTAGCACAGTGATAATGTGGTTTGCTATTGAGACTGATAGTGTTGTTTCAGTGATGCGAATAATGGAAGTCAATGTTTACCTTGGCATAACCTGCACTGCTGTCTACCCACAGCAAAGCTATGGATACGAATTAGCCAAACCAGCCACCCAACCAATAACAGGGCACCTCTGTGTAAGTTGCTGATGTTGAGAGAGCCAAGAAGCTAAGTCTGATTATAATTGCAGGGGACTATCTATCTACAGGATGCAGTCATACATGTCCTTGGCATAGGGCCCATAACATGCTCAGAGGTTTCAACAAGCATGTGTTTAAGCTCTGGCAATAAGTCTCTCTGCTGGTTAGATGTTTATAGTAGCACTATCTTATGGTAGCATCTGCCAAAGCACGTGCTGTTAATGCCATTTACCATTTCGGTTCAATCTCAGTGAGGAACATACAACAGTAACATGGAGTGCTTTAAAGATGGGATCCATAAAACAATGATTTATGTTTGTTTAATGACAGTAATTGTTACAACGTCTTGTCTAGAGATGAGATATTAAGAAGAGAACCAGAGACTTTTCTGCATTCACTGACTGAATAAAAGAGAGTGAGGTATGCAATGTCAATGCCGATGCAACCTTACCCAAAAAAATGTGACAGCTACACACAGTTATAAACCAACAATGTTTTTTTAAGCCCTGCCTCACATAGTTCTAAACACAGAGGACACACTGTGACTGAACACTTAACACCTAATCTAAAACGTGTCAAATTACACCTGACAAGTACACAATGAACTGTTCTGCCAGAACAGTGAAACTGCAAATTTCTTATACCTCTGAGATGCCTATGAGGTACTGTTATGTGTTTAATAAATAGGGGAAAAATTTAGTTGTCATTGGTATGGCAATAATATTAGCACCGGAGCTGTGTCACATATTTACAACTGTACACAATATAGCACTAGTTGTTAACAATTAACAGCATTATCATTAATGGTAATGAATTCCTGTATGACAAAAATATTGACGAATGGGGGATTTTAGATGCTGTCAGAACGCTTCCTCTTGTCATAGTTGCTCAGAGAAGAAGCACGAAGAAAATGGCCCACCCAACAATAGAATATGTTGACATTTATAGCAGATGGAAAGATATGACATGAGATAGCATTGTACACAATGGGACATAGGTATGGGTATGGGTGAGGCAAGGAGAAAATGCTTCACTGATATGACAATGAAAAGAATACAAGGTTTCAAGAAGAAGTAGGCAAGCACTCAGAAAGGCCACAGAGACAGGCAGGGAGAGAGAGAGAGAGAGAGAGAGAGAGAGAGAGAGAGAGAGAGACAGAGAGAACATGAGGTTACAATTTAAGCCAAATACAAAATTGCATATAACACTTACATTCATCAAAATGAATGTCAAGAATTATTATAGAACTACTTCTAAAAAAAAGCATACCTCAAAAAACATACCTCAACAGTACTGCCCTATAAAGCTGAACTAATTCTCTTCTTCCTATTACAGTTTTTGCCCACTGCTTGAACGCAACAGACATATGCTTAAACCAAAGTAACATAACTTGAAGTTGTGTTACCATGCCTTAAACACAGTGTAACCATACCTTAAACAAAAGTGCTGCTTTACACTTCAGTTGCAATTCGGCAACACTCTTGCTCCTTTTTGCAACACACTTGCTCCTGCACACTACACACTCTTTCATACATAAGACACTTCGTTCAAAAATGAAATACCAATGTATCATTGGCAAAACACATCTATTCAAAATACAAAAAACAGTGTTTTATATAAAGTAGACTAGTGTGTTGGTGCTAATGTGACAGTGTTTTCATAAGATACAAGTGTGTGCAATTTTGTCATAAGAGTGACATTTTGGTGAAGGATTATTAGGTTTTGATTGCAAAGTTTCAATTTGACATAGATGTGAATGGTTTATTTCCAAGTGTTGTGTCCTATGTGGTTGGGTGTAGAGTTTTGGCACAGCGGGACAAATTTTGCAAAATGTGTTTAAGCAATGGGCAAAAACTGTAAGAAGGTACATTAAAACATCACCACTATTTTACCTACAACATGTTTGGCTGGTCAGTGTGACAACTTTAAAGGCATTTTTCTCCGTGTCTATGTTCAGGTAGTTACGGCACTTTGTAGTACTGCATCAAATCGACGCTAATCTGTGCTGACAGCGAGATGAACCACAGGGGGCTGTTTGGATGGCTGAGTGAATGTTCAGTGGGTGAGTGATCAAGGGCAGGCTGCCAGGAGTAGGCTACATGTATGACTACATGTGCATGAATGAGTCCTGCTCCCGCAGCTGAAATCTCTCTAGAAAGCAGCAGTAGTGTCCGCCGCATTATTAATTGGCATCGCTGACACAACACCAGTCCGTTAGCGCCAACAAACGGAAGTGCGCGCCAGAAGGGAAGGCTGGCGTTGTTTTCTTGTTTGTGTAACCGGCATCAAAAATGAAACGTGAGTGCTACAGGCCCTTCTCAATCATCGGGATCTCTGGAGCACACTGAGGGGACATTTTCCTCCCTCCTCTGTGGGCTGTCATTGGCAGGCGGGTTTAGCCTGTCGTCACAGCTGCTGGGTAAAGTGTTCCTTCCTTCACATCAGTATCAGAGTAACAGCGGGGGTGTTATTGGCATTTTGTATAAAATCAAATGGGTCTTTGGATACATATGCACATTATTTGGAGAGAGAGAGAGAGAGAGATGTGTTGTAATATATTAAGTATGGAAATGAGTACTGGTAATATGTATATTTTTATGTGTAATTATTAAGAATGAGTAAGAATATATACAGATAGGCCTAACACTTATTAAGATTACTGTGAAATCAATAATGAGAAATTATCATGCCCCAGCCCCCTCCACACACACACACACCTCCACCTCCACCTCCTCCCTCTCTATATGTATAGCCTATATGTACTGTATAAGTACCCTTCCCTTTCCTCGCCTCCCCTTTGCTAGCTGCATCAGCTGCCTGGCAAAATTAACCACATCATAATAACGACATGATGACTGGAAGCAGGCAGCAGTAATGATGTGTTGTCCATCATGTGGACAGTCTTGAGGGTGCATTGGACATGCGAACTGAGACACGTCGGTAATTACCATGATCCGGGCTGGCGGAGTTGGGAACGAGCGAGCGACTGGAGCGGCAGCCGTCTAATAATCCTGCCGGGGTTCTTGCTCGACAAACCGAAAGCTAATCCTCCCCTCACCCACGCATCTGATCTCGGCTGCATGCACCCGCCCTGCACTCCAGGACTCTGTTTATCCTTGAAGCGCTCTCGTATCCTTAGCAATTGCCTTAGCAGTCCTTAGCAAAACAATGCTGTGTGTGTTTTAATGAAGCCATAATGAAGGACCTCTGATGCCCAAGCCGTGTAGCTTTGGGCTGTGCAGCAGAACGGAGGTCACGGGGGTTAGTATGCAGCATGTTGACAGCATTGGCAGCACTATGCAAGAACTAACTGCTAATAACTTATCAAGCAGATCTGAGGAAGGAGTAGACACATATTTAACAAAAAATATAGACATCTAGTTATATATTTTATGTTGTTTATGGCTAGTAATGTGGTGAGTTAGTATGCAGCATGCTGACAGCACTGGAAGTACTATGTGAGACTTAAACTGCTAATACATCCTAGATCTATAAACACAATGAACATAGGTTGCAGGAATGTTAAAGTGTTTTAATATTGCATTTGTACTGTATTTCTCAGAAACAAAGAATGACCACTATAAACAAATCACAAACCATGATCATTGCTATGGTATATGAAATGAGGTTATAGGTTTCCTTAAAAATATATATAGGCTATATTAAAAAACTACGATTGACTTGTTTGAATAAACAGAAGCGTTTTGTAAAGGTGGGGAGGCGTAGGTGCAGTGACGGGGGAATTTCACTAACTGACAGACACTTTTGTGCTAAATTCTAGTTGTAAATCTGTCAGGTCTTCACAAAACACCCTGACTGTTATAACTGGTGCAAAGAAATGTTCTTTACACCATTAGCTTCTTCTCATCTGTGCCAGGGCATGGATTAATTCTTAGTCAAACAGAGGATGGTACAGCTAACACTGCAGAAGGAACACAATTGCTATAATCTTGAATTCAAATGAAAAAGGAGAGGAGTTTAGTTTAAATTAACACTATTCATCTGAGAGCAAAAAAAAAGGAAATTAATAATTTGTTAGAAGAATATGAATATTGTTTTTACTGGCACTATAGCTTTTATTAACAGAAATGCTTCACTCACACATGTGCATTTAGACTAGGCTTAAGATTTGTAATGGCACTTTTTTAATATCACCTATCAGAGATGTCTCAGTCACATGACTAATCAAAACTATTCAATGACTGAAATTTTCACACCAGGATCCTGACATGGTATGCCAAAGGGCGGCTTTTTTCCATGGCACTCATGATATTGGCAGGAGATTCTTGTCTTGTCTGCCAGAGTCTAATGAAATATATGGTAATATGACGGGATGGTATTTTGTGTTGGACATGTGTGACCTTTAGGAATCACTCTAATAAAATGGGGCTCGTGTTCATGCTGACATTTTTGTTCTTGAAATGCTGAAGTTGATGACTCTGGCTTAGTACATCAGTGTGGCACGAATGCAAACAACTCCGTCCGCCATCCGTAGCCTTTCCTCTTCCGCTGATGACGCACACGTGTAATTTTACACATACACAAGTGAACTCTAAACTGGTGTGCAATAAGAGCACGTCCATGTGTGTGTGGCCAAAAGACATATTACTTTAATACACATCATTCTCTTAGTTGAAATGTAATGCTGTTTATATGTTATGTTACGTTTTTATGTTCCCTGTAAACTCTTTCCCATAAGTTAATGCCTCTCATATCCCATATCATGAAACAACAACACGGTTGTGGTGCCACGATAAAAAGGGGGTGGCGATGCCACCAGGGAAACGTGATAAAAAGGTTTTTAAATTTCTTGTTTGAGCGGCTAATTCAAAAGACACTATGTTTATATGAGACCCATAAATCCAGAGGGTCCAAGTTAGCATGCTTCATGACAACTCCTGGTCCCACATAGCAGACTGAACATTTATATTTGTGAGCTTGGGTCATAGGCTTCAGGTTATGGATCAGATATTAAGTAATCGATTTGAAGTTGCCTGATTTTGTAGCATTTTTGTACTTTTTTGTGCAGTATCTCATCATTAATTATTGGTACAGCATTTTGAAAAGTTTTTGTTCCACAGACTAGAGTGTTTCTACTGTACTAAAGCATGTCTGAAGTAAGTGGCTCGTCCCATGATCTGGTAATTCAAACTGTAGACCTTAGGCTGAAACAGGAGGTTATGAAAGCCACTGTGTATCAGAACATCTGATTCAAAGGTTATTTTCCCAAGAATTCAGTGCTTGCCAAAGCAGCGAAGCAACGAATGCCTCTGAAATGCCTCTCCCTTTCAAGGTCTTGGACACCGCCGTATTCTCAGGCTTCTTAATTACCTTCCACCAATGCCACAGGGACACTGCAATGAGCGAGCCTGTGAAAATATTAATCAAAAAGATCGAATGAAAAGCCGTCCTGTATTAAACTACATCCCTTGTTGCGAAACCTAAAATAGATTTTCCCGTGAATGACAGATGTTCCATTTCTTGCCTTTTTCTTCTCCCCTTTACCTTTAGCACTTTCTAAAGAGGAACAGCTGGCGTGTGATGCGCGCTGAATGCACATGCCCAGAACAACCGAGACTGCGAATGAGAGACGGCTGTGCCAAAAACATGACAAATCAACCGAGAGGAAGAGGGCTTTGCAGTGATACACCAAACACCCTCAGACACGATCCATTTCCAATCCATTTGTTGTCTGGTAATCAAATGTAAGAACTGCAGGTGAATAAAAAATACACAATACACACTCCAATCCACCCACCTGCATGTGCACCCCTTACACACACACACACACACACACACACACACACACACACACACACACACACACACACACACATTTAGACATATATATCTATCCATTGTGTGCAGTGGGATGATAAAGGCAGGAGGAAATACAAACAGAACGCATCGCTTGTAGTTCAAGAGTTTAAAGCTGGCCGTTCTTTTACATTTGTTAACATGTCTATAAATTTAATATAATCAGAGAATGGTTAAACAAATGTTCTAGATGCCTTTGTTTTTAATAAATAGTCTTTGAGGGTATCAGCGAACACCAGACGATGGTTTGTTTCTTTGCCATTATAATTTACAAGAGCCATTGTTAGGGTGCATTCAAGAAAACCTCTCTCTGGTCTCACTTCAAAGAGGTAAGAATACCAAGCTGTGAGGCTTGTGAACACTGCAAAAGAAAATAAGAAGGCCTTGTGAGCTAAATGGATGTAGACTTTCATCAGGTATATTCATACTGTCTGAAGGGGGTACTTCTTTCTCAGTATATTTTTTGCTGATTTAATTTGAACCACACATGCTTTCAGGGGAAAATGAAACTTGACATGGATGTCTAATATCCAACACTGCTCTGCTTGTGCAGAAAGACTGTTAAAATCTTCCAGGACTCCTTGATGTAACATTTATCTAATAATACTTTGATGGTGCTGGTCACCACGAATTATTCAAGTTTTTGTTTTAAAGAATGAAAATTCAGGAAGTGCTGTTGTTATAAGAACAAACAACAGATTCAGAAAGATGAATCAGAGCTGATGAAATATTAAACCCTTAGAACACACTTATAACAATGTTTGAGGAGGAATGAATATACACGAACACACGAACTCCATCTGTGTAGGTACAGCTGAAGCTCAACCTTGCAAGAGCGGATGAACTACTGGGTCAGCTCCCCTGTGCATAGGATGTGGCGTACGAGACAGTGGTCTGGAGAGGCCGCTGGGCAGGAAAAAGTGCTGAGATCTTGAAATTTGTGAAGCTGATCCAATTTATTGCATATTGACACACCTTTGCCCTCCCCGGCACATTACGCTTTGAATTTGTATTGATCCAATAGCTAGACATGTTCCCTTAAGGGTAAAGAATTGTAAAACACTGCTGAAATCTGAACATGTCACTTGTAAGACTGATGTGAAACCCTCTATATTGATTGCCATGTCTCCTGCTCTCTGTCTGCTTTGTTTTACTGTCTAACATCCAATGGAGAGGAATGTGGAGGAGAAAAAGCTTGTTGTCAAAATATAACATTTCAAGAGGAAGCTGTGTTTTATCTCAAGGCGAATAAATACAAGTAATCTTTTTTTTTTTACCAGTAAGTGATCTATATGTTCAGTACTTTTTTGGCAGGCATATGCCCCAGTAAAGTAGTGTCGTTGCTTATAGAACGCACTCACCTACTGTAGAATGACCAACAAGGGCAAAGGTAGATACTACACCAAATGCACAGGACCTTAGTGAATGCCACATTTATCATGCCAGCACAAAGGCTCCAGGGGCAGAAGACTACTACAGTGACCAGTGCAACCCTCCATTACCCCTCCAAAAGGGTAAGCACACCCACTTGCCTTTGCCCTAAGATTAGCATCATGCTAGGTTCAAGAAACACCCAGCTTTGTCTTGTTTGTCTGCTTAAGAAAACATAGCCAGTCTGATTATTACCTGGAACATTTGCAAAATAAGGCCAATGTTTGTTTTTGATGTGAAGTGGGATGTATTGTAGTGTTCACAAGGTACACTCAATCCATTGGGTGATGCCACATAATACCATCTGTCAAACAACTTACTTGCCTCTCGTATGCCCTTGGATTGTTTTATTGAGTTATGGATTAGCATGTCATCGCTACGGACAGGAAATTTGAGGCAATCCAGTTTTTCTTTTTTTTTTTCGCCCTTGTTCAAAGTGCAGGGAGCAGCTCCTCTTACTGCCTCTGCACCGTCCTTGATTCAGATTAGTCAGAGAGGTTTGCCCACCCACAATATTTCCCTGGCCTTGATTTTTCTTCCATTTCTTTATTTGGTGGGGGCCTGAAGGTTGCACTTCACTTCAGCTGTGGCCTTCCTCTCACAGCTCGCTGCTTTGAATCATCTCAGAAAAACACAAAGGACATCAGCACCACTTGCTCCACCAGTAACGACAACATCAGCATCAGCAGCAGCAGCAGCAACAAGACAAACTACAACGTAGCCTCAGTGTCCTCTGCTGTGAAAGCATTCAAACACACAGAGAAAGATGCTCAGTTCCTGTTGCAGAAAGCTTTTTGCACATTGCATATTGGAAAAGCCATAGAGGATTCATCAGGCCTGGCAGAGTGGTAATGGAGTAAAAGAAACTTGTTCTGCATTGATTTAATGGTGGTTGGGATGCTGTCAGGAAAAGAACATCAGAGTTCTGGTGGGAAGTCATCTCCAACAGTAATTATCCACGTGGAGAGCTCCAACAAACTCAATATGGGAGGCTGCTGTGCCTGCCTCCACGCTCCTTCCTGCGCAATCACAAACACAAGGTCGGGATAACATCCACATCCAAGCTGTATTATGTTTACAGGAAATGTACGCCTACTGCTGTATTTAGCAATTCACTTGCATTTGTGAAGGCTATAATTCAAAGCAGAATGCTTAATCCATAATATGCACTTTAAAAAATGGCACCATACTTGTATAATCCTTAGTCATGGGCTGTAATCTTCTATAATCTAATCCCAGGCAGCATATGGCATCGACTGTGATTCCATAAGTAGCAGTCATACACATTGATTTCTCTGTGATAGACTGCTCAGAGACCTTGAAAGTCTCAAGTCTAAAATTGTACAAATGTTACATACATTTCCATGAATGTACAACATATAGGAAAGGAAAAAATGCTGCTTCCACTGACATGTGTGAAGTATAAAAAATTAAGTCTCTTTTGAGGTTAAAGATGGCATTTTTAAATGTAATTTCTTATCATTTCAGCTTTTCAAAAGAAATTGACAGTGTTAAACAACTATAAAGCAATGCTGTCTTTGTGTGTTTCACAGTATTTAAATCTGCATACTAATTTTCCCCCATATAACTGCTGTGTTTTCAGTCAAATAACTGGCTTTTATGCAAGGTACAGTATCTGTTGACTACTTCTACAACCCCTGAACTGTCCTGAAGACAGCTATGATACAGACCTAGAAATCTACACATGCAGGAAGGATAAACAAATAAAATGTGTTACAAATTGGAAGATATTTAAAGCATCCTGATCACTAACTGTGTCTTTGTAAATCAATTCACAAGTCAACGGAAGATTTTGACTTCATGGAGGGGTGAGGATGTAGATGACCTTTTCTATAGATGACATATTTATCATGGCAGTTCTGTCTCCCAGAGACCATTGAACTTTGAGCAGACGTGATCGCGCCAATTCAGTATTGATCTATAGGCAAGGCGAAAGAGATGTGCGTGCATTCCCTGGAGCTAAGCATAGATGAGAAGGGAAGTGATCTGATTGGGTTTCATAGTTAGTTTTTTTCTTTCCCACAAGGACTATAATATTACACTCATCTAATTGTTCTTAGTCCTCTTATCTGATTTCCTTTTACTTCCGTTTGAAATTACCCACATCAATGAAATGTCTGCGCGCCTGTTTGTCTCCCTGTCATTCAAAGTTGAACAGCAAACAAAGTTTTGTAGGGCACAGAGTGCCAACTTTACTCATTCGCCTTTAAGGCTCAGAGTGATGCTTGAGCAGCCATAACTGGCTTTATATCTTGACGAATGATGTCAGCAGTCTGCACACTCTGGGCCAATTACCCTGGGATTAAACTGTTGTTATTGACCACTCACTGTGTGCTGTTTGTCCCGCAACCTCTGAGTCACTGGCCCTGGCTGTGGCAAGCCTGCACTGCTGTTCTAATGACCTTCCCACAAGACGCGTCCTCAGATGGTCGCAGACCAAGCCTCTGCAGCTCTAATTGTAGATGCTGTGAGTAACTGTCCTATTATGGGGTTTGATCACTTATAGCAACATTTAAAGATTTACCTCGTTTTGGAAGCACAAATCGTGCCCCATTAAATTCTGTTAATCAACTCGGAGCAGTATACATGTGTATGCAGTAAAAAAGAATTGTAAAAGTTGTCGCACAGCAATGATATTTTGGCAGTCATTACCGCCGTGACCTTCAAAAGAGAGCTACAAAGAATATTTCCCTCCTGCTGAATTTCATTGATGCAGTTCATCTTGACATCTGTTACACGTCTTTTCACCTCCCCATCTCTTTTCACTTGTGTGTGTGTGTGTGTGTGTGTGTGTGTGTTTACTTATGGGGATGACACCCTCTCTGACACGTTGTTTACTAATAAGAAGTGTGCCTGGCATTCAGACAATTCTTTGGCCACTTCCTGATGAGCCTGACATTTATACTTAATTAGGAAATTGCTCAGCTCTGCTAAACCTCTAATTACACGTGAGTCAGCCTGCCAATAATAATGACCTAGACACAGGCTCAGTTCACAGACCCCCTGAAACCCCCCCCCAAACCCTCTGCAAATGTCAGAGGCTGAAAATGAACAACGTTCACTTGCACAACAGTATTCTTCTCTCTCCTCCCCTGCTGTGCTGAAAGAGCTGTCTGCATGGACGCTGCTTCAATTGGACAAGGCTCCCGAACAATGCCTTGTGGATTCTGTGCAACAGAGCAAGGGGCTGTGGCCACAGTCTGACATTTTACACTGTTCAGACTGAAGCAAAGGCCTGCTCTAACTCTGAGACACCCTGCTGTACCACCCCAGCCAGAGGGCAACACACTGGCCGAATGAACTGTGCCACAATACTGTGATGATGATTAGAACATTGCTCGCCATCTTGGGCAGCTCCGCACTATACACTGTCTTGCAGGCGGCGTTGGGCATTTTAGGATTAGGCTTAAATTGGGGATCTCAAGCACCCCCCCCGCCCCCCCCCCCCGCCCCAATTTTATCCCTGCCTGGGCGAATCAGAGCACATTGTAATGCGTGCGAAAAAGGCCCTCTTGACCAAGGAAATCAGGCAAGGTCGAGAGGCCCGTTTGGTTTCTTCCCCACAAGGAGGGGGGACATGTACTTGTTCATTCCCAGCACTAGCAGCACGAGAGAGGCCCCATTCCTCTCCACCAGGAAAATCAGGCAAGGTCGAGCGGCACGTGCAGTTTCTTCCACACAAGCAGAGGGGGATATGCGTTCATTTTCCAGCACTGGTGCCAGGAGAGGCCCCATGATTAGACCTGTGATGAGCAGCCGCAGTGCTGAGAGCTGCTCTCCCCCATACGCATACCTGTCCACGGGCAGGATGCTGCCCATGCATAGCAAATAAGATGCTATTCATTACAGCACCATCCACTTTATAAATGTTGAGTGGGCAACTGCAAGCAGGCACGACAGGATTCGCCTTCACCTGGGGGCTACATGAAGAGGGTAGCAGCAGCGATGACAGCAGCAGCAGCAGAGGTGGTGGGTGCCTGGTGGTGCTGGATGATGGCTTGTCCTGCGAAATTTATGTGAGTCATTTATTGCTGCTTCATGGTCAAATGTGTGACTCATTAGGGTTATCTAGTACTCCACCACACTCGGAAATGGCACTGCCTCACTATTAGCTGCAGTGTAATGACAAGACACTCCGGCATCCTAATGAATTTTGAATGGCTAATGAATTGCGAACGCTGATTTCCATAACTTTTTTTAAATTATACCGTCATCAGAGAGACACAGAGATAGAGAGAAAGAGAGAGAAATAGAGGGAGTTGTGATGGACTTGCTTCTGTGTGTGGTGGTATCAAACACTTCTTGACTTCTTAAACGCAAGGGGAAAATGTGATTACATTTCCAGCGCAGTGCTTTGTTCTACAAACTGTTATGGCACAAAGTAATCCCTCTTAGATCCCCAAGACTAAAAAAGCTGTACTTAGCATTGATGTGTGAATCCCCAGAGCAGAGCTTCCGGGAGACTTATTGAACTTTGCAATCTTGCATCAAATTACAATAAGGAAACTGCTGGACCCAATTAAGCCTCTGATTTTTTTTCAAAGAGAGAACATATAATAAATAAATAACTGAAGATGTAAAAGTGGATTATACAGCACTTACATATCTGTAATTCTATCACCCTCCCTGAAATTATGCCCAGTCGTCAAATTAATTTACAATGGCCGTGTTAACTGGAAGCTAGTGTGAAGAGACAGCAAACGATTAAATGCGAAATGGGTGGCAGAGTATAAATCCTGCTGCCAGATAAGGGTGCCTTTGCCCCTATAAAGTGCGTGCAGGACATTATGTAATTGCGAAAAATAGTCAAAGAAGGACACTGGAAAAATGGCTCAGTCACACTTTTTTACAATATCAATGATCAGAGCTGTGAAATACGAGAAGAAAAATGGGACTCTGTAACTTCATATAAATCATGACACCAAAAGAGTGTGGCTGCTTTTGACAATTTTATTAAGTTACCGATTTATAAAATTCAACACATACGCACCAAACAATGTTTCCACATGCACAAGTTTAGTATACAAGACAAAACGATTACTTTTCAATATGAAAACACAATGTCATCGGTCAGTCATCTCATGGAGATCATTGATTAATACAGCAGTATTAAAATCACAGGCCTTTTGTTGTAGTACAAAACATCATTATGTCCTCTATGTTGGCCAGATTAAAAAATATATAGATATTAATTATTTACATTTGAAAAAACAAAATGATCTGGTATTTTTTAAACATGGTCCAGAAAACAAAACAAAAAACTGTCATGAATAATTAATTTCTAAAACATTTCTTTTTCCAAGCCGCTGATAACATACTAAGCAAATACCTAATATTACATTACTAAAAACAAGATCAAGATGAAGGTACGACATGAAACCTCATCATTTTTATAGATTACACTGAAAAAAGAACACAAAAAAGTCAGGTCACACCCACAGTACACAGGAGAGAGATGCATTGGTAGTACCTACACTTACTGTGGCACGCACGTGTTGTTAAACGATGTCGAGTCAATGGCGTGTTTTTTGTACAAGATATGAATGGAAAGGAGCAGTCTGTCTGTGGCATCTGAGGTGGAGTAAAGGATGGATTCCTAGGGTGAATAAATCGCTCTTTTCCTACAGGAAGCTCTCTGTGCCCCACACACATCCTACAGTTTGCTCTCACCATCTTAAACAATATGTTCACAGTGCACATTTTGCAGTGTGTGTTCACTGCACATGTTCTACAGAAACCTCTCACTGTACCCAACCTGCAGTGTGTGTTCACTGCACATGTTCTACAGAAACCTCTCACTGTACCCAACCTGCAGTGTGTGTTCACTGCATGTTTCCTACAGTAACTTCTTAATGCACAAAACCTGAAGTATGCATTCACAGCACACATCGTACAGTATGCCTCCACTGCCTACTGTATGTCCTAGCAAACTTCTACTGCACAGATCATGCGGTTTCGTTCGACTGCATTTTGTCCTACAGTAAGCTTTCAACGCACAGACCTTGCCATGAGCATTCACTGCATACTGTCCTATACAGAGACGGACATCCCAGGTTCAGAAAGTAAAAATCTTGCTACATACTTGTTCCAGCCAATTAATTTAACCAGCAGATCCTAATTAAAACCACTCTTCAGCCAGAAGATGAGCTAGTTAACGAAGTCACCTGTGTTGAGAGCACAGGCGGAAGGATATATGGCAGGACTTTTACTTTCTCAAGCCGGTTTGTCTGCCTCTGGTCCTCTTACTGAAAGGATCATTGCGGTATGCATTTATTGCACACTGTCCTAATTTGAGCTCGCACTGCACACGTCCTGCAGTACGCATTTATTGCACACTCGCCTGCTCTCAACGGGAAGTTGATCAGTGTGCTTTTCACACACCCCTGTCCTCTTGGCAGCCTTTGCCCACCACATCAGTGCTTAACATTGCCAGCAACTTAAACCATTTTGGGCTTCTCACATCCATATACCCCTGCCCCGAATCTAACCCAAGGGTGCTTCACAAGGCAAGGCAAGGCAAGTTTATTTGTATAGCGCATTTCATACATAATGGCAATTCAATGTGCTTAACAAAAATAAAAGCAAAGGACAATATATAAAAGCATAAAAGATAAAATAAGTGTAAAAGCATAAAAGATAAAATAAGTGTAAAAGCATAAAAATAAAATAGGTATGTGGTAAATAAAAGATAGTAAAAGCATAAAAACACATAAGTATAAAATTACTAGGAATAATTAACAGAAAGCATCTGAAAACAGTTTAGTCTTGAGTCTAGATTTGAAACTGCCAACAGTAGGTGCATTTTGATGTCTTCTGGAAGTTGGTTCTAGAGCTTTACAGCATAGCGGCTGAAAGCTGCTTCACCACATTTTGTTCTAACAGCGGGTTCTAGCAGATTTTTCTGATGTGATCTCAGAGACCTAGTTAGTGCATGTAACTGAAATATATCCAAAAGGGAATTGGGTCCCATCCCATTTAATGATTTAAACACAAGAAGCAATGCCTTAAAGTCATTTTTGTAACTTACTGGGAGCCAGTGCAGGGACCTTAAAATTGGAGTAATGTGGTCAGATCTTTTTGTTCTTGTAAGAACCCTTGCTGCTGCATTTTGGATCAATTGAAGCTGTTTGATGGTCTTTTTAGGAAGGCCAGTGAAAATGCCATTGCAGTAATCAACCCTACTGGAAATAAAGGCATGTACAAGTTTTTCTAGATCTTGTTTTGACATAAGACCTCTAAGTTTAGCAACATTTTTAGGTGATAGAATGCAGATTTAGTGGTTGTTTTCATGTGACTGTTGAATGTTACTTCACTGTCAATAAAGACTTATACTTCAGTTTTATCTGCATTCAGCTGAAGAAAATTGTGTGATATCCAGTTGTTAATTTGGTCAATACACCCTTAGAGAGGCTCAAGGAGGGCATAGTCATTAGGTGACAGAGCTAAGTAAACTTGGGTGTCGGCAGCATAGCTATGGTAATTGATTGAGTTGCACTTGATGATTTGCCCAAGTAGTCCAAGGATCCAAGGATTGACCCCTGTAGGACACCACAGGTCAAGGACATAGATGCTGAGGTACAGTTTCCAATAAGCAACAAAAACGTTCCTTTGTTGTAAGTATGATTTTAACCAATTGATAACTGTACCAGTGAATCCAACCCAATGTTCCAGTTGATGTAGTAGTATGCAGTGATCAACAGTGCCAAAAGCTGCACTAAGATCCAATAACACCAAGATTATTCTTTTGCCAGCATCAGAATTAAAGTGTATATCATTTATGACTTTAATAAGAGCTGTTTCGGTGCTGTGATTGGCACGGAAACCTGACTGAAACCTGGTATACAAGGTATGCAAAAAGATGGTGCTATATTTCTGCTAAGCTGAGATCAGAGGAGACTTCAAAAATTGTTTACTGCGCAAGCACAGGAGCACTCCAAAAAGGTCGGACAGCGAGACAGATACAGGGCGAGAGAAAAAAGGGAAGGAGAGAGATAGAGAGCGAGAGAAAGATAGAGAGATAGACAGAGGGGGGAGGAAGGACATCCAAAACTATAACCTGGCGCGAGATGTTCAACAGGAACACCGGCATCAGTCAATCAACTGTCTGCATTGTGACAGAGGCAATAATGGGAGCAGAAAATCAATATCTCATTGACTCTGCCGCTGCAGCATAATCAACGTGGCCTGGCCTCCTCTGGAGCGCAGGTGAAAAGGGGCAGAGAGGGGTGGGGAGGCGGTGCGTTGGAGTGGTGGGGGTGGGGTGGGGTGGGGTGGGGTGGTGGGACTTGGAGCACAGTGCCGCCTTGCAGGGCCTCTGGCCCCCTCCCGCACACCTGTTCGACAGGCTTGGCAGGGATGCTGCCGTGTCACCTTGGCTGACATCCTTGTGCTTTTGATTCAACTTTTATGTTTGTGTGTGTGTGTATGTTTATGTATTTGTTTGTGTGTATGTGTGTGTGTGTGTGTCTGTGAGAGAGCCTAGTGGATGATAGAGAAAGAGGGAAAGACATAAAGAAAAAGGGGGGAGCAAAAGAGTGCAGATGCAAAAGAGGTCCTGGGCTCAGTGAAAGGCATGATTCCATACAACAAAGCAAGTCACATAGCTGACCCAGAACACTGCACAGTAGCTTGTGCAGCCCATCAACACACACACATATACAAACACACACTGCCCTCCACTGGCCCAGGCGTTGTGGCTGAAAATGGTAAAGATCAAACAAGCGAGGAACAAGGGAGTGAAACAAATGGTGCAAAGAGCGCTAAGCTACTCTGACACAACTCTACCTCTGGCACGAGCTTTTCTTCAATCCAGCAGTTGAACTCTGACCTCAGAACACACCACCACTTCCTGCAACGACCCATGGATAGGATGGGCCTTACCTATCTAAACTCCAGAAAAAGAAAGAGGGCTTCTCTGGAAAGCTACTACAATTGGTTCACATGTGTAATGACCTCCATATTGTATTATGTGGAATATCAGGCCATACATTTATTATGATGGGACACCAAGGACAGTCGATGGACAGAATATGAAAGTACGACTTCCCCTCCTAATCTCTTCTTTGCCATTGTAAAGCTTTCACCTCCCTTGCACATTTGTCAGGTGCGCCATTAGAGTCATGCAACTTTAATGGCGAGCCCATTTCCATTCGTGTCTTGCGTCTGGCCACTTAGTCTCTTGCAAACAATTCCCTTTGTGCACATCTTGTGAGCCAGTTGACCATACGTGCGGCAGAACTGCAGCGAGGCAGAAATTCCAACAGCGTGTCGCCTCCCCCACTATTAAAAAAATCATGACAAAAGCGCCACCACCCCAATCCCCCACCACCCCCCGCCCCACCCCACCCCCGCAAAGGCACTAACTCTACGCAAACTCTACACTTTACAGGAGGCTTCACGGAGCCCTTGCTGTGGACTGCTTCCTTCAAGGCCACGTCACAATGTGTTCACACAGAGCCTTGGGATATTGTGCCTCTATGTGCCCTGCTGTGTTTTTTCCTGCCTGCCTGCCTTAAAATTTGCTCTCCCATATTATGAAGCACAGAAACTGTGTGCGGAGAGCCACATATGAATAATTAAAAACAAACACAGCGACGGGGTCCTGTTGCACAAGCGAGTAGAGAGGGACTGGGTAGGCAAGGCAAGGGCTAGTGCCTCTCTAAAGGGTGGGAATTCACTGGTAGCCAATAAGGACATTAGGCACAGATCTCATGTTTAGCCCTGGTTGACACACACACACACACACACACATGCACACAGTGGAGTACTTTCATCCTGTTTTCCACTAAATCACTTTGACTAATTGAATGCTGGGTGATTACTGTGGAAGACTTCATCTGTCTGCCCACCTACTCTGCCACTCACCCACACACAAAACTTCTCAAAGCGTGTCGCTCGCTGATAATTATACTTTTTACCACGTCATTGTATAATTATGAATAAATGTAACATCAGCCTACCAACCCACCTCTTTTCACTAAAACCTCTTACTTATGAGAGAATCTCTAAAAAAGGGCCTTTTTCACAAGCGACATTGGCCCCTTAACAATCCCTTTAAGCGGGGAATTGGAATTGATCAAAAAATATCTTATCAGTGGCAGCTAAGTTTACACTAGAACAAGGAGGAGACACCAACAAGAGAAATGCAAATCCTTATGTCATCTACTTTGGTATGTAAATGGTTTAAGGCAGTAGTTTCTTCCAAGGATTAGAGGCAAACACAAAGTAGACATCAGCACTTCTCTGAAGAAATGTAATGAGATGGAAGTGAAACGTCTTGTAGACGTTTTTCTTGTTCGGTTCTATTTTTTTTTACAGAGGGGGGCTGACACGTCTAATGTTGACATGTCGTTAAATATTATGCATACCAGTTCATTAACCTTCCCCCTCGTCGTCATTAATTATGCATGGCCGTGACATGCCACACCTGTGTCTAAGCCTCCGTCTTCGAGGACGCCCATGCCACGTGCATGAATATGCACATAGGCGGACGCGGATTATCGCGCCGCAAGAGACGAAATGATGGGGGTGACGGAAGTGATTCACGGTCGGGAAAGAAAGACGAGTACCAGGAAGGCGAGGGGATGAAAAGGGCAGGAGGAGGAGGAGGAGGAGGAGGAGGAAGAGGAGGGATGTTGGTGGAGGAGAGTGGGTGGGGGGGCAAAGAGGAAGAGAGGAAGAGAGAGAATGGTGGTGGAAGTCGACATGAAAGGAGCCAGAGGGAGATGGAGGGATAGAGGCGAAGGAAGAGGAGGAGGAGAAGGCGGAGGGGGTGGCGGCGGAATGAGGGGCGATGTCAGTCCTCAGGAGGCAGCCAGAGTGCAGAGCAGAGTGTCACGAGGAGGAGAGAGGACAGGGTGAGGCCGCTGTGATGAGTTGCTCGCGAGCCCCGTGCACCCATGCCTGAAACAGAGACACAGATACACACAGGTCTTAGTGCACACACACGCAGGTCTGTAGTATACAGACACACAGGTCTTTAGTATATATGTACACACAAACACACAGGTCTTTAGTCTATATGTACACACAAACACACAGGTCTCATAGATACATACAGTGGTACAGGTCTTTACTACATAGACACACACAGACACACAGATCTGTAGGATAGAGGCACACAGAGACAGACATATTTAGTATATAGAGACACATGTCTGTAGTACTTAGACACACACAAACATAGGTATTTTGTACAGAGAGACACACACACACAAACATAGGTATTTTGTACATAGACATCTTCAGTGCATAGATACGCCCAAAGACCCAGGCATTTAATGCATAGAAACACACACACAAAGGTTTCTAGAGCACAGAGACATACAGTAGGTCTTCACTGCACAGATACATTGATGAGTCATACTGTAAGTACAAAGAGACAGGAGTCTTCGATACAAAGAGACACACCTCTTTACGACACAGAGATACATAGAAACTCAGGCCTTAAGGCCGGTGAATTACATTCCTTCAGTGCACAGAGACACATGAGAGACAGAGGTCTGTGGCAGACAGAGAAAAAGGTCCTTAAGACACATACATATGCCTCTAGTATATAGACATCCAGGTTCTTTTTTCCTGAAAGGGTGACAGGCAGAAAAAAAGTCTTCTCCATTTCAAGACTCAATGCGCTGACAGCCGGCAGTAAATCAGTGCACAATGCTGAACTCACCAGCGCTTACAATATCTGCATTATTAATGGCTTTGTGAACAGGAAAAGCCATTAAAGGATTTGGAGATGATAAGGCTTACATCACATGAGAAAGCAAGATCTCTTCGCAGCACAAAGAAAAAAAAAGTGTGGAAAAAGCCAAAGAAGGGAGAGAAAAGGGCATTTGATTTTCACCCGGCAGAGGGAAGGCACTGTCTACTGTTCGGTATGCCGCAGTGCTCGACAGTCAACAAGGAATAATAACCTGCTGACAGAGATGGATTGCACCACACGTGAATTTCTAAAAAGGTCGGGTCTCTTGCATGAGCAAGGAGTATATTACACATGGTCGGGAAAGGAGGCAACGAGGCCAGAGTAAATGTGCAATTTGGATGATTGAATCATCATTAAAGGCTTATCATTGAGGGACACAGGAGCACCGTTGTGGCGCTGGGACTCTGGGAGGTGGGGACAGGGTGGGGTGGGATAGTGGGGGTTTGGGAAGGTGGGGATGTAGGTTGGGGTGAGGAGTAGAGTAGAGACCAGGAAACTCACTCAGTTTGTGGATGTGAATGGGCTCGCTCCCCATGCCCTCACCCCCCTCGCTCAGCGTGCGTATCTCAATGATGTAGTTGTCGTTGGACGACAGGGTGAGCTCGGCCGTGGTCTGGTCTGTGGTGATGGAGTTGGCATCGTTGTGCCGATGTCTGCGGCACACGACCTGGGTGACAGAAAAAAAAAAAAAAAAAAACGGGGTAATACATAAATAAAAGCCACAACATGATCGATTTGGTGGCGAGGCAAAGATAATGTATTCAGTGTGGTTCAAAGTCAGGTGGTGGTGGTGGTTGGTGGTGAGGTGGGGGGCTGGGGAGGGGCTGTGGAGAGCACTGAGCTGAAGATCTCTCCTCCAGGCCTTAGGGGAACTCCCCCGCTGTGAAAAAGCATTAATTCCACACATTAAGCACCATGACTCCCGAGTATTATGACCGAGAGCGGCGGCATGGAGTCTACCACCTCTACCATTGTCCCTGTGGAAAAACCGCTGGCTACTCCACACTCCATCACTGTAATGGTATCTATGCTTGGACAGTAAAAATAGTATATGGCAAAATATTCTGCATTTCAGCCTGCACAGATACGGAAACACACCCGAAAAGAGACAGAGAGAGAGAGAAAGAGAGACTGCCTGACAGAGAGAGAGACAGAGTGGGAAAGGGGCTTAACACTCACAAGATATCCAGTGACCTCTGATTCAGTCTCCAGAGCTATAACCGGGTCCCAGTGCAGGGTGAGTTGAGAGCCAATGAGAGTCCACTTTACATTCAGTGGAGGCTGTCCTGGGGCTGAGTCATAGAGAGCGAGAGCGAGAGAGAGAAAGAGAGAGAAAGAGAGAGAGAGAGGGGGACATAAAACATATAGGTGAATAAGATGTGAGGGGAGAGGTAATGTGCATCACATTTCGTCATAATCAGAGGGCCGTGCACCGAATGAAATTAGCAGTTTTTATTTCCCCGTGTGCCTTACTGTATGTTGTTTCCAATAAGCTACATTTCACACAGAGGTCAAATAATGTTAAATTTGTCAGTATTTACACCTGGTGTGTACAGCTATATCATATCAGGTTTAAGGTGTATTATCCACAACCTGAGCTGCTCCACTCACATAGCTGGTCCCTGTTGCAGCACTGAAATACTCTGAAATAGGACCCGTTAAAATAAATAGGTAAAACTTTATTTCACATTTCCTTTTTTAGTGTATCTACATGTAACAACATGTAATATTATGTACTTACACTGTACATACCTAACACTAACCCTAACAGTAAGGTACAGTGTAAGTACATAATCTTACATGTTTTTATAAATGTTGTTACACTGTTATTAAGTGATGTAACAGGGACAATAAAATAAAGTGTAACAAAATAAAGTGCCACCAGTGTTAGCGTGTGACAGAGGGACTCACGCGGTTTCTTTGTGGTGGCGTTGACGGGTTGAGACTGGGGGCCGGCGCCGGCAGTGTTGAAGGCACTCACCGACAGGAAGTACTGGGTGCTACCCTGCAGGCCGCTGATGTTCACCGCTGTGTAGTTGGCTGATATTCTCACCTTACCCACCGTGTCTGGCTTAGTGTCGTCTTCCCAGTACACAACCTGATAGCCACAGGGAATGTGAGTGTGAGGTTTTCTATTTAGTAGTTCTTTTCTTTTTTTCTGTTTTTGGCTGCTTCAAGAAACTGGCAGGAGCTGGGGTGAGGGTATGCTTGCCAAAGTGCTAGAGGACTGAGAAAATGGATATGTAGAGTCCTGAAGGACTCAGGTGTGCTGCGGAGAGATGCAACATTCGCTATTTCACTTTCCACAAAATATGGCATTTCTTTGAAATAACAGATGACTGTCCGGTATCTACAGTATGTAGTACATTGAGCTGTTAGCAGAGGTCAGTGAACCGCTACTGACCTTCCACATTTTGTTTAATTCCTCACATGTCAAAGATTTTAGACAAAACTCTATGACCAAAAGACAGAGCTCTGGTTTAGGCTATGCTTCAAAATGTGACTAAAGGCTGTAATTACATTTTAGCGATGCAATTTATATTAAGGTGCATGTGTCATTTGACATATGCAGCATTACAGCCGTGCCACATCTCTGGTTGATATTTCTTTCCTATGTGCACGCGCTAACGACCCTGACAATGACAAACCTCACTAATTGCTAACTAATTACATGATCCCAATTATGTATGTTTAATAGAATTTCACAATGCTAATTTTCAATTAGCCCAATCTGTCTGTGGGCACAGAGATATTTAATGAGGGTAAAATCCGATATCCGCCTTAGGACACATACAGTATTAATGTTTGCGTATGGCATTAAGTCAATAAATAATTAGAGGAGAAATGTACCCCATCCCCACGGGCTTTGCTTTAATATGTTACTGGTTAGAGGCTGGATTACATTTAGAAAACCAACAGAAATGTCTGAATGTGTTAGGATAATGATACACACCAGCCAGTTCGGTGAACACATCGGTTTATCGATCTATCAGTGAACGACTGTCACATTTCTGACCTGACTTCCATACTATCAGCTGGCTGATATGGGCTCTGAAGAAGCTGTAGCTTTCTTCCCTAGAATTACCCGAATACATCCAGTCAGTGACACAAGCTGTGTTATTCACCCTACACAATGCATCTGCCGCCATGGCAACTGAAGGTGTTTTTTTTCTTCCGTGCCTTGGGCCAAAGGTGCAAGGAAAGCGCGCGCGCGCGCGTGTGTGTGTGTGTATGTGTGAAGACGCTATGACGCTTCCTCCGCATCCTGAAAAGAGGGGACGCTTTCAGCGGGCTCTGTGATGGGGCCATCTGCCGTGACAGCGGCTAAATGGAGGTGCCGCCTCGCACAAACACCCCCTCTGACACCTCGAGAGGCGCAGGACAGCACGACAGCACGACAGCACGGTCAAAGCCAATGCAGCCAATTAAGCACACGACATCCACAGCCGGACACCAACCAGCACAATATGAGAGAGGGAGAGGGAGAGGGAGAGGAAGACAGAAAAGGAGAAAAAGAGAGGAGGAGGAGGGAAAGAGGAGAAAGAAGAAGAAAAGACTAGAGCTCAGGGAGGAAGGGTGATTGGTTAGGAAGGACAGTTGGATGGGAGAGAGAGGGAAGGAGAAAAAGAAAGGCAGAGGAGGAGGAGGAGGAGGAAGAGGAGGAGGAAGAGGAGGAAGAGGAGGAGGAAGAGGAGGAGGAGGAGGAGGAGGAGGAAGAGGAGGAAGAGGAGGAGGAGGAAGAGGAGGAGGAGGAAGAGGAGGAGGAGGACTTGAGAAGGCTAGAAGTCGGGCCGTACCTCGTAACCGAGCACTCTCTCAGGGACTGATCGCAAAGGTTCCCACAGCACTTCAATCTCAGATGCCGACAAGCTGCGACCCCTCACTCTCACCGGAGAGAGGCTGGGCACTGCAGCAAATGCAGAGAGAAAGAGAGAGAGAGAGAGAGAGAGAAGAGAGAGGCAGACAGAAAGAGATACAGATAGAAGAAGACAGATAGAGAGAGAAGAAAGAGAAAATTCCCACATTTCCATCAAACACTTCAAAAGGAAGGAAATAAGATGAGAGTGAACCCCCCAAACACACACACACACACACACACACACACACACACACACACTTACGCTATCTCTCTCTCACACACACAAAGACACTTACCCTACCTCTCTCTCGCACACACACACCCTTCTCTTTCAGTTTAATGGGATCTGTGACTGACAAGACAGAAGGAGAATCTGCACCGCAAATTCAATTAACATCATAGCTCACTCATGGCGCTGTAAGTGCCTGGCAGGATTTCCTGTAAGCCGGAGCTGCAATAACTAATATCAGGTTGACATTCATAGTGTAGGAACAGGGGAATGGGGGGAGAGAGAGAGTGGGAGACAGGGAGGGAAAAAGACTGTCTGAACCAACTTACTTTATCATTATTATTGAAGGTCACGTCTTAGTGTGTGAACAAATGCATGTGTGTGTGTGTAAGAGTCTGTGTCTTTTTTGCATGAGTTTATAAAAAACGATCAGGCATGTTCCTGATGCCTGCTTCGTATTCTCGTCCTTACCCTCCTCGGCTGAGAAGACAGTGGCGATGGAGCTGAAGGGGCCTTCCCCGCGCTTGTTGAAGGCCCCCACCTTCACGTCGAATGGCGAGAACGGCGGGATGGTGTCGTTGCGGAAGACGTACTTGGCCACGACCGGCGTGGAGACGACGGTGCGCGTCCAGGTGACGGAGCCGCTGGGCCGCAGGGCGATGATGTAGCCGAAGCCCTCGCCATTCTGGAGTTCCTCGGGCACAGGCTGCGAGCGAAGCACAAAACTATAGTGATATTAAAACACATAGAGACTGAGACACAGGCGGCCTTGCATCCACTAACCACATAGTACTTCCCATCATGGGGAGGGAGAGAGCGGCAGAGGGAGAGGGAGAGGGAGACAAAGAGAGCGAGAGAAACAAAGAAAGATGGATACATACATAGACAGAGAGAGAGAGAAAGAGAGAGAGAGAAAAAGGGGTGGAGGATACAGACAGACAGAGAAAGATGCACAGGGAGAAAGACAGAGACAGGGAAAGATACACAGAGAAAGACAGAGAAAAAGAGAAAGAAAGGCAGAGAGTGAGAAAGATACAGAGAGAGAGAGAGAAAGACAGAGAGAGAAAGACAGAGGAAGACAAAGACAAAGAGCGAGAAAGATACAGAGAGAGAGAAAGACAGAGACAGAGAAAGATACATAGACAGAGAGAGAAAGGCAGAGAGCGAGAAAGATACACAGAGAAAAAGCGAGAGAGAGAGAGAACGCTGTTTGCTAAATAGACGGGAGAATGAGAAGAAGGGGAAAAAAGGATACTCCACAGAGATTAAGCAGCCTTCATCAAAGCCCCGACAGACTAGCATGCCGTACAAAGTGTCCACTCCCCGGGGACTTGGGAAATAGGCTGGTTTGCATCTGGAGACATACAGCATGCAGAAGGCTTTTCCCACCAGGGACAAAAGGGAGAGACTGGCCTTGATCACTCAGCCCTATCTGTTTCTGTTCTTCTTTTAAGCCCACTTTATATTCATTTTAAATTACTAGTGTCCTGTCCTCACTACTGGCACGTGTGGCAGATGTTACTTTGACGTGAGACACTGTTTTGTGTGCATGTGAAAAGAAAAAAAAGAAAAAGAAAAATCTGGGCTACTTTGGTACTGTGGAAGAAGACAAACAGGACCTGGCCTGCCAATACAAATATAGATTCAAAGACAAAAGCGGACAGACAAAGAGTGCCATTCCGAGGGAGAAAAGCCACGGTGAAAGACACGAGACCACTATCCCCTCGATGCAATTTAAAAGACATTCAGCGGCAATAAATAAACACACTCCCTAATGACCATTCAGAGTGAGGGCCCCTTTATTGCCTCCAATAACCCGACTGACACATTCATTTCCAAAACAACAACAAACAAACAAATAAAGAGAGGCAGCGGAACACAGTTGTGGTCCTCTGAATGCTTGTCCTTCTGCGTCTGGGCCGCATTTACGACGTCAGTCTGTGGCCAAAGAGTGAGAGGGGTGGGGGGGAGTAGGGCTTAATAACCCACCCCAATTCTGAAATCGAATGGCACTCAGAGGGCTTAGATGGAGCCTCGAGGCCACACTGCAGAGAGGACAGGGGGGTGGGGGTAGGGGTAGGGGTAGGGTTGGGGTGCAGCTCTACTGGGGATCATAAAATTGCTTCATTCAATTCTGGACAATTAAGCAAAGCCATTACCCGGCTATGGCGTGAACAGTAAAAAGCTGACAAATGACTTACCTCCCATGTTATCACTAATTCCGATTTTGTGCCGCCCCCGCCTCCGACATCAGTTGGCGCTGTATCAGGGACTACAGGGCAGAATGAATAGGGAGGATGGGGTGTGGGATGGGGGGAGGAATGGTGGGAGGAGAAGGAGGGAAAAGAAATTCCAGAAGAGCTCAATTACAGCGCCATTCAGTTAAACAGGCTCAACCATGGGCCAATATATTCCCCTCTCTGACACCGCTTTATAAATTCATTTTTATGTTTAAGAGTCCTTCTACCCCAGCCCCAGCTGCACCAGTCTTCCCTTCACCAGTTCCACCACCCACTCTCTTAATCTTCCTCCTTCACAGAACACCTCTGCAGACTAGTTTATTTACACTGCATTTAAGATGGCTTATTTTTTTTTTTTTTAGAGAGTGTTGTCATTCAAAAATGCCAAATGCCACGGTGAATAAATGAGCTGGGGTGTGTGTTAAGCGTAATATCCGCACACCCCATCTTATACTTGACAGCCCCTTTCGCACCGCGCAGGGGCTCCGCCGCTAGAGATTTGAGGAGCAGCCATGTGCATCCGTATGTGCGTCTCGCCTCTCCAAACTAAATGATCCATCATATTTCATCTGTCAAATCAGCAACTGCTTCAGAAGACGCTGAATGTCAGCCGTGTGTGTATACTCATCCAAGCATAAGTATACTTTTCGATGTGTGTGGGTGTCAGTGTGTGAGTGTGTGTGTGTGTGTGTGTGTGTCATTGTGTGTGTGTGTGTGTGTGTGTGTGTGTGTTATGTATACTCAGAGACACTCACTGGCATCCTCAGTCCTGGTCTTTGGGGATGGTGGGCTCGGCTCGCCCATCCCAACACAATTACTGGCCACCACCCGAAACTCGTACTCCACCCAGGCGTTTAGGCCCACCACTGTGGCCGTCAGAGTGTTTCCATTGATGACTTCAGGGACTACAAGACATGCACGCCCGGTGCACACACACACACACACACACACACACACACACACACACACACACACACGCACGCACACACGCACACACGCACTCACAAACATATGCAACGACAAACAAATATACAAACAAGACACATTCACACACACAGACTCACACATGAACACACATAAGGACACACACACACACACACACACACACACACACACACACACACACACACACACACACACACACACAGACACACACACACACACACGCACACACGCACGCACTCACAAACATATGCAACGACAAACAAATATACATACAAGACACATTCACACACACAGACTCACACATGAACACACATAAGGACACACACACACACACACACACACACACACACACACACAAGCATATATAACGACAAATAAATACACATACATGCAAAATCAGATGCAGTCAGACACTGACACAAGCCTTGATGTAACTTCAAGTAATTATTTCCTGAGAGTCTCCCTGCAAGATGTACAGTCGTTTCCCCTCTTTGCCCTTGGCAACCCGCCCTCCTGCAGTTGGCAGCCGGCGTTACCTGTGTCGACCGCCTGCCAGCCCACCGTGAAGGGTGTGCGGCCCTGCACCACGTAGCCGGTGATGGGGCTGCCGTTGTCTCTGCCAGGGGTCCAGGAGAGCTGCGCGGTGCTATCGGTGATCTCCTCCACCAGCACAGTCTCAGGGGGACCAGGGGGACCTGACTCAAACAGATAGAGGAGCCAGGTTAGCAAAACACCACACATCGCCGCCAACCCTCCTCTGTCTCCGTCCTCTCATTTTCACACATCGACGTCACCCCCCCCCCTCTCTCTCTCCTCTCACACACCACACATCGCCGTCACCCACCCCTCTCTCCTCTCATACACCACACATCGCCGTCAACCACCCCTCTCTCCTCTCATTTCCACAGACGACACAAACACATACACACATCAGACACCCACATGTGCAGCAGTTACACACATATATACTCACCATACACACACACACACACACACACACAAATTCACACACACACAGACAACCTTAGCACATTGATTAATATATACACACCAAGACACACACACACACACACAGAAAGCTAGATATATACACACCAGACACACACACACACACAACCTTAGCACATTTTGGGTTGTGAAGCACTGGCTCTTTCTTGATTCAGCTCACTGCACCACTGGCTAGTGGGGTATGAAGGGGTCACATGAATGCCAACAGTGCACGCCAGGTTCATCAAAGGTTGCAGAGAGCATCTCCAATCTCCCCTTCTCCTCCTTTCTCCTCTGCCGCCTCTGTAAACAACAGCAGATGCCCCTCCCCCTCCCCCTCTTTCCTACCACCAGCACCCCCCCTCGCCCTCCTTCCCTTCCCTCCACTCCCCCCGTATGTCTGATTCTGAGAATGCGTAACATGTTTTTCCCGCGCCTGCTTCGTTCTGCAGCAAATGATAGGCCACTCCTCGTTGTACGTTTTTCTGTTGGGTTCAATGTGTAAATGAGCCAATTAGAGCTGTTCTCCGTGATAAACAGCCAGCTCTCCAAAGCACCTGGGACCGGCATCACGGTGCCCGCAGGCTATGAATACCGATGCGGATCGCTGCGGCATGGCACTGCACCGCACCGCACCGCCGCCTCCTCTGCCGATGATCTGCTGTTAATGTGTCAGCCCAACACTGCTCTGGCCCATCAAAATATTTTGCTTCTCTCACCGAGGTGTTTGCATTATGCAGGGCTGCGCGTGTACGCGCTTACGTGATTAATTGCAGGCGGGCGAGAGAGCCATGTCCAACGCGTTCCATATATAGGGTCTATGTAGGCCATCGGACACCTGAGTTGGCGAGGGGCTGTACGTATGTATGAACATACTTTGTTTGTACACCAGTGATAGGACACGGGTGTGTCACATGTCCACACCCTGGCATGAATCTGCCTCGTATGTCCGCATTGGCGCCGTTGCAAGGTGGTCGGTTGGTAGGTCGGTCGGTCGCAAAAGGCAATTTCAGAAATTCTCTTCATATTTCATTTCAGCGGCTGATGGAGGCATCCATAATTAATGGAATCATAATATGACCCTTTTCTACGATGGGGGCCTCTATTATGGCACGAGGAGATAAGCTGGAATCCAATCCAGGGCTCTCTGTTTCCCTAGTTGCTGTCTGCACACCAGACGGAACTTTTCTCCTAACACATAAAACGGTGTGACTGAAATGCATTGTGGGAGAGAAAATCGACGTAATTTCATACCTTTGACAACCAAGATGGCATCGGCCGACAGATGCTCCACGTCTGTATTGATAAGGCAGACATACTTCCCGCCGTGGTTCAGCTGGATGTTTCGAATCATCAAATCCCCTGCGATAGACTGCAGAACAGCACACAAACATATGCACCACATACACAAACACACATGCAAACACACACACACACACACACACACACACACACACACACACACACACACACACACACACACAATCATTTAGCGGTGTCTAAGGCACACTTGAATGAGCACCAACTAAAAGCTAAGCTGAAGGTGTAGGTTGACTACAGAGCAGTGCAGCCTTTTGATTTTGCTAATTACTGCTTGGTATGAGACTTTTCAGGGAGCACAAATTAATGAGGCAAAGACTGGAACATTGAAAAAAAAGGTGTTGATTCTCTGACCTTGCAAGAACAGAGCTCTATATGCTGGGTGCTATTAGCCTCTGTAATGCTTGGCAAGACCCATGGCCTCAAGAACCCTGTGATGTGTGTGTGTGTGTGTGTGTGTGTGTGTGTGTGTGTGTGTGTGTGTGTGTGTGTGTGTGTGTGTGTGTGTGTGTGTGTGTGTGTGTGTGTGTGTGTGGGTGTGGGTGTGTGGTATGTGTGTGCATGTGGTTTCTGTGTCGATAAATGTGTACAGTGTACCAACCCACACATACCCCCACCCCCCCCACACAAGCACACACACACACAAACCACCTTCACCCAAACACTTTTCACATTATCCCACGTAATGCTGGAGAAGGAAGATGAGGAGGAGGAATAAGAAAAATGGGAGAAAGACTGATAAATTAAAGCAACACTAAGTAGTTTTTTCAACCTTAAAATAATGTTTCCAAAATCATTTCAGTGGCTCATCAACTTGTAACAGGGTGAAAGGCACTTCTCAATTCGCTGTGCCACCCTCCAAGGGCTATAACCACTAAGAAAGTTTGGACAAGTGGACTGTCTCTGTAATTCTGTATGAGAGACAATTCTGCTTCCAACCTGACGAAAACTACTTAGCAATGCTTTAAACCAGTGTCTCTGAAAGTTTTCCAGACTGTGGACCACTTCCCCCCCTTAAAGAAACCTCAAGGATCACTCCCCCCTTTCTGAAGCTAACCGGGCTACTGTATGTAAATGCATAAATTGGTGCAGCATCACAGCCCTAACTAGAGAATGGCATGAAGATGATATACATGTTGTTTAAACATACTGTGCATAGGTAGCTTAAGAAACATGAAAAAAAAAATATTTTCACACAAAATGCTCACAGACCACTTGGGATTTCTTGGGGACCACCAGTGGGGAGCAGACCACACTTTGAGAAACACTGCTCTAAACAAACTACCCTGCGGTCCTGTATGTCCTCCAGACTCTCTCATCCCCTCACACCCAGCAGCCCACCTGACACCAGCCCACCCCTCCCCGACTAATCAGCACCGCCCGCCCAGGCACCCCACCGTGGCTGCCACACCAGAGGCCACTGTGCAAACACATTCGCTAATTGGCAAGACGATCATAATTACTCCCTAATTATGCCAGCCTGAATGGTGGCGAGGCGAGACAGACACACTGTGTGAGCAAATATTGTTCCAGATAACGCACAATGCACATTCGAACAAGCAGAAGAGTGAGAGTAAGGAAAAAAAGGTGTTTACCAGTGGAAAATTAAGGTTTTTTTCCTCCTTGCAAGTCTCTCCACTACCCCCCCCCCCCCCACGCCTCTTTCTCTTTCTCACTGTTTCCTCTCCATGTCTTTCTTTATGCCAATACTCATAGGTGTCAAAAAAACCACCAGTCATTTAATGTTTAATTCTCATTCTACCAGGATGCACAATCTTGTGTGAGTTCAGAGAAGAGCTTCACATATTCAGCACTAAATGTATGATTCATTGGCAGCATAAAATAAAAGGGAAGGAGTCATATTTTTTTGCACTGTATTTCCACCTAAAGAACATACAGCATTCTCAGAAAACTGCAGGCTTCGAGAAATATTCATGCCTGTCTGTGTCTTCACACACTCCCTCGGATTTCGCCTGATCCCTGGGGATTCTTTTTGAACAGCTGTGTTGAACTGCAGTTGAGCAGCACACGCGCACACACACACACACACACACACACACACACACACACACACACACACACACACACACACACACACACACACACACACACACACAGAGACTCCACTGATGTGTAATCCAGGTTGGAGACACTGCTGAGGAGCCAGATTCCATCAGGCTCTGGAGGGCAATGGTGGGTACTATGCTTCAGCTGGGCTCCAATTGTGCATGAATGCTCAGGGGTCTCACAGGGTTCTTCAGGGCCATGATGAAGCCAAAGCGCCCTTGCGCCATCTCTGGAGGCCACTATTCTGCGTGTATTCTGGGGGCAGTGGGGGCAATGTGGGTAGGGGGTGGTGGTGGGTGGGAGTGTTGCATGCTGGAGAGATGTAATGCTGGCCACCTGGGTGTTTGCCTGGATGCTGGGTGTCTTTGCCTAGATGATAGCCACCAGTAATCCCATCGCAGGGCATCAATGGTTAAATCACCCGCCAACTGCCCCCAACCTCCTCCTCTCCTCTCCTCTCCCCTCCGTTGCTGAAAGCCAGGAAGTTATTGTTCAGATCCGGTTTAATTATGCTAATGAATTCATCAGAAGCCTGCTAATCTCTCTCCAAGCAGAAGCCGCCGAATCTGTGAAAACTGCAACTCATTACGCACGTCTGCACATGTCAAAGTCATCTATAATTGCCATTTATAACCGAGCGGGCCTGAACTTTACATGACCACAACCGGGAAATGTTCAACAAGCTCAGCCTCAAACTTATCAGCCTGTGCTTTACACAACCTCTTGCTTGTCAAACATATCCTTTAATGGACCTTGGGTGAATAATGCATGTATCAAAGGGGTTGATGGAAAAAAAATGTATGTCAGAGACAATTGATGAATTAAAGAACTCACGAAAATATAGAAGTGGAACTTTTGTTTAGCTCCAGTATTCCCCATGCATAACTCCAACAACATTTCAGGGTAAATAAAGGGAAGGCCACACAGGAGCTAAATAATTTCTGAATCTTGTATTGCAATAAAGGTCAGAAGTGACTAAAAAAAAAATACATTTCAGGTGTAGCCTATGATCAGTGTTCCCAATTGCTGTTGACAAGAAACCCCCGTTCAACAAACAGCGGCGTGTTAGTGGCATCTGCATGTGCCGATTCTGTACCCACCATTCCATTCCAGCCTTGCCTTCGGCTACCACCAGCCAACTCATTAGCAAATTATTCCAGGGCATCGGTTACATAAATAGGTATGCAAATTCAATTACAGCAAAGAGTAATGATGAGGAATGTTCTCCCCCATGGGGCTGGTGGGGGGGGGGGGGGGGGGGGGGGGGGTGAAAAAAAAGTTGGGATATGGGAAAAGGAGGGGGTGGGGGATGGGGTGGGGGGTGCGTGGGGGGGTGAAGACAGAGTTTTAATTGATATGAGCGCCTTCCTCAATCGCACAGCATTGTGATTGCTCTCTCTCTCTCTTGTGAGAACCTCACATAACAGCAACTAATTTCGCACGGCGAGTCTCGTGTGTTTAAATATAGAGGCGCGAGAGGAGAAGAAGGAGAGGAGAAGGAGGAGGAGAGGAGCCACTCCGTGCTACACCTTCACCGGTTTTACTAATGAGCAGGAGCCTCGGCGTTAGAGACCGCCAAACAAAAGGGGAAAAAAGGTAATGAAACAAAATAAACCTGTGCCTTCAAATGGACTGCCGCTTGTAGCCTCCGTATCTATGAGCCATACATTACGACTTCAAATGCTGCAGTTTGAGGCTCATTTTGAAAAGGGAAAATTGCTATTAAGTTTTATGCGGTGGAAGCAGTTTTCTGTCTCATCACAATAGCAATGCTAGCCCAGCCCCCCAACATTCCTTCAAGTAGTGGTGGGATTAAAATGCTCATTTATGTAAGACAGCGCTGAAATTCACATTATGGCCAGTTATGAATCTGTGCATCTGGCATATTTAATGTTCAGTAAAACAACCCGAAGTGTGCCGATTCTGTCTACTCAGCAGCTCTCTCCGACGTCTTCATCACAGAGAAAGTGTTCGAGAAAAAAAATGGAGATTGGAGGGAAAAAATAGCAGGGAAACACACACACACACACACACACACACACACATGCACACCAATGTCAAAACGTTGTATTACATGCATGGTTGCCAATGCTGGACTGAAAGACTAATATAGCGTGTTCATTCCCCCAGTGTGTGACTCACCCCGCCTACTCTCTCAAAATGATCCCCATCTCGATCAAAGTCGACCAGCTGTCCGTTGAATGCCCAGGAGAAGGACACGTCCAGGGCGGGGTCATGCGAGATCTGGCAGGGAAGCACGATGCTCTCGCCAACGATGATCTCCATGTTGCTTGGCCCCATAGTGATCCTGGTGGGCTCTGTTCAAAGAGTCAAAAACACACTCTGGCACCAGAGACTGGTTTCCCTTTGATATCCCACAGCACACAGAACAGACTCACTCACACACACACTTACATACACACACACACACACACACACACACACACTCACACACTTACACACACACACACACACTGACATCTGCCCTTACGTTCCACCAACGTTTCTAAAACAGTTTAGAGATACAGACTAGCAGTCCGTTTTATATTGTTATATGCAGGATGAGAGCTGTATTCTTAAACTGAGCTAGAAATCACAAAAAGTAAATAGAGGAAAAATGTTTGCAATACCAGCACTGTACACAAAGCATAAAGAGCTTTGTAGAATGGCTGTGTTGCGAGTGAAAGGTCACCATAATTAAATTATGCTAGATTAGGTTGAGCTGTTAATACAGTATGCATATACCAAACACCCAATGATCAAAACAAGGGAGTTATAAATGTGTTAGGGTTTAAGCCCACATTCTACATACTGTGACCCATAAATAATGACAAATCTGTTCATAATTGTAAATCAGTAAGAAATGTTTTTGGGAAGAAGATAAAAACAAGTCTTGGAGAGGAACAGACATATGCAAACATATCACAGCAAATTGGCTCTGAATGGCTGAGACATGACAGATTAATAATAATGACAAAACACTGGATATGAAAATGATATATGCACAAGGCCGTGGGCAAAAATAATCCTCTCAAAATGGTTCTAAGAGGCAGTGATAAAAGCATTAAAGCTATTTTGCTAAAATGTTGATGATCCATCTTAGCAGGAACACCCAATTTGTCTAAAATGTGTCTAGGGATGTTGTGCTTGGCTTATATTTTTTTTCTAGCCCTAATCCCAAGAAACTAGACAATATATTGTCATGCTGTAAAGAGAAATGAAAATAGAACAAAAAAAGCAAATCAAATAAAGCCATGTGTGATGTGATCAGACCTTTCGCTCGGAGCGTTGGCCGCTGTATTTACAGGTCTGTGACAGTGTTTTAGTCGCTGCTGGAGTGATCGTACCTGTAATTAGCAACCTTCCCATCGCGCTTGCCGTCCCAAATTGATTTTTAGCGATGCATGTGTAGCTTCCTCCGTCCCTTCTGGTCACATTGGCAATTTTCAGCGTACCGTTGGGAAGCAGTGTGATCCTTTGGGGTGGGTAGAGAGAAAACCACAATCAATGAGTCCTCTGTACCAAACAGCCGGAGCGCACTTGAGTTTCTGGAAGCTAATGGTCTCTCGTGGGAGCCCTAAGTAATGTTTTGTAGCATATTAGCATATCATTTCCTTGTTTTAACCTTTGGAGAGAAATGGTATATTGACTGTACAGCAGATGAATTGTTAATGAGGGGAAAATAGGGGACGTTGTAAGTGGCTGTTGAGACCCAAATGCACCTACAGTACAGCAAATTTGCATTTCTCTCATTCCAGGAAGATATCACAGACTCACTCCCTTACAATTAACTAGCATTCTTCTGTAGATTTAATTCAGCTTGATGAAAGCTAGGCTAAGGAGTTAGATAAAACAATAGTGGTGAGTAAAAGAGAAAAAAAAAATCCTGTTTGCTGTTCCTTGTAAAGAGTTACATGTACACCATGCCTGTAATGTGATGACATTGGCAAAACCAGAGACAACTTTTTGTTGGACTTACCTTTCACTTCTCTGCAAAATCTCATTGCCTTTCTTCCATACACTGAGAGCCTGGGGGTAAGCTTGAGGCCGGCACTCCATGGTTACCTCACTGCCTGAGCGGGCCTTCTGAAGGGCCTGCAGCGGACTCTTGGAGAAGCTTGGAGGAGAGGCTGCATGAGACGTCACAAGCGAGGACCATTGATTAGCGAGGCCTAAACGGCCAGAACAGATTGATTTAAAAAAAAAAAGCGGGCAATAGTTACTGTGCAGCGTGATTCTCCAACCATAACCTGCTGATGAAAGAGGTTTTACTGCTCTCGAAAATGCTGCGGGTGATTTTTGCGTTTTTGTATTGTTATTTTTCTCTCTCTTCACGAGTCGGAGAAGCCAGCAGTCACACTTGGTGGCGCTTCATGGTTGCGTTGTGCTCGGCTTCGAGAGCGGGCCCTCATTATTTAAGATTGCCTTTACAGCCCTTCCTGATGGGTTAGTTATGTAGATGCCCCACGGAGCTGCTCAAATAATCAATATGTCATTTACAGCAGACAGCCTTCTGATGCCACACTGTAATGCCTTTCTCAGGGTTATTGAAATCAATACGATGGGAGTGTTTCAAAGGCAAAACAACTCGGAGTGAATTTCTTTCATGATATTATTCAAGCTCCTGCTTTTGCCTTTTTTATTTAGAAAAAAGAACAGAAACAAATAAAGAAGGACACATTTGAATGCTCTTAGGGGCTGCTTGGGAGAGCTCTGCCATCTCTGAACAACGGACAGCACAGCCATTGCACAAAATGGGGCGAAAAAGAGGAAGAGAACAAAAGCGAGTCTTACCCAACACCATTAGCTCGGCGCTGGCATAAATAATGCCGTGTTTGTTTTCGGCCACACACTGATACATCCCGGCGTCTGACAGGTTTAATGAGACGATGGAGAGCACCCCGTTCTCGATCTGCACTCGGCCCTGCGGAGAGAACAGCGCATGAATCTGAGACACAAGCTTCGACCGGCCGGCTTTATTATGTGAACAGGCACACGTGCAATCACTTCTATGCTGTGAGGAGACATGGGAGAGAGGGAGAGAGAGAAAGAGAGACAAAGAAAGAGAGAGAGATCGATAGAGGAAGGGAGGGAAAAAATACAGGGAGGGGTGAATAAGAGAAAGAGACGGAGAGAAAGAGACAGAGAGTGATAGAGGAAGGGAGGGAAAGAAGTACAGGAGAGAGAGAGAGAGAGTTAGAGAGAGAGAGACAGAGACAGAGAGAGAGAGAGAGAGAGAGAGAGAGAGAGAGCTGTCAAGATGATGATGGTAAGACTGGGCTGCAGTATTAGTAGTGGGGAGTTGGGCTGAACATTGGGAGTGTGGAGGTGGCTTGTTTAGGCTGGTGAAGTTGTTGGGCGTGGGCGGTAGGTGTGGGTTTGTGGTGGGGGTTTGGGGTGAGTGTTGGCTGGGGAGGAAAATGCTGACCTGCAGCTCTGACGAACAGAAAAGTGGTGCTGACAATACCAGTGGCACACTAATACGCTATTTACGTCCCGCGAGCGTCCAGTCGGAAAAGTGACTGCGACAGGTCGGAATATTTTCTGCTGAGGTCCCACTAATAGGGCTTGGAAGCCTCACCCCCACCGGCTCTTTGCCATGCAGGCGCGCCGCACCGGTGCGGCGCGACGCTGATCTGAAGTGGCAGTGAAAGAGGTCAATCCTGTCTGACGCATCTGCGCTGTGGCTTCCAACAGTACTCCCTGGCTGTGTATGCAGATAGCGCCGTGTACACAATCATCGCTGCTGCGGCCACCGCATGGGTCCCTGCTGCCCTGTTTACACTGCCTTTGTAAAATAAGCGATGACTTTTTCGCTCAGTGACAGGATGGATGGTGTGTTCTGACTTAACCCCCACAAAAAAAAGCACAGAATGCAAGGTCTGTAAGTTTAAATCCCCCAGCAGTTTGATTTATTTTGTACATATCTACCCCCGTATAACTGATGATTGTGATCCAAAAATCTCTGCAAAGTCATGGACAACACAACCCCCTCCCCCCAAACACTCCGAAAAGAACTCTCCGCTCTGATAGGCTGTGGTGAATTCATATCTCTGTGTATTATACCTGCGTTTACAGGGCAGTACACCTCATACCTACATGAGAGCTTGGTTTGGACACTAAGGGCTTGTAGCAAAATGTCCTTACCTCTGCTGCCAGCATCTGTCCATTCTTCAGCCAGCTGTAGGACGGCTTCGGCCTCCCGCTAGCTTTGCACTCCCAAGCCAAGTTCTCCTCTATCGACAGGGATGTGTCCTTCATTGTCTGAAGCCAGTGAGGTTTGGCTAAAAAAGGGCCAAAAGATCATTACATTACACTTAGCAGATGCTTTTATCTTACAACAGAGGATACAAATTAAGCTAGATAGATAACAGTAAAGTCTGCAGGCATAACACTGTTTTGCATTAGGAACTCCATCTCGTTTTAGACAAAGCAGTCTCATCCAGCATCCATGAGTCTCTTTCCATCTTTAGTGTTCCTTCTCTCGCTACCTCTTACTCTCCCGCTGTGTGTCTGTCTCTCTCTCTCTTGATTTCACACAGCAGTCAACACGATGCTCTAATCATTAATAATGATTCTCAAAAGATTGCCTTGTTGGGACACACTGAATCTGCATCATCCCGTTAGACTCAGAGACTACTCCCACAATTCCCAAGAGTTTAAAAGAAAAAAAAGAAAAAAAAGAAATAAAAACTTTCTGCTGCTACTGTGCATTTATATGGGAGGCACAAAGCATATTTCCAATCAGTCAGACTCACAACAAATACACCACTGTCACTGTTCGCATGAGTATGAAAGAGACAAGTGGTGCAGAAGGCTCAAACTAATCATTTGTGAGACTGAGAAAGAGAGAGGCTTTTTTTACTTTGCCCATTGTTTTCCACTGCCTCCATATGGGGTTATGATTGAGCTACACTCTGTCTACAGCAGATCCATTATTTATTTATTATGTATTATCTATTTATTTATTTATTTATTTATTTATTTATCTGTCCTACAGAGATTATGTGATATGATAGGATAGATAAATAAAGCCGTGACAAACCTTGCCTGTGCATTCTAACACTGATGTACACAGGATACCCCCCAACCGGTGAATGACATCAAATGACCCATTCGTCCAAACTATTACCCCTCCTGCCCCCCACAGCTCCCATCCAATCCTCCCTCCCAACCCCACCACAACTGCACTTTATGTACTTATCCCACCCCCTACATCATCCCACCCCCTACCCCCCATCACCTTATGCACTCTTGCCCTTTATCAGACAGCCATCTTCCAGCTGTACTCTACACACTCTACACACTCTACAGTCTCTCCACATGCAGAATATGGACTGACAAATAGCTATTTCACTGCATGTCTTACTTTATCTAGTATTTCTATGCATATGAGAAATACATAGCATTGTATCCTTGTACACCCAACCTGAGTATTTACCATGGAAAGACAGTCTCCCTCGCACAGTGTTCTTGCCCCTGCTGTTCTCGGCCACGCACTCATACATGCCAGCGTCCTCCTGCTGGAAACGGGGGATCTCCAGGATGGCGTTGGAGTTCCTCAGCTTGACTTTGCTGGGGAACGGATCTCCCGTCGTCTTCCTCCAGCTGATCTCTGGCACGGGGCTGCAACATGGAGAGGCCAGTGTAGCACTACTGTATTTCTGCATTTGCTCACAGGCAGTTTATTGCCTACATTCACAAACAAAACATGCAGTAAAAGACAGGCATTCGGGACTGCATGGAAACTCCAGCAAAGTACATCTCCAACTGGAGTATGGAGAGCACAAGAACTTACAATTCTAAAAAGTAAAAGTTACAACTGCAGCCATGAAGCCTTCTGTTGTCTGTGTGAATGGGTACGACATTAGAATGTTCTTAACAATGTACAAACCAGCAATATGGAAATAAAAATAACCACTACAGTTGCAATCTGGTAATTTGGAAAGAATTTACTTTATACAAGAGGTTTTTTTTTTTTAACTCCGTTACACCAGCTGTTGCAGTGCGAACTCATATGACAATATTATGGCATGGCCATTATGTGCATACTAAATGAGTTATTTTACCTTCATTCATGTATTTGTTTATTTCTTTCTACCTTTCTTTTGTTCTACCTTTCTTTTGTTCTACCTTTCTTTTATTTATTCATGCACTCATTCACTCGTTTGTTATTTTTAGTAATGGGGTGATTAAGCAGTGAATTATTTTAATCATAGTGTAATCACTCATTTTGCTGCATTCAGCAGTTTTTTCTGTGCTTATTTGTTTCATGGTGACTTCAAGGAGAGAACCATCTCCAGAGATGTTCAGATCTGCGTGCAGCTTAATAAGCGCTGGGTTGAGTTGATCTCTAATATGTCATGCAAACTCTGTCCAGTTTGGTTTCCTTTCAAGCCCTTTGAAGCAGCGCCGTAAAAGAAGTTTACTTTCATAAGCACTCTGTGTGGCATCTGTACAACTGGCAGAATCTCTGCCTTTTTAAAGCTTGACTTTAGCCACCCCACACAAACAGGGCTTTCACTGCCTGGGCTTAAACAGCAGCTCAGTTTTTCTGCTTTTTCTACACAGCATCTTTTTCTTTCTTTCTTTCTTTCTTTCTTTCTTTCTTTCTTTCTTTCTTTCTTTCTTTCTTTCTTTCTTTCTTTCTTTCTTTCTTTCTTTCTTTCTTTCTTTTCTTTCTTTCTTTCTTTTTTTTTAGTATTGTAGTATAATAGTAGAGGAGAGAGAGAGAGAGTAATAGTATAATAGTATTGGCAAAAGGACCCATTTTCAGCTGTAAGGTTTTCAGTCTCAGCCCATTGCCCAGCTAACGTTTAGGCCTGCAAATGGATAAATCCCATTAAGTGTAGTCCTAGGGGTGTAATCACTGCATCTCCATTTTCAAAATGCAAGGAAACAAACTGGCATCGTAATCAAGAGAAGCGTTCCCAACGATGCCCTTGGTATTAAGCAGGGGGGGATGCAGCGTGCTAACCGGAATATATCAATGATGTAGAACTGAACCAACAAATTCACTCATACACCATGTCTACACACATACAAACACACCCAGCCACAACCTATGTACACACAACACAAACACACACGCAGGCACGCATGCATGCGCACACACAAAGGCTCACACACACATGCTCATTGAACATTTAGTATGCTATACTTACTTTGCAAGGGTGATACACACCCCCCCCCCCCCCCCCACACACACACACACACACACAGCACACATTGAGTATACCACACTTACTTTCCAAGAGCAAAGCACTCCAGCTTGACCACTGATCCCTTTGCAGCTGGGACACTGTCTGGAAAATGAACTTCTATTTTGGGCTCGTATTCACCCATGGCTCCTACAGAGGACAGAAACACACACACACACAGACACGCACAGACACACACACACACACACACACAAGTGCTCATGAGCGCTTGCAAAGACACACACCCATGCACACAAATGCACACCCACACACACATGCACACCCATACACACAAATGCACACCCACACACATACACACACACATACAAACACGCGCACACAGATACATACACACACACAAACACACACACACACAAAACATACACACAAACACACACACACACACACACACACACACACACACACACACACACACACACACACACTCTTTTCATTCAAGATTAATGACTAGCATGCTTTATTCCTCAGTATACAGGCAGAGAAACAACAACAACAGTAGCAGCAGCAAGAGGGAAGACTAGCACAAAAGACTATCTGTTTCAGGAAGGGAAATTATAAATGAACAGACTGCAAGAGGCGGTTTGATTTAGTATACACAGAGGCGTGGAAGCTAAGGCTACAAAAACAAAAAGTCTCTGTGGGGGCCTCGGCTACCCTGTGATCTTGGTGTGCAAGCTGCATTCTTAAACATGAAAGGCCTTTCTGTATGTGTGTGTGTGGGTTTCTCTGAAAAACCGAAACAACAGTAGCAACAACAAAAACAACACAACGACTCCTAGAATGAAGTTGTCACCTGACACACACACACACACACACACACGCATCAGTCAACAGACAGTGTAAATCGATCAGCCTAGCATACCGTCATTTCTCAAGACCAAAGGTGTAGGGGAGCTGAGGACCCTTCCTTTGGTGATGCTGTTGTTCACCACGCAGGTGTAGTTGCCCACGTCCGACGGCTCCACTTTGGCGATGTACAGGTTGCCTGTTTCCTGCGAGACGAAACGACGGCTGTCCTGCTGCACGAAGAAGGGGAACTTGTTGAAGATCCAGGCGAAAGTGAGCTCTGGGAAGGTGTGAGGAGCGTAAAAAATGATGAGATGGTATATGGGCTGTGTTTATAGAGCACTTTTACATACTCAGCAGAGCTCAGCAGAAGAGCAAAAGTGTTTTACAACTTACAGAGCAAAGCTCTTTACAAGTTAATGCCACATGGTGAAAAGGCGATATGCATGGCCGCAACCAGCTGTCACTACCTGCATCAATGCACTTGCACTGCACTGCTGCACCACTGCTGTAAAGTACCACTGCACTTTAAGGGCACTTTCACACCACTAGTTTGTTATTTGGCCTGGACCAGGCAGTAAAATTGTTACTATGTGGCATACAGACCGTAGTGTGGTCTGCTTTTACTCTACATCTGCAAGTGGGCCAAAATTGGTCTGCTTGACGTTTCCTCATCAATATTTATCTTAGCTTAACTTGTCTTTGAATACTTCATTGGTGCGGAATCAAGAGGACTAAGACCACCTCTTTTTGGAGGTGTCGGTCCACTTGATTTAGTGCACACCAGAGTTCGATTGATACTTTTACACCAACGAAAACGAACCGAACTACAAGCTTTTGGTCTGAATGGACCGTCTGGTGCACACCAACTGCTGTTGGTGTGACAGCACCCTACTGTAAAATACTGCTGCCATGGAACTACAAGCATTTTTCATGCTGCTGCCTTTATGTGTGTATATTTATCCTAATTTGCCATTCCAATTAGTCCCGTATTCATTTTTAATTACTGTTGGGGATCTTCTATCCAGTCTTTTTTGTTATGTTGATTTTAACTTATTTTTTTGCTCGGAGAGTCAGGAGACTGCCAAAATGAAATTCCTCTGTGAACCACAATGACAATAGAGGGGTCCATGAGAAAAAACAGGCATAGTCACAAAATCACATTTTTCAAATGAATTCCCCTATCTGTAGCTGCACTGAACCCCAGCTTTTTTAAAAGCAATCCTATGAATAAATAAGCGCAAGTCTAGAGAGCTAGAAGCATTTTAAAGTAGCATTTACTTATAAAATCTAATTTTCTCAGTTTTCTTAGTCTCTACATTTTGTAACCATGCGAGTTTTTCCCTTGGACTCCTCAGTGAACTTCCTTAGATCCTTGAACCCCAGCACATGGGGAGCAGTGAGGGTTCAGCATCTTGCTCAAGGACACCTTAACCTGGTTAGGAGAAGCTGGTATGGGACCAACAACCCTCCGACGGCTGGGCAACTCCACTACCTCTGGAGCCACTGCAGCCCCCTTCCCTGCTTCCTCTCTGGAGCACAGAGACACTGTGACTGACGTGCCTCTTTACAGCACGATAGTCTTACATAATGACAGATTTCACTGCATGACACACTTCCTGCTGAGGGGTCTGTTAGATGTTTGACGTACGTAAGTTGAAGTAAACCTTTATTAAGACAATCTGTCTGTCTCGAGTGACAGTGTCGTGAAAACACCGCTATCTTCCCCGACGCCACCTGCAAACGAGCTGACACTTCATTTCAGTCCAGCAGTTCATTCCGCCGAGCTGTTTACACGCTCGAGCACAGAAAGAGAGAGATGGAGAGAGAGAGAAAGAGAGATGGAGGCAGACAGAGAGACAGAGAGAGAGGGAGAGCGAAAGAGAAAAAGAGAAAGACAGAGAGAGACAGAGAGAGAGAGACTGAAAGCGAGAGAGAAAAAGAGAAAGACAGAGAGAGACAGAGAGACAGAGAGAGAGAGAGAGGAAGAAGGGGCCGCCGCCGCCGCTGCTGCTGCTGCTGATGCTGTCGCTGCGTCTTACGAGGAGAACAGATTGTCTCGTATCACATATCCGTTGTTGCCACGAGCCCACTTCCTGAGGTGAGCAGGGGACGTGGTGTACAGTGGCACGTCTCTGCCAGCGGGCACGCGGGGGCAGGGAGGAGGTGGGGGGTGTGCGGAGGAGGAGGGAGGTGGGGGTTGGGGGGGCGGAGAGGGTTGGGAGAGGAAAGGGAGCGAGAGGAAATGGATTACAGCGCTTGACTGGCACTCTCATGACATGCCCCCCCCCACATTTGTCCGCCTGCCCACCCTCCTGCCCGTCAGCCTCAGTGAGTGACTGTAGGGGCCTTGCTCGCGCCTCTCCTCGACCCCCAATCACAACTCTGCCCAAGGGCTCCAGCAAGGGTGGGTGAGGGGGAGAGTTGGGTAGAATAAGGGGTTGGCTTTATGTGTGTGTGTGTGTGTGTGTGTGTGTGTGGCTTCGTGTGTGTGTATGTATGTGTGTGTGTGTGTGTGTGGCTTCGTGTGTGTGTGTGTGTGTGTGTGTGTGTATGACTTTGTGTGTGTGTGTGTTTGTGTATGTGTATGTGTATGTGTATGTGTATGTGTATGTGTATGTGTATGTGTATGTGTATGTGTATGTGTGTGTGTATCTGTGCGTATATATGTGTGTGTGTATGGGTGAGGGGTCCTGCCACAACACATTAATGTGTCACCGTGGGAGCAGTGGGGGTAGCAGTGGGGTGGGGTAGTCAAAGCAGCAGCAGCAGCAGCGGCGGCACCACCAGTTCCACAGAGACAGGGCCTGCGAGCGAACTACAAGGTGTGCGCTCCTAACGTCAGTCATCCTCCGTCCCGGGAGGCGGCTCGGCGGCGCAACCTTGGCCGGGATTGCATCTTGGCAGCCCGGCTCACTGATGCCCAAACCAATTCGCTCTGATTAAGTGGGAGCGACGGTTGGGCGGGAAGCCTGGCTGCAAACTCTGGGAGTGTAATCTGCAGCAACAGAATTTGTCAAGCACAGAAAAGTCAGGAGGAAAAATGAAAATGTCGAGCCAACAACTCGCCTAACCCCCCTCAACCCAACCCTGTTTCCTTTCTTCATTCTCCTCTGAACAGCAAGGAGAAAGCTTTATGAGTAGTGTAGAGATGGAAGCAGATGTTGAGCTTAGATGCCCATAATGCAGCAGGCTTCAAAAATGGGCTGTGTACAACACAACACAAGCTGCTTTACATCTGTTTCTTAGACGCAACTCTAGAGTGGCGTATTAATACCCTGCCACATTGTGTGTGTATGGCATTCAATACAGGCCGTGTTACAGCCACATACAGCTGAACGACCACACCAACATCTCCCCTGAAGCATAAATATATATATTCCGCTGTGCATTTATGGCCTATATTACATGCATAAGGATGGATGCAGGAAGCAGAGACCTATATGCATGTGGTACACACTGCAGCACACACTCCCAATGCCCCACTGCGCTCCGTCGAGCAGGCGACAGCAAAAACGCCCAAGAACAACGCCCCGGCCACAGGAACAGCCCCCAAATCCTTCAGCAGACACTGCGAGGCTGTCACATTGTGTTTCAAACTTTGTGGACAGGACAATTAGTGCTACATCCTCCACATCTCCCCAAAGTGTCAGTCTGAGGATGTATCTGTGTGTCTGAGTGTGTGTGTCTGTGTGCGTGTGTGTGTGTGTATGAGAGAGAGAGTTTAGTGAATGTACAGTAAGCGCCTGCATGTGTATGTGTATTTCTGTATGGTGCGTACAGTATGCTTGTGTGCGTGTACATATGCATTCATGCATCGGATAGAACATAATTAGTCACATGCCTTATTGTAACGTCAAAATGTGACCATCTGCTGTGATTCAAAAGCTGTACTGTATGTGATAGCTCAATAAATAACACAGATTCGCTACCTCGTGCGTACAGAACTAGCACAGTACACTACACACAACTCATGTAAGGATTTGTATCTACATTCCTCACTATGGAAAAAAACAACTGCAGTTTTAAAAGTTGGAAAAATTGTTGTGTGATATGCAATTACCAACTTTGATTTGCAAATAAAGCACAGTTGCACGGTTTTCAGTAAAGCTGAACTTAAAATTGATTATCCAATCTAAACTAATGCCCTTCGCTGAAAAAAAGGCAATGCACTCTGATTGGGCTAGAACTCCAATTTTGAGCAGCATACTTTTTATTTTCCAGCAGATTTAGCTCTAATCGCGGCACAAGTAGGCAAATGCCGAAAGAGAGGTAAATGGGGGCCAGCAAGGTGAGTGCTCATTTGGCAGAAATCCATACATATCAAACCAACTCTCCTGAGGGGCCACTGGTGAAGAAAATGAATTAACACTGATGCAGAAAGCAATCCACAATCTCTTGCTTAAAAAACACAATGCACACATTTTATCAAAGTAAATTACAATGGTGCCATATATATTCAACTGCAGTGCCTGAGAAGAGAATCCTCTCATCATACTGTGCAATCTATCAGAGAATCCTTGACCAGTGTTTTGCTCTGCTGTAATTACTGAAATGTAATTACTGCCCCTGGAGACCAACTTACGTCTTCATCCTCCTGACATCTTATTTCCACTTGCAGCTGGAATTCGAATTAATGTTGGACGTTTTTTTTTCCACCTAATATTTCAAGCTTATGTCTAATTAATCTAATATACTTGATTGGCAGTTAGAATTGTCACTGAAGACCAGCCAATGAACCTATCAGAATTCAGGAGAATGCTCCTTAAATAGAGTTCTCAGCCTCTTAACTTAACTTCAGGTTACTCGACTATCAATTTCACTGATGCTAGCATCTGCAAAAAGTACACGTCTTTTTCTGCATTTAAAAGCTTCAAAATATTAGAACAGTGTTTCCCTGTGAGGCAAATGCTTCAGCTTGAATTAAGGACAAAACCTGTGATTTCTTCAAGCACTTTTTAAACATCACAGTTATCAGAGTGCATGTTTTTTAACTCTTTGCCAACAAATACAAATCTGACTTAGGAAACACACCACCAAGCACATTTTCATAGACAGATATCAGAACTTAGGTTCGCCTCTTTTGGTTTTGTTTTAAACCTTCATCTATACTTACTGTCATTGACAAAAAACCCTTACAACAGCATTGATGAAACAGCATTTTAAACAAAACACTTTTGACCCAGTTAAATAAACCAACTAACAATGGGTACGTACACAAATCATTGGTTGTAGCCATACAAAAGCCAAGTCAATGCACCTACAGATTTATGCCTCTCAGGACTGAAGAATACAGGTTCCCCTAGAGAGGCTTTCAGTGTTATTTATGTCTTGTGTTCATCAGTACTAGTAACAAAACACAGGAGCCGTCATCCTTACCTCCAGAATGTAAAGGTGTCCCACACAATAGAACGACTCCTTGACCCTCCCTTACATTTACTGCACTCCTTGTCTGACTCTTGACGTTTTCAAGGTCTACGAATGAACAGGCAAAACACACACACACACACACACACACACACACACACACACACAGATAGACAAGGAGAGACAAAGAAAAAGAGAGAGGCAGACAGTGAGAGAAAGACAGACAGGGAGAGAGAGACAGAGAAAGAGAGAGAGACATTAGTCAATGTACTTGTACTTTCAAAACATAATCAACACAGTTTTTTTTCTCAGGCAGTCAGAACCAGAACAATACAATTGATTTTAAAGATGTGCTTGTTACAGTAAATGTAATTTAGTGTTAGCAGAACCACTGAGGACTCATTGTAATTAATGTTCACTAATTAAAAGCAAACTGTAGACAGATTTATGTGTTGTGCCATACAGCTGCAAACACAACTCACAGGGCTTTAACCTCGTAAGAGAGGTTAAGAGGTTCTTAAATCACTAAGGGATGGAGAGACCAGTACTGATGACAGAGGTCTGCACGGTTTCGAGGAAGGCGAGGGGGAATAAATTCGGAGGATAAAGGATGCACAAAAGCCACAAAGTGCAACATGCCTCGCTGCCAAGGCCAATAACGTGTGTCATTATCAAATTCGGCATAATTTCGCCCTTAAAAGTGTTAGCTTCCGTGTCGATACTTCCAACGCTATTCATTCCTGCAAATTAGCAGTGGAGACGTGCCAGACGGCGGCTGATACCCGATGTGTGTGTGTGTGTGTGTGTGTGTGTGTGCGTGTGTGTGTCTGTCTGTCTGTGTGTGTGAGAGAGACTGCTCCCAGATGGATGAGAGGCCCGCCACGTTATGTGCTGAAGCCAAAGTGACGTGTGCCAGCTAACAGTAACACACATGCACCGCCATACACTCAGCCTGCCAAAGCTCACATACACACTTTCACACACACCTACACACAGACACACACACACATACAGAAACAGACACACCTACACACAGGCACACACACACATACACACACACCTACACTCAGACACACCTACACACAGACACACACACAAAGACACACCTACACACTTTCACACACACAGACACACACACATACAGAAACAGACACACCTACACACAGACACAGACACACATACACACACACACACACACACACACACACACCTACACACACACAGGGAAAACTCAATGTGACCGATAAGAGGAATTAGGAGGAGCTCTCTCTCCGAGGGGAGTGGGGCTGTGGTGGGGGAGAATAATGAGCAGGGCCTCCGATGACCGGAGAGAAATCCCACTCAGCCGACTCATGCTGGCACTCTCAGTGGGGGAGAGAGGAGAGGGATGGAGAGAGGAAAGGAGTGGAGAGTAGAGGAGAGGGATGGAGAGAGAGAGGGATGGAGAGAAGAGAGGAGAGGAGAGGGATGGAGAGAGAGAGGGATGGAGAGAGGAGAGGAGTGGAGAGTAGAGGAGAGGGATGGAGAGAGAGAGGGATGGAGAGAAGAGAGGAGAGGAGAGGGATGGAGAGAGAGAGGGATGGAGAGAAGAGAGGAGAGGGATGGAGAGAGAGAGGGATGGAGAGAGAGAGGGATGGAGAGAAGAGAGGAGAGGGATGGAGAGAGAGAGGGATGGAGAGAGGAGAGGAGTGGAGAGTAGAGGACAGGGATGGAGAGAGAGAGGGATGGAGAGAAGAGAGGAGAGGAGAGGGATGGAGAGAGAGAGGGATGGAGAGAAGAGAAGAGAGGGATGGACTGAGAGGGACGGAATGAGAAGTGGAGAGGAGAGGGATAGAGAGAAAGAGCGATGGAGAGAGGAAAGGAGTGGAGAGGAGAGGGATGGAGAAATGGGAGGGGAGTGGAGAGGAAAGAGATGGAGAGAGAGAGGGATGGAGAGAGGAGTGGAGTGGAGAGGAAAGGGATGGAGAGAGAGAGAGGGATGGAGAGAGGAGTGGAGAGTAAAGAAAAGGACAGAGGAGAATAGAGTAGAGAGGAGAAAAAGGGGGAATAAAAGAAAGGAGAAGGAAAGAGAATGACAGAGAGGAGGGGGAAGAGAAGGAAGATGAAGGGGAAGATGGGAGGACAGTGGAGGAGACAAAAAGAAAAGAAAGAAGAGAGAGGCCTTGACAGAAGAGGAGAAAAGAGAAAGAGGAAGAGGAGATGTGGGAGAAGGGTAGAGGAGAAAGAGGGAGAAAGACAGAAGAGAGGATAGGAAAGGAAAGGAGAAGAGAGGTAAAGAGGATAAAAAGGGAAGAGAGGAGAGAATAGAGAGAGAAAGGAAATAATAATAACAGTGAAGAAAAGAGAGAAAAGTAAATGAAAAAGAGAGGCGCAAAAAGAAAGGGGTGAGGAAAAGGTGGAAGAGAGGGGAGGAAAAGAGGAGAGGAGAGAGGAGAGGAATGCCTATCAGTGGCACAGACTGGGAAAACACACCCTAAATAAAGAAGCCAGAGTGCTGAGGGTGATGAATAGCCTTTCCAGCCAAAATCAATGCGGATCAGTCCTTGTATCATTCCCAAACATTGCCAAGGAGCAAAGTGGCCAAGGCACACATGCGTCGGCAAGCTGAAAATGCCACCGCAATATTGCTCCAATATTGGTCCAACCAAGGACAAATAAGAAACGCACTCATAGCGTCTTTCAGCTACAAACAAATACTGTATGGAGATGCTGAGGCTGGCAGGAAAGGAGAGGCTGTGTGCTGTCCCTCCAACGCTGCACAGCGCCAGTTCAGCTGGGTCTCTCATATGGGGAAAACACTTGGGCCAGGTCCAGTGCTAACACTGGCTACTTGCGCCACCTGACGCCACATCCTCATTAGCCTTACAATTAGCAGTGAAAGGCACCAATCAGCTGTGACCATGGCCTGTACTTAAAGCAATACTAAGTAGTTTTCATCTTCGGTTGGCCTACAGGTTGGAAGAGAGAACTACATAGAGATGCTCCGCTCTGCCAAACTTCCTTAGTGCCGTTATAGCCCATCGAGAGTGAAATCAGAAGTGCCTTTTACCCTGTTACAAATGAATGAACCACTAAAACGATTTTAGAATTATTATTGTAAGGTTGAAAAAACTACTTAGTGTTGCTTTAAATGCCACTACACTTTTTAAGGGCCACCTTGAGGACTGATCACGCACAGCGAATACCAAGCACAGGGATAAATGGCCTTTGGATGACATGAGGTGTGAGCTTTTTGGGTGGAAGCTGCCGAGCTACAGATGCTGTTACATTATTACAGCTCTCGACAGATGACAACTAATCAGACTTGGAGTTTGGATCTGTTCAGGACAGAACAACAAAGTCCCCCCACCACCACCCACCCAATCTTCCCACAACCCCTCCGAGTGGCTTTGGTTATTGACAGCACCAATATCACGACTGCCACCTTCCAATCAGCTAAGCGATGATCAATGAGGACAATAAACGGCAGGTGGGTAGCGGTCTGAAGCAGGCGGAGGGGCGAGCCCCATTATTCAACAGCTGAGGATAATGACAGTCTGGCTCCTGTGGGGAAGTGAGGCACTCGCTCTAACCCGGGAAGACAATCAATAGCGAGGCGGCGCGATCAGAGCAGCAGAGAGGAGTCCCTGTAGTGTCTCCACCGCTGAGAAAGACGAGGCAAGCAGATAACTCTGAACACAGGCAAGCACACTAACACACCCACACACACACACACCCCCACACACACACACTCACACACTATACCGTTGCTGTCATACTCTCAAAGTTACAGAGGAGTGTTGATGCAGAATGAGATGCTAATAGTCCTTCTTCTGCATTCTGATGCTACCAGGAGGAAAAACTGCGGCCATTTTAATAGGGGCTTGTTTTGACTTGTATGTTGGTGCAGCTTTGCTGCTAGTCGATAAATGAATGTGCACAAACTTAAAATGGCGTGGACCAATGTGTACGGCATGCAAAACAGAGCACAAACTGAGCCCAGCAACGGACACACGTGTGCTGTTAGGTGATGCAATCATTTTAATGAAATATTACTTTCAGGGAAAAATATGCGGTACATCATTAAAAAATGCCCCATATATACAACCAATAACACAAACACACCCACACACACAAATCCTCATATTCAGCCAATTTGGACTTAAAAAGATTTAGATGCTTACAAACTCACCTGCATACCAACAGACTTGAACACATACGCAGGCACACATATCTTCACACACGAGCACACACACACACACACACACACACACACACACACACACACACACACACACACACACACACACACACACACACACACACCCACACACACACACACACACACACACACACACACACACACACACACACACACACACACAAAGACACCTTCAACTTACAGTATTGTCTTAAATGTCACTTACAGGCAAACTGCAGGCTGGCTTTCTGGCTGTGGATGGTGCCCCATGTGTTGTAGGCGGTACACTGATATATCCCCGAGTCCTGGTCCCTGTCCAGACTGCTAATGATCAGGCTGCCCCCAGACAGGCGACGCCGGTAGTCACTGCTCAGATCAATGAGCGTTCCGTTTAGAGACCATCTGCAAAGACGCAAACACAATCAGCGTGGCAGCCTCCGGAGACCGCTGCTCGCAAACATTCCTCACACGCATTGATCTGATGAGGCCAGCTTCATTATGGCTCCACAATCCAAAAGATGAAAACAAAAACCCTGTCCAAAAAGGACAAATATTAGTTTACATATCTGCTTTGCTTCCCAGACATCCCTTCCAAGCAACCCACCCCCCACTCCGGCCGCCTTTTCTAACTTGAAAGAGAGGCATATATTAAAGAGTTAAATAAAATCATCAGCACTTAAATCATCTTTAATTTGCAGTAATTGATTGTGTATGATCACATAGCAATACATTCTGCTTCATGATTAGCTTATACACTGGCTCGTTTTTATTCTTTGGCATAAAAATAAATGACGAGAACAAAACCATTACCTAAGCTTTTGTGTGGGTTAAATGACATTTTCGTGTGATACATACATATCTACAATGTTACAGGCATCTACAAAGACATCTATTACCTCATAGCAACCAAAATGTGATCCAACATGTTTGTGAGGAAGAAAAAGGATTTCTTTACGACTTACATGTAGACAACCCCGTCTCTACCTGAAACCTACAGCACACAAACCCCTTCAAAGTTGTTTTCATGGTAGGAAATGCTATTAAATATCACATTATGCAAATCCCTGGAGTCACCAGGCATCTGCACAACAGGCCGCAATCAGAAGTATTAATTGGTGTGACACTGTTCATATAATGTTGTAGAATGAATAAACATTACCCCAAAGTATCAAAGGTATAGTGGTAGCACAATTAATTACAAAAACTTTCTAGCAGTGAAGAAAAAATAGATACATGTAGCTGTCTTTTTGTTTACAATACAATGAAGAGGAGATCCTACCCATCCCCTATGGAATTATACAACTCAGGGTATCTCAAAACTGATCTTCTTTTGATCTCCAGCTTCAAACATGTATCCATAAGGAGTGCATCTTTTCAGAATTCATTCTCATACACTTTCACATCCATGTGAATTACTTCGCATGCACATGTCAACGCCAGTCTACAATTACAGTGTGGGATAGTGGAGGCTTCAGAGCCCAGAGTGGGTTTAGAGCTCTCTACAGACGACAGTCGGGATGGTGAACAAAGGACCTCAGCCTTCAGTCTGGACTGCCTAACGAACACAGAGCTACCCTGATTTACAGCATTAGTGCCAGCTGTGACTCACCCAAGACGCTCATCTAACACACAACAAAAGACCTCTTTTAAGTTGCATCTTGAATTACTCATTTCTTAGAGAGCTGCATCAAGGTAAACTGATTTATTTTCTAACCACAAGTATGACAAAATATTGTTATTTTTATGTTATTTTGGTTATTTTATCAACAACAGTACTGTAAGAATATATATCTTCAAAGCATTCCTGAAACCATCTAACTGTTCCTTATCCAGTCTTTATTTACATATTAGGTATACAGTATAATAATCCCTGTGGTTAGAAAACAGATAAAAATACAAGCACAATACAAGTCTTCAGTCCAGGTGCCGGGAGGTCACATGAACGTGTAATATAAGCAAGCAATCAGGAAAACCACCGCATACTGAAACAGACTTTACTTAGTTTATGTTGAGCGAACAACATGATTCACGTGTACAGTAGCTTTGTTAAATAAACATAGTTAGGTCTGTTTGTGTGTGTAGTGGTTTACCTGATTACAAGCTGCATAGTCCCTGTGGAGTTCAAAACCAATCTGAATACATACTGTAGAGACACAATACGAATTATGCAACATGCGTGTGATAAATTGGGCATGATTTTTTTTTATCAGTCAGTGGCGCGTCAATGTGTCACAGCTTCAGTGTTTTTCACTCCGCAAACAGTGTCACATAAGAGAGGACTGTTTGGATATTTGAGTATGAACCAGAAGTATAGCCTGAACAACAAAAGGGAAAGGGAAATGAGCAAGCTGACCTAATTCTGGGTCTGCCACTGAGAAGTGGCACAGATCCATACTGACAAATGCCACTGCACTGCCAAGTCTACATGTTTTTTTTCTGAAGTGCATAAGTCACGTCGATTTGCCGCCACACCGGTCACTCTCAGGTCAGTCCCTTATGAAAGAGGAGAAAGCGTCCTCTGCGGACAATGGCACCCCAGACAAATAAATCAAGTGGATAACCAAAATGAGAAAGTCTGCTTTGCTGTGGCAATATTCTCCTGGCAACATAATGAAAATATTATGGGCCCTCTACTCTCCCCTCCCTCTCTCCCTCCCTCCCTCCTTCCCTCTCTCCCTCCTTCCCTTCCTTCCCCTCCACTCCACTCTGTAGCACTGGAGGGGTGACAGACGCACCAGGGCAGGGGCAGGGGCAGGGGCAGGGGCAGCGGTATGGAAGTGGTGGTGGGGGTGGGGATGGGGATGGTTTTGGCTGGTGGTGGATAGGGGGAGTGTACTGCATTACAGACCTTAACAGAGAAAGACAGCGAGCAGACTGAGCTGATGGTGTGTGTGTGTGTGTGTGTGTGTGTGTGTGTGTGTGCGTGCGTGGCCCTGTTCCACGCTGTCTGAGACTGTGCACTGTCAAACACCGTAAGCTCCGGCACAGCCTGCCAGGGCCAGTCACCAGCTGCTGCAGAGCCTCACATCCCCACACACACAGGGACAGGGAGCTCGCACAGCTTGGCACCGCCTCAAATCCGACTCGGTGGCTGCACCTACAGTAGACTTACTCTCAGGTACTTAGGGTACTGCAATAGGGCTGTTTCCTCTTTTCAGGACATGGTAGATTCTGACATGTACAAGTCACTGTGTGTGTGTGTCTGTGTGTGTGTGTCTGTCTGTCTGTGTGTGTGTGTCTGTGTGTGTTTGCCCTTAAAACCCTGGACAAGGAGCTGGAGCCCTGGCAACAGTCCTGTGCCCACGCCAATCACTCTCCGGCTCGTGATGCCCCCGGTGGGTGCCAACAATGTGTCTCCTGGAAATGCTAAATAGCTTCCGCGGGTCATAGACTAGCATCTGCTAATTAAAGCTGATAAGAATCACGGCGGTGTTTGACATTACATGGAGCGATTACTAGCGGTTAAATGGCAGCCTCTCTGAATGAGATGCATCCTCTTGCCAAGAGACTATATCCAGTAATAAACAGAGCACCCAAGAGCTACACTGCCACATTAACAACCTAATAATATTATCTTAATAATCCACCGGTCCCCTCTGCTGCAAAACAGTACCTCAAGCATCATCCTCTGTGTTTCTGCTAATAGCACCAGTCAGTATCTTCATTTGTTCACATTGATTCGTACACGTACATCACAAAAAGTTCCTTTTTTTTCTCCCATGACAGAAAACAGATGCTCCAATCTAGCCTGCTTGCACTTGCGCACACCTTGTGAAAACACATTGGGCCACAGGGACGGGCTACTGGGGGGTGTCATGGCACAGCGCAGGGAGCAGGAGGCAGCGAGGGCATAAAGTCATCGGAGCAAGCAGCAACTTGTGCGAAGTGTGAAGTGCAGTAATGACCGCCGTCACCACTTCTGAACCCTGCTGACGTCCCCGGCAACCGGACGCGACACATTTCCAGCCGCCGTGGTGACTCATCACTGTCGTCATTGACAACCAAACGACAGCGCTGGGAGAGCTTGCGGAAATGCTTTTTCAGTCGATAACCCACCCAGGCCCCGCTGAGAACAAAGTGGCAAAACAACTTAAAAAAAGTGTGCTGCTGAGTTCACTCTAATTATGTATTTATGAGAGTACTCAGTGCGTTTTGGGTAATGGTGGTGGCTCTGTGTGTGTGTGTGTGTGTGTGTGTCTGTCTGTGTGTCTGCGTGTGTGTGTGTGTGTGTGTGTGTGTGTGTGTGTGTCTGTCTGTCTGTCTGTCTGTCTGTCTGTCTGTCTATCTATCTATCTATCTATCTATCTATCTATCTATCTATCTATCTATCTATCTATCTATCTATCTATCTATCTATCTATCTATCTATCTATCTATCTATCTATCTATCTTCTCTGTATGCTTCTCTGTAAATCACACTCAATGCCTGAGGAGGAGGGACACGGTTTAAAATAAAATGCATTCTCATTAAACATTGTGTTAGGCTAAATATGAGAAGAATAAGAGAATTTAGGAGGACTGTTTTACCGCAAAACACATTTATTTTGTTTTCTACACCTGCCAAATGCAACTGATAATGCTCGATTTAGTTCTGTTCGCCTTTCTTTTTGTTTTTTCGTCCTTGCTTTGACAATTTAGCCTCTAGCTAAGAAGGATTAACCTCATGAGGAAAATACACACTTTTGCTTATTTTCTGACAGAGCGCTATCATGCACGTTTGCTTAAAAAAAAAAAAAAAAATCTTTTTTTTTTTTTTTCCCTGCAGACTACAACTTTTCTGAGGGAGAGTTTTGCACTGTGCAGTAAGCTAGTGACCGGGCTACCATAACCCTGTTTCCCTGCCTTCCCTGCAGATATTGTATCTGACAACACGTAGAGGTCAGCAGACAATGACCACTGGCAGCGATGTCGATGTTTCTCCTTTGACCGGCCTCCCGCCGTCGGTCAGGAGAGTGGACCCGAGCGCTGGCGAGGCCCGGCTGAACTCTGGCCGACCTTGAGCCTGCCATCAATGTTGCAGGAGCCCCCCTTCATCAGGAGGAGATGCGGGGCGAGAGAGGAGCAGGGCAGCATCTCAGCATGCATCTCAGCCATTTCACCTGCCATCCCCTCAGGCCCTGCCTAGCTCCGCTGATTATCAAACACACACACACACACACACACACACACACACACACACACACACACACACACACACACACACACACACACACACACACACACACACACACAAAACACGCACACGCACACACACACACACACAAATGACAAACACACACATACACAGACACACACAAAACACGAACACGCACACACAAAACACATACACATACACACACACACATACATACACACACACACACACACGTGCACACATGCACACCTACACAGTATGTATTTATATGTGTAGTAACCATACTCAGAGAGACACAAACACACACTCACAGACACACACATACACACTCGATCCCTCTCACACACACATACATGCGAGTGCACATCCAAAAAAAACATACACACACACACACAAACACACACACACACACACACACACACGTTTGTGTGGCACTGACACCAAGATATACAACAGTGATTTATGCGTCTATGAGAATAAAGCCTACAAATGCCCTGCCGACACAGAGATAACAGCCTACACATCTGCCACACTGACAGCATCACACATAATGCTGCTCATTACGAGAAGCCATAAACACGCACGTCAGTGAGCGGCCGCTCAACAAACAATGCTGCCCATTACACAAGGCACACTCATTTACATGGATACATTTATATCGTTGCTGTCCACTAATAAGGCCTATGTGCACAAGCTACAATATAAATGACCGTACTGTAGGAAGCCAACGCAACTGTGCACCGTGTACACATCATCTTAGCCAAGAGCACAGAGCTGCCAGCATAGAGCCCAGCACCTCAGCCAAATGACTTCCCAGAGTGCAGATGCGTTTCACAGTAAAGCAGCGCTATGCAACTTTGTGTTTCATTGCGCTGTTTCTCAACAGAGTTCCCCCTAGTGTCTCCAAGTAAATGGACACTCTCGTAAAAATGGACTGTTTTCCCTTCCCCTCACCATGTGCATGTATTTTCAACTCAACTGATCAGAGTAACGCGCGAATACGAAAGTAGTCATGTTCACCGAGGTGAGTCAAGTCAGAATTTCTTCAGAATTTAAAGTGATTCTGCTCCTCGCAATATTTCAGACTTTGTGAGACTGAGGGTGCCAGGACGGATACCCTGCTATTGCAAGTGTGGTATTCTGTCCACAGACAGCGGGTGCTGTCAAGAAAGTCTTCTTTCGCCTGGTAGTGACTCATTTTACTCATCTACCGGCTTGTGAAGATGGTTAACTTTGAAAAAGTTGCATAGTACTGTTTTAAACTACACTACCAAAATACAAAATACTTATTCACAGGCAGAATACTTGCTATTATGCAACAGAAAAAAATACACTAGTAAACACATGTATAATTCGGTACTTGTTAATTGGCATGCAAAATAACCGTACACCTCTAGCCCCTAAGAAAACTGTTTCCACACAGTGTAATTACATGGAGATTCATACAAATAGTCCACTATATCCAACCTTGATATAGCTCTACTATTTGGTTTACTCTACAAAGCAGGGCTATACACAATTCACCAGCAGCTATATACACATGTACTTCATCCTGACATCTAACCCTTCAAAAAGCAACTACACTACCCAGAGTCAATGCTCATAACCTATCAAGAGCTCGTCAATATTGATGACCACTCGAGGCCTTTAAAAGACTACTGTATGTGCAACACAGCCTCTCAGCAATCACTGTCAGACACATACACACAGGCACAGACACACACACACATACACACACCACTCACAACCCTTTCAGGTCCACGTCATCTCAAACCAACATGATCTGCGAGTGCCTGGAAGACAGGGCTTCTGGGAGAGACTATCTGGCCAGGATCCTGATATGCCTCCCAGGGATTACAACAGGATTCCCATCCTCGCCAATCTGGTTTACTGCAGAAGAAGAAGGAGGAGGATGGAGGAGGAGGATGGAGGAGGAGGATGGAGGATGGAGGAGGAGAATGGAGGATGGAGGATGGGGGATGGAGGATGGGGGATGGAGGATGGGGGATAGAGGAAGAGGATGGAGGATGGGGGATAGAGGAAGGGGATGGAGGATGGGGGATAGAGGAAGGGGATGGAGGATGGGGGATAGAGGAGGAGGATGGGGGATAGAGGAAGAGGATGGAGGAGGAGGATGGGGGATAGAGGAAGAGGATGGGGGATAGAGGAAGAGGATGGGGGAGGAGGATGGGGGATGGAGGAAGGGGATGGAGGATGGGGGATAGAGGAGGAGGATGGGGGATAGAGGAAGAGGATGGAGGAGGAGGATGGGGGATAGAGGAAGAGGATGGAGGATGGGGGATAGAGGACGGAGGCTGAGATGCTGTGCGAAGGTCATGGAAACTGACAAAGAGGAAGATGGCAGCGGTGGAAAAGGTAAACATCATTTAAATTCGGAGGTCACCAACTTTTAATGACTACACAAGGGCAGGGTTTGTGGCGGAGGACCTATTCATTATGTCGGTGACAGCAGCGCATTGAGGAGCTCTGTGCCAGCTTTAAGCAAGGTTACAGAGAACAACACAAAGAATAACACCAAACAATAGGAGTGCATTGGAGTGTTGATGACTCTCATACAAAGTAAGTCAACTGTTACTATATATCAGACCTAAAATAACCTCAGCTGATCCAAGTTCAAGGTCGAAACATTGTGTTTAGTGATGTAACTACTCATCTGCCTCTCATACTTTGGAATAACACAGCCTTTGAAAAACTTGGTTGAGTAGTATATACTGTATTTATGTAAAGCAACTTTCCTCTTTTTGTTGAGCAGACATATTTGTAATTCGATCTAGTCCAAACTAGTTAGCCTACAGTTAGTTATAACAGGTTAGTTGCACTATTATTACCTGTATATACTGTACTATGCAGCCTCCTTTACTAGACTATACTATACAATACTATACTTTATATTTTAATAATTATAATTTATATTTCTGACGCTGGTCAAGGACACACATGTTACAATATTAGACAGCAGGCCACATGCACGATTCTCCTCCTAAGTGGTTAGCATCACCAGCTGCTTGGCTGCTGGGCCTTAATGGCTATAATCCTGGTCTTGGCTAGCACTGACAGCTGGTGTTCTGTCTGACAATTCAGCCGTGCCTCCTGCTACAGAGAGCAGAGGAGCATCTGGGGCTACAACACGTGTGACAACTGAGGAAGCCAGGACGCTTCAGTGGTCTTGTGAGCTACTGTTGTGTGATATCACATTGCTACAGGCTTACACCATTAACAATATATATTTGTATACATTATATACTCTATGTTCTCATGTTGTTTTCATTCGTCTTGTATTTCCTGAACAAATACGGCAGTCTGCTTTGTTGTGGTATACTGTATTGTGTGATATCATCCTGCTGCAGGCTTACAGCTTTTAAAGATACATACATATTCCTTATTTATAAATGTTTATTTTATGTTCTCACATTGATCTCATTCCTCTTGGCCTTCCTCAACAAATACGGCAGGCTGTTTTGCTGTGGAAAACTGTTTCAGAATCGACTGCATCCACTCTTTGCACTTATTCACACAGCCCTGTGAAGTCTTGGCACAGGGGGCATGATTCATCACTTTGCCTATTAATATTCCAGTCCTCCCAAGCGTTTGTACAGAATGGACATTGATGAAGGGTTAAAGTAAAGTGCTCCCATTAAGCTTCTAAATATACACAGTCTATTAAGCACCACATAGGGTCATATCATTATTCTGTACGCAAAGACTCATTGCACTGCAGAATTTTGCACTGCTTCCTGTATTTCAATTCTTCATACCAAGTTTTACCAAAAATTGCTAAACTACTAAAAAAACTCAGCAAACTTCAAAAAATCAGATCATTAATCTTAGACTCAATACTGTTTACCACTTAAAACCATACCCATTACAGTCATTGCCAGTCACTACACAACACGTCGAAGCAACACTCAATAATAATCATTACAATCAGCTTCAGTTGCTACACACCAATGCAAATAAACCATCTTTAAAAATCCATAAGCAGCTCCTGTGTAATGATCATTGGATTCTACACGTAAGCCACAGAGTGGACATCAGGGACACACACACGCACGCACGCACGCACGCACGTGCACACACACACACAAACACACACACACACACACACACACACACACACACACACACACACACACACACACACACACACACACACACACACACACACACACACACACCTACAAACAAAAGCTTCAGTAAGCAACATAACACCACTGATTCACTAATGGTTGCCCCAGGCCAATTATCATGGTAAGATCATCCACTCATGATTACTGTTTAAGCTCCATTAGGATCTTAAACTACAAAGCCTACATAAGCTCAAGTGCTGCCTCTCTCTCTCTCTCTCTCTCTCTCTCTCTCTCTCTCTCTCTCTCTCTCTCTCTCTCTCTCTCTCTCTCTTTCTCCCTCTCTCTCTCTCTTGCTCTTCCATCTTGAGCTCATTTCTGACTTTTTCTCTCTTTTATTCTGCCTCTGCATGGCCACAACCACAGACAGTCCACAGTAAAGGCCAAAGAAGAGAAGCAGTCTTGCTTCCTCCAATTATAGTCCTATGAAGAACAGCAGAAGAAGTCCACACACACATGCACACACACATACTGTACACACACAAACACACACACACACACACACACACACACACACACACACACACACACACACACACACACACACACACACACACACACACACACACACACACACACACACACACACACACACACACACTGTACACACACAAACACACACATGCAAACACACACACACACACATTACACCCTCTGAATCTCTGAACTTCACATCACTCCCCACAAGTGCATCCCATCACTCTCCAGCCTACACAGAGGTCCTCAATGTCTCATCATAGCACCTCACTTCACGATCACCATCTGCCCAAGCCTACTCGTGCATAAATAGCCAAGCCTCCTCCAAAGAGATCGGCCAGCAACCGAAGCCACCAGGGGCGTAGTGAAAGGCAAACACACATAATAAACGCTGTTTAAACACAATGTTTACTTGCCTTTTCATGATCGGCAATGTTAAGGTTATGCATGGTTTACTAACCTTGTGTTATCGCTGCGCGTGTGGTTTATTATCTTTCCTTTTTTAACCACGACACCACTGACAGCCGCCCCCCCAAACACCCCTCCGCTCCCTGCCACACACACACACACACCCACACACACACACACACACACACACACTGGCCACGAGACACGGTGAGCCCAGAGCAACACATCCCCATGCGAATCCCCAGCGGGACTCGGCCAGCGTTCGTGTTCTTGGCCCCTCAACTCCTATTGTGGGTGTCGGAGATGTGAGCGCAGTTAGACTTTTCCAGCTAATCTATTTTATGCGGTTTTCAGGGCTGAGGCCTTTGTTAGAGGCTTCGGAGTAGGCAGGCTTGCTTCCGTGCTCTGATTTCTCAGCGGTATCCGTTTTAAAAAGAGGAAAATTGCCTTAGGTGTCCTCGGGCTCCGCATGACACCTTTATGCTTTAATAGCAGACTGATAAAAGTTTGACATGCCCCTGACAGAAAAAAGTCAACGTTCCTGTCCCTTTCTCTCCCCTGGTAGACTCTTTTTGTTCATGAGGCTGCCTCCTGGTTGACTCTGTGCTGGTGGAACTGCATTAGAAACGCACACACACACACACTGCCAGGAGATGCTGAATTAAAATTTGTTTATTTTTATGTTTATATTATTTGGGTAACTTATGCTGCATGTTGCCGCTGTTCACGCAATTGAGGAAAATAGTAGTTTCAAAATCCTGTCGGGGTAAATTCACACACTGCTGTGATATTTGTTTTTGTCGCTTGCTGTGCTTGCTCTGAGATTTTCTCTGCATTTAGAAATAAGAGCAGCCACTGTGTTCACAAACACGCGCAAATCCTACATACAGCATAAACGTGCTTCTCAAAGTCTTGCAATGCTAGCCTTTCTTTTCTTTTTTTAGTAATTAAATGGTTATGTAAAATTCTGTATGTGTGTGTGTGTGTGTGGCTGTATGTGCGTGTGTGTATGTGTGTGTAATGATGAGTGTGTGTGTTGGGAGCTGGGGGAATGGGGGGGGGGGGCTTTACAGTGTCCCTAATTTGCACATAACCAGCCATAGCATAGTTTAACATCTTAAAAAAAACAGACAAGTACGATGATAAAGTACCAGAACAAGCCCCTGCCTGATAACCAGAGATACACTAAACTATTATTTTGTCATTATCTGTTGTTTATGACTGTTGTTTCTTTCCCTTAAATTAGATGCCATTGTTTTGCCACCATTTTGCTAAGAATGCAAGTAATACTATGGCTGCAATCATTTCCAAAAAAAATGTTGAGTCAATTAATGGTAAGACAGTACAGTTAAACAAAAAAACTCACACCACCATTTACGGCCCCTTCACCGCATGCAAGCAATGAAAATGGTTGCCAGAGAATCCTAATAAAATGGATGTGGGCACTGGGCAACCACTACAGTCATCTGGTATTCCAACATCTAGCTCGGCAGACTCCAGTGCTCATCAGAGAGTGCCTGGTCTGTGTGCACTTTTTAAAAGGATTATCCAATTAGCAAAATTCCCAGGTTTACCACTGTTTGCCTTCTGCTGGAAATGCTGCATGTGGTATTAAAAAAAAAAAATGAGTTCAAGGCAATGATTTGCCTCATCTTTTGGATTGAAGTTCTGCCACGACAGTGTGTGATGATCCTGCATGCCCCTTCAAGACCAGGTTTGGCTCTCAGATACTCATTAAAGGGAGATGTAAGCATGTAGCAGAATGTCACTCACAAGGTTATTGCCTCTGTCGAGTGCTTGCAGTGCATTTACATGCTGCTGACCCAAGCGATGAAACACAATCTACCAAAGGGAAAAAAATGGAAAGGAGAAAAAAAAGGCACAGACTGCTATTTTCAGACAGGCACCCACCAGGGAATAACCAGAAGCGATATCTTGGAATCTTGACTACATATTAGTCATTTAGGTGTCCTCTCTCTCTACATCATCCTCTGTGTGCAGTGTTTCACTCTCTCTCTCTCTCTCTCAGATAGCGATTTACACTTGGTATGACCTTACCAGTGCTGCGTGGAAATAACCAGAGCTCCCAAGACTGCTTAATGCAACAGAGAAATAAATGAGGACAACACTCTGTTGCATGTGACACAGCCTCAATAACTCCTCATCGCAAGTCATTGTTCTGTGCAGGTGTATTGTGTAGTTTGATAAAGGACGTTGTCACCTTGATATCGGTCCGAGGAGAAAAGTTTGTGGTTCGATAGTTCTAATTCTGTCAGGTCACAGCCACTTAGTCTAAGCTCTGAGACACTGGAGTGCTGACCAGGATTTAGGACTTTATCCTTCACTCTCATGACTGCTTACCTGTGTGGCCTGTGTGTTTAACCTGCTAATTTGTGTGTCAGTCTCATTCTGATCTAAAGCTGTTTATGTGTGTAAGGGGTTGTGTGCTGATATTCTGTGTCTCTAGAGCCCTCTTGCTTGTTTTTTTTTTTTGTTCTATTAAAAGATCATGGTATTGTGCATGTGTGCCTTAACTTAATTTAATTATGGAGTAAATCCTGACAACATGACAGTTGAACAGTTGGTTGAACCGGCCATATTCAAAAAAAGTACTTTTAATATTCATGCACCAAATTAATAAATAGATTGACAGTCAGATGTAAATGTGTTACTGCTTTTCTACAGTAGCTTACAGTGAGGGCTACAAATGACTTTCTGTGAGGAAGGGGAAAAAAAGATCAATAGCAATCAGCACTATCGGGCCACACTTTGATTCCCCCAAGACCAGCACAGCGAGTCGGCTAAAACCCATTAATTGCAGCCCAGCAGCTCGGAGGGCTTACCAGTGCTTTCCAATGAACTCTGTGACCGGGGCAGGTTTACCTGTACTCTGGAGATGGCTCCCCATTAGCCAGGCACTGGAGAGTGGCCTCTTGGTCGGGGGAATTGATGGGAAGGATCAGGTCAGCGGGCTCTGTCTTCCAGCTGGGTCCTTTAAATACTCCTGCATCTTCTGCGAGAGCTAAAGGGGGAGAGTGTATGCTTGTGAGTTGCTTGTGACATGCTGAGACAATCAGTGGCATATAAACAGATGCGGCGTTAATGCTCCACAGACAGCACTATGTCACATAAACAGGACTATGTCACCAGGGCAATATACATCACATTCACCCTATAAATAGCAAACAATCATAAACATAAAACTGACTAACAGCCTGAAAAAGGCCTAATGAAGATAAATGCAAAGGTCTAAACATAACTAAGACCCAGCAGAATAATATCTTTCTCATAAAGAATATTCTCTAAAAGAATATTCTGCTTCCTTTAGCAGTTTTATAAATGTTTGCCTTTATCTAACATTAAAAGCCATCTGATGAAGCCAGGTACCTGTTTGGTACCATACATGCTTCTGAATATTGTTTTTTGCAAATATTAAAAACATTATATACTAAACATAGCACATAACACAGTGAATATATATTTTTACATCACATTGTTTTATACAGTGTATTTACAAGAACAGCAGAGTTCACAAGGCATGTGTGTTAATGACTAAACAAAAATGAAGGTGCATTTCTGATGCAAGCCTAAAAAGGATGAGTTTACAAAAGTTTGTTTGTTTTCTGCGTTTTTTAATAGGGCTGTGGGTGGCTTGGGATGTGTTACACTGGCAGTCATATTCAGTGTCTGTCATTTTAACCACAAAATGTAATCGGGAGAAACTCAGCTGGCCCTGGCCTGTTACTGAGCCAGTTGGAGAGCTTTGAGGGTTGGTTCCCAGAATGACATCTAGCTAAAACAGCATTAATGTGCTTAGAAGCTACCATCAAATAATTCTTCTTGAGCAGGCATTAAGCCAACTTATCCGCTGAAACTTACACACTTGAATGAAGTTGACCAGAGAATGTTTGTTTAAGGAGTATCTTCCGAATGAGATTTATCAGCTAGGACTGTTTGTAGAGCATGTCACAACACCAGTTCAATTATCACTAAGATATTGTGAAATGAGTTTATTCATTTGCTTTTTACTTTGGTTACCGTAAAGTAGGGTTGGGTGGTATCCACATTATGATAACGGTAAACCTTCTCCAGATTTTCCTGGGATATACAGTATTACTGTGGCTAATTGAAAACACTTTGTAGGGCTTAGAGGGAGTCGCCAAAATGTCAGCTTGCACCTATACTGATTACAAGCAATGCCAAGCTTACAGCTTTTTGAAAGTGATGACCTCGCCGCCCTCTCATGCACATTACACAACAACTTCAAACTTTTACAAACGGATTGTTGTGGGATAATTTGTGGTCTACTTCGGTGTAATACAATTGTTTCTACCTTCTGCCATTGAACTACAGGCTGTTTTTTTATATATCTCTAGGAGTTCGTAGCCTGGTAAACCAGCTCCTCGTACTTTCTTTCATTTTGTACAGACTGAGGGTCTGGAGCAGGAGACAGGCGTCTACTTGGGACTCGGCTATTATTTGCAGTTTTACAGTAAATGTCTAGTTGTGACGTAGCCATCCTAAACAAACTTTCTGCGCAGACCATACAAACAAATGAAGAAACAAGTTATGCAAACAAATATAGACATGAACACTATTCATACTTGTGTCTGCATGACAAAAGCAGACAGGAAATACATTCCTGTAATCACATTAGTGGTAGGAAAGAAGGCAACATTGACCCCCACCCCCCTTAAATTGGGTGTATCTTCAGGTGAACGCCCCTAAGTGCACCCTGATATACATCTGCATCATGTCAGGGGGAATGACTGATCACCCTGACCCCTGCAGTTAAAAAGCTATCTTGTCTTACAATTGAATTTGGGTCAGTGTTTGGTAGCAGTTTAACCATGTTGTCTCAAACTGAAATGATTTTCAATTATACAAATCCTATCTGTTCTGCATGGCATTAAAGTGATGGATGACTGAAAATGAAGAGATAGCGTGAACTGGAGCCAGAGGTCAGTGCAGAGACCTGAACATCACACACATACCCACACACACACACACACACACACACACACACACACACACACACACACACACACACACACACACACACACACACACACACACACACACACACACACACACACACACACACACACACACAGCCATGGAGGCTGGACTGCTTCCTGTTAACCGGTAGAACTTAACACAACAAAGGAAAAAGTGCATGTGAGGGACCAATAAAATGCTGAATCAAGATATTGGAGACATAAATACTACAAAGCAACAGCGCACAACATCGGTTCACAATAAAATACATCAGCAGTACAATATTTTACCTGCAAGGCAGCCAAAGATTGATAGCAGCACAAGTCGTTTCCATAGTAACATCATCTTCAGTTGCCAAGGGCAAATATGAATCTCATTCGATTGCTTGTGAATGGAATGCTTTTCCCTTGATTACAAAGCGTTTAATCTGTGGGATAAAGTAATTATAGAAATAATTAAAATCAGACAATATGACAGACACATTATACAGACAGCACCAAAATCATGGCACTCTGCATGCATCAAACACATTTATGTTAAAAAGAACACATGTTGTGTAATATGCATAAGAAGACACTAATAGATTCATCCTCCTGAACATACATAGTCCTATTCATTTACATACCGGTAAAAAACATTTCATAATTAAAGTGTATCTGATATGTATACATTTAAAAGCAAATGCAAACCAAGCAAAAAAAATCATTTCATTCGATTGTACGGAAACAGTGGCAAAGCAAATAACATGATTTTCTTGGGGGAACTGACAGGGCTGAAAATCGCACAATGCTGTCAGACAGAGCAGATGCGGTGAAATAGTACTGGGCAACTGCACTCCTGCTGTATGTATCCCCAAGTCCCGGCCAATATTGGCAAACAACATCCCTGGAAATTGGATGTCAATCTTATAGGCAGTGACATTCCTTTAGCAAGAGGCAGACCACCAACTGGTGGGTATAGATTTTTTAATGGTTCGTTCTTACACAGAACAGGGTACAGTATGCTGTACATACCATGCTATAAATAAGATCTGACAGCCAGGTAAGAGTTGTGGGTCCACCTCAATAGACAGCACTGAGTTTGAGATGCTGTGTAGATGTGGGATGGGGGGAGAAAATGGGGAAAGTCTGTATGCGGGAAGACAGTCCGTGCCATTGTGCATGAACATCAAAGGACAAGCTATACCTTGGAGTATGCACTAAATGCCATGCTGAGTAACAAACAAAAGTATGCTACACCACATGAATGAGGGGGCTGGAATTATTGACCTCAAAAGCTACTTGGCTTAGCCTATTAATAGCAACTGGCAGCCAACCTAAATACAGTGTAGTATGCAACACTACTGTCTGCCCCTATTCCTTCGCTCAGAAGCCCCTTTCTGCATCTTCCTCAGTCAGACACTTCTTGTTGGATTCTGGCATTTCAACAGCTTTGAAAAATGACACTCATTTTCTCTGTATCTTTTTTCTGTATTGTGTGTTTTTATTATTATTATTGTTTTTGTGTGATTGCCAGTGGAGTTTTTTTTCTTTCTTGAGACAGTCATGCTGGATAAAGCGGACACGGAAGGAGAACTGATGAAAATTCTGTTGGCTCAGCAATCAACTGAACATTTGTTCTGTTCATCAAGGATATTTAATTATGTCCTTGTGTTCAAAAGTAAATGGAAGTATTTAGTTGTGAGCAAAATGGAATGACAGAATTTGAAATGTTTGCCTGTTTGCTTAAGCAAAAAAAAAGTTTTAGTCGTGAACAAAATGAAATGACAGAATTTAGAATGCTTGCTTGTTTGCTTGTTCAGACAACTTTAAATTCCACCTGGCATTAGATACTGTTTTTAAGTACAGCTCTTAACTCTGTATGTCAATGGGGAACTCCCAGCAGACCTTCCCGTTGCCTCAGGCCATAATGAAATCTCTGCTTTCTACCGAGAACCTTTTGCCTGACTCACCACCTCACCATCTTTAGAACAACTGCACAGAGCTTTCCAATGATATGATTAGCAAGGCCGAACACCTGCTCTCATGCAGCAGAGACTCATTCTTGCGCAGTGATCCTCCATTTTTTTTTTTTTTTTTTTTTTTTTTTTTTTTTTCTGTGACAGATGCCTTCAATGTCTGCATGACAGAGAGGTCTAAGTGGATTTTTGGTGGGATGATCTGTCATCATGTGGTTATAAAAGGCATTATCTTCGGGACAGATACTGTTTAGCATTTCAGTCCCACTATCCAGTGCATTTTTGTATGGATAATTGTTCCCCATCTGACTGTAATTGCAAGCAGACAAGGACTCAGGGCGGATTTCCTGGTGCCTTTTAAGTGTTAGAGGGAGCATTTTACCACTGTAAATTGTGTCAGATTGGATTATACGCTTTGGCTTCAGAAAGAGAAGGAAAAAAAAACATTATGTGCTAAAATTCCTAGTCTCATGGTCCTGCCTCAATGCCTTCTTGTACTGCTGTTCAGTATTGCCCCGGACCAAGCTAAAATAAAACCAATGACTTAACGGATTTCTTCTGTTTTTCCGCCTTCGGTTCAGCCATAACAAAAGGCTTCTAATAAATAAACAAGCAAAGCAGGCTCCTGTAATCAACAGCCGGAGCGACAGGGACCCATGGCTCCCATTGGCTGCCTCATCAGGGGCCCCTGAGGACTCGTCTCATCTAAAATGCACACTGCAGAGGAGCGCAGGGTAGAGAAGGGAAGGGAGGGGAAAAAAATCACTGTCCGCATATATGGCAATTACGAGGAGCTTCTCCTGGCCGGCCCCCTGTAAAAAGGACAGAGGTGTGTGCTGCATCATTATCCATTAACTCTATGAGGTGAGATGATGAGTGCAAGACTGCCGTGCCAAATGTAATGAGGCTTCGCCGCCTCACCTCCACAGTAACGTACAGCCCTAATGGAAGTCATTCGGCAGACATATTCCTTCGGCGAATGAGACTGCTGCTTGGATAGCTGGTCTCATTGTTTCCTGTGTAATTGATAGGAGAGGTGGTCAAAGGCATCTGTTTTCTGACACCAAGTCCGCCCACCCCCGACCCACCACCACCACCTTCAACACCCCCCTCTGTTGGCTGGCATAATTGCGAAGAGTGTGTCCTGTGTGGGGGGGGGAGTGAGGTGGCGTGGGGCAGGGAAGGACCTTGGTGGTGGGGGGGGGGGTGGGCAGAAGGATCATGAAAGCGGTTTGACGAAACAATGCTGTTTGCCAGTGAAAGAAACCCTTTGTCAATGGAGTTGAAGAAACAAGCGCATTAAACGTCGGAGAAATTTCACTCTGTTACTATCATTCTTTTCTTTTGTCTCGTTCCCCCAAATAGGTAGATACCACAGGACCTGAAGTCTGAGATGAACTAAATATGCCACAGTGAGCTACACTGTCCCACAGCACCGAGCTTGCCCAAGGATTCTTCTATAGTCACAAATGAGTGGGAGTGTATGTGCATGTCACTGGCAGTTAGAATGATTACATTACACCACAATCCCTCCCTTCGGAGACTTGACGAGAGAGAGAGACAGCAGTTGGATCCTTTAGGATGGATGCCCAGGGGCTAGAGACACTATCAAAAAAGGATAATTGGCCTACTGCCACTTTAGCGTATGCTAATTCAAATAATAATCCATCTCACAAGAAGATCCTCTGTTTCTCTTCCTATGCCACACACACACACACACACACACACACACACACACACACACACACACACACACACACACACACACACACACACAAAAAACAGTCCTCAATAAATGAGATGTTAGACAGACTGACAGGGAGATTAACAAATCTCTGTGAAAAGTGAAGGCTTTGATTAATATCAATGTTTATTTGAAATGTCTCAAAAAACCCCAAACCAACCATGAGGTTTATTGCATTTACTATGATTAAACTGACACTTTTATCCACTTCAGATATGACATTTATCAAAGTGTTTGTGTCAAATGATGAAAGCACCTCTTTTTTCCCTGCTGTCACTCCTGGCAAATGCTTCAACAAATGACAACAATACACCTCTCCCATTCTGTTCCATGTGCAAATGTAATCCCAGTCGTTTAAAGTGGCTCTGCGTAAAGCCCGCTGACAGTGCAGACACGGTGTGCAAGTCGTCATGGCTGACTGACATGTCCTTCGCCTCGTCTCCAGCTGCCGTTGGAAAGCTACATTTTAAACGACAGAGCGTTGTGATTAAATGAATCTATTGTGAAGAATTACTTCTGAGTGAATGTGAGTGCTAGGTCAAACAAGGCTTGACAATGAAAACTGAAATAGGCGATGTCACTCCTCGACACGAGCAAAAACACAAGTGACATCATGTCATACTTTAGCTTTGATTAGACTGTCAGCCAACAATAAGTGATGAGCATGGTCAAGAAGTCAAAATGGCAAACACATTTCACAGTGAGTACCTCAAAAAAAAAAAAAACAATTTTCTTTTTGTATTTGAGCTGTAATTCTGACACACCATTTTTACACATTCTATATACTGATTGCCTTTTGTGATCAGGATAATTTCAGTTTTGCTCTTGTCAGTTCTTTGAGAACTTTGTTGGTCATGGACACACACACACACACACACACACACACAGAAATACAAGCACAAATAAGCACACCTACACAGACAACTACACCTACACAGACACAGGCACACACACACACACACACACACACACCGAGGGAACTATGTTTCAGATGCTCGGGTCAATCTAGCGGATAAAAGTGGGGTCGGGAGAGTAAGTGCACTTAACACAGACATAGTCTGGATCCAGTCACCCATCACATCACCCACCTTAAGGTGACATGCCTGGAACCACCTCTCACAACAATCCCGCATCATTCTTTCATAAGCAACCTTTTTTTTTACCAAAGCACTCAAGATAATATAGAGTATATCTTACAAAAGTTGTTTGAAGATTCAAAGAATCCTTTTTGTTTTTTCTTTCCTGTATAGGCTGAAAATGCCTCCTTGACAAGTACTACAGCACTACATCCATGTTGAGGTATGTAAATGTTATTCTCCACGCAGCTGCCCCTTTCTTTTGCCCAAACATTAATTTAGCTGCACTTGTTATCCACAAAATGGGATGATGCACTGCATTCCAGTTGCACCTATAAATAAACATGAATGCTTCAGAAACAAGATCGCTTTCCCCCTCGGAATAGCTTTCAATGGGAGATGTGCATAGACTGAACATGAGAAGATTCACCCCACATTTCCTTCCACCCCAGCACTCTCCTGATACTCTAAAAGCCATGAATATATATGCGAGCTCCATATCTGACAGAGAGCTGACATCGTATCGAAGAGGGGTTTACTATGAGGGAGAGAAAATATATGTACCGCACTTACAACAAAAAATTGCAGACTCATAACAACCTTAATAATGTTGAAAATTAGGCGTAATAAACACTAGGGAAAATAATATATGGTCAATAGAGAAACATGCGACAACTGGACCGTCTTTAGGTCTGAGCAAGTCGCTGTCTGAAGTTATTTTCTGAATACGAGGGCAATGGGGAGGATTCCAGCAAGTATAATATCTCTCTCCCCCCAGAAGAGTCAAGTGTGCCAGAGAAACCTCAGCCCCGGGCACTGATTCTCCACTCTGTACGCACGGAGCATTATACGGGTATTACGCATGAGATGATCACAAACAGCCACCTTCTGTTAAGCCTGATTTCCCCATTTACAACCCTTTATGTTAGTAAGCCACTTTCCCCAATACAAACCAACACTGCAAATATTTACAGCCCAGTCAATATTCGGGATAGTATTATTCTTTCACATGTGGGCTACCAGCCTACTGCGTAATATAGAGGTAAAATATAATATGTTTCTGTTAAAACTAATTTAACGCAAGTGTAATGACGTTTTTTTCAATAATGACATTTTCCAAATAAACAATTTAATAATGAAACCAGACTGATGCGTAACCTATCAGCACTTTCAAAGTGTATAGCGACGTCCCAGGTAAGGACAAGAATGTTTGGGTGAGATGTATATTATCCGAATACAAGTCAGAATACATACCGAGTCTTCAGACCGAATAGTTTTCCCTCTTCATGAAATTACTTGACCCGTGAGTAAGTATGCGGTGATTCCACGGTCTGCACAGTGGACAGAGCCAGTGTCTTTATGTTACTACCCTTCTCGGTCATCCATCCCGCGTTTCCTCTGCTATCGACGATCAGAGAGTGCTCAGAGAGTACTCCGGAAATTTATCCGAGTGCGAAGCAAATATCCAAAAAAGGTTTGCTCTGGTGAGGGAGCACAGTCCGAGCGGCAGTCCCTTCCGGCTGTGAGGAGGTGTGCAGTCCGTTGTATTCCCACGAAGCGCCCCCGCAATTATCCAACGAATCCCAGAGCTGCGATTGTGACAGCTCAGAGCTCACAGGTGCTTTCTTGTCTCGTCTAGCTGCGGCTACAAGGCATGAGAAAGTGTGCCAGACGGAGAGAGAGGACGAGAGGAGGACCACTGACTGAGTGGCAAATTGCACTATGCACATCCCCGCCCGCCCCGTCCTCGATATTCTCAACGTTGTGCAGAGGGCAACCAAGCGCAACACTCACGCAGAATATTTTACTAGCAGTGCTCACATTACCCCTCGGTCGTGGGTTTGACTAATCTACAGGCGCTATTCCGTATAATGCACGTCTGACCTCCGCTTGCTCCTTTCGTCGCATGCAAGTCCCCCTCTCCTTATCCAATTAATTGCATACACTCCCCTCCAGTACAGACACAGAGATAATAACGACTGCGTGTCAAATGCTGTCCTTTAATTGTCGCAAAAGCTATCACGATAAACAGAAAGCACGGCGCCAAAGTAGAATGCGATTACTCAGTAATTACAATTTATATATTTACAAACGCGCTGTTTTAACAGAGGCCTTGAGAGATGTTAGCAGTGAATTCTCTATTTGGACGGGACACGACAAGGGTATATTCTTCAAGGAAGTAGGCCTTGCCAAGTTTACATTCCAACAGACAAACATGTACCAGAATCCAAATGAACCATCACTCTGTAGCTTGCCGATAGTAAGGATGTCAGCAACAGAACAG
>CM050211.1:6862500-6870000 GCA_027475355.1 Coilia nasus
CCCACCACCCCACCCCACCCCCCACCCTACCCCCCTATCCTGCTCTGTCCTTCTGCTGCACCTCCCGCCGAGCCTCCTCTCCGCTTGCCAACGGGCAGGCAGCGTCTGGTCTGTGTGCTCCTCAGCTCCTCTGAAGTCCTAACATGCTGGTTAAACTGCAGCTGATATCTCCTCACCCCCAAAAAAGCCTTGTGATGCCCCTCCTCCACCGTCACTCTCCCAGATTAAGAAGAGCCCCAGGCCATGCTCATATTGGCACCTCGACAGGTTTACCATCAACCCCACCTCACGGGGCACCACACCAATCATCCCCCATCCGCTCACCCTCCACTCCGCGCTAGGTTCAATTCTGCCAGTCACGTTCCATCCCGACCCCCACCCCACCTCAGCCCACCCCACCTCAGCCCGGCCACCTCCCAGCCAGGGCTCGCCGCTCTCCTATTTATTTAAATGTGATAAAAATTTCATTTGCGAACGTGTTGCGGAAGATCACACAAGCACTCACAAAGGACCCTCCGCTGAATATGCAACACTCTGATAAATATTTCACCATTTCATTTCTGCAGCCCCCTGCCGACTCGCCCATCCGCCCCAAGCTGATCTGTTCGAGAATTAAATATGTTTTGCTTGCAGTATTTGTTCTTGAAAAACCCTGAGTGCCTCGAAGCATCACTAGTTGCTGGAAGTGTTCGCCACTACGCGTGATTCAGTTATGTCTGTTTTTTTTTTCTTCCTTTGTGCTAAATTATCATATTTGTATGTTGTTCAAACGACAGAGCACGGTGACATTTGCATACCAGTGTGCTTCCATAATACAATGACAATGTAGAACCACAAACTCATGCATAAATCTGTAGGCATACATTTGTCCCGTGCATGAGCAATGGCCTTGTAGCAAGTTTAATCCTACTCAAGTGGCTAATTCCCAGACTGTCGCTCAGCATTGGAAAAGACCAAAAAAAAAATTAAGCTCCACTCAGAGTAATAACAGATGTAATTACATTCTTTAAGTGTTTGGGGAACTATTTGCAACATGACAACAAGTATGTTTTCAGAGTTTACTTTTAAATCCTCTGTTTCTTTGTACAGTAGCTCATCGACCGATGCGGAAATACAAGCAGACACTGGACACTAGCAGCCAATTGCAAAAGTGAGGTTAGGATCCCATGTCTGGAATAATATCATATAGAAAACCTGTAGCTACAACGACAGCCTTGGCTGGCTCTGTGTCCATGTACCGGGTTCGGGTAAAGATGTACCTGTTCGCTAAATAAACACAAAAAAGTTACGAAATGAACAACGTCAGATAATCTATATGGGCAATGGTGTATGAAATGGGTGAGCAGCACAAATATTTGTTTTGATGCTGCTTGCTCCAAGGTGTCTGTTGATGTGAACATGAGGCCTCGGGCACTCACCAACTCCTTCTACCGCAGTGAACACAGCATCGTGTGTAAACCTATCAGCCTTGCACCGACTTCAAGGCTGCAATGCACTGAAAAGACAGGCGTCCTTTGGCGAGCCATAGCTTTCCTTCTCTCATACGTGGGGAATTCATCAATAAAGCAATTGTTTAAGCTCCCCACAGACTGTGGCGCTGCCTGTAAAATTTATGAGAGGCAGTGCAAACAGACAGCGGATGGATCGAAAGGGGTCCCAGAGGCTGCCGGAAGAGAGTCCTTAGCAATAACAACACAATCCATCACCACTCACAAACATCAGGCACACCCCAGAGTTCCTCAGCAGTGCATGCCATTGACTTCAACCCCCCCACAACGCCCCCCCCCCCCCCGCCCCTTCACGTGTGTCTCAACCCCCACCCGCCACGATCACCATAGTCTTCAGGCCCATCAGCACATCTCATGGTTGTTTGATGTAAGGGATTGCGGTGCAATATCCCCCCAATCCGACAGCATCATACTGTGCCATTTCCTCTGCATGACACATATGGCAGGAATCTATTACACAGGCCCAACTCACAACCCCCCCCCCACCACCAACACACGCACACACACACTCTGTTTTGCACCTTGCAAATGCCATATGTGGCAACAAAAAACACACACACACACACACACACACACACACACACCGTTGTTCATTTTCTAAATAGCATATGTATTGTATTGTTGCATGTGCCCAGGTTAGATATTACAAAGTGACTGCACAAAAGCATAAAGAGCTTCAAAAAGAAAGGCTTCGCCACTTACAGTACATGCATCCTGCAGCACCAGGACAAAATGCTCTTGTCTGCATCTGTGGGTATACAAAACATAGCCTTCAGCTGAAATTGACCTTTGTTGCGTCTACTGAAAAGATTCTCTATGGGCTCTCTCTGATGGACATGTTTTTGTTCCTGTAATAAAAAAACTATACCAATTCAGATGTTTTTAGGACAGAATTAATGGCCAATGAGCAGGCTGTGTGTCTTTTCTTAGACATACTAGGACATGTGTCAGAAGGTCTTTTTTTAATGGTGCTTATTCACAAACAAGAAGGGACTACACTATAGAGGTGTGTGTGTGTGGGTGTGTGTGTGTGTGTGTGTGTGTGTGTGTGTGTGTGTGTGTGTGTGTGTGTGTGTGTGTGTGTGTGTGTGTGTGTGTGTGGGTCCGTGTGTGTGTGTGCGTGGGTAAGAGAGAGTTCAGGCGTTGGATGCATTTCCATTCTTCTTGCAGTGCTACAGTCAGATTGCACAGAGCCCCAAAGTTTAGTGTAATCCTCCATGAATAATTAGCGACTGCTGAAAGCTTTGGAGAAAACTACACACGCTATAATATTTCATGCTCCCTGTCCAGTATTCTACTGCACATTTTCCTCTCTCTCTCACACACGCTCTCTTTCTCTCTCTCTCACTAAATACATCCCCAACGCTTCATTTCTGGCTTTATAAAGGGGATGTATTTACATGTGCAAAGTAAAAATAAACATTGTGATTTATGGCTTTAACTCAGACAAAACTGAACAGTTATCCAAATCTCACTAAAGAGATATAAGAAATACTGTGATTTTAGGTAAGGCTCTGGCAGAGGCCTGCTTTTCCCCATCTTTGCAGTACGACTATTTAAGTAAGACCTTCCCTTTCTCCCTATTCATTTCGCTGTCAAGCCTCACAGGAAAGAATGTGACAAAGGACTGTGCCATCCAACGTGAAGCCATAGGCGTGCACCTTCCTCGGTCGGAGTAGTGATATGTCAGCTTGTGTTTAATCAACCGCACCTAGTCACTACGCCCTACACGCTGTTAGGAGTGCGGTTAGGGGCCTCCCCCGTCATCATTTGGATGCTTGGGGAGCCTAACAGATAGGTGTGCAGCTTCTGCCTTGTGTGTGTGTGTGTGTGTGTGTGTGTGTGTGTGTGTGTGTGTGTGTGTGTGTGTGTGTGTGTGTGTGTGTGTGTGTGTGTGTGTTGTGTGTGTGTGTGTGTGCGTGTGTGTGCGTGTGTGTGTGTGTGTGTGTGTGTGTCCATGTGTGTTTTGTTTCTATGCAGGATGAAGTGGGTTAGGCTGGACAGCTATCTGCAGCTGTCAAACTGCAGCCAGGGAGGCTAAATCTCCCTCTCTCTCTCTCTCTCTCTCTCTCTCTCTCTCTCTCTCTCTCTCTCTCTCTCTCTCTCTCTCTCTCTCTCTCTCTCTCTCTCTCTCTCTCTCTCTCTCGCTCTCTCTCGCTCTCTCCCGCTGTCTCTAGTCTCTATACCTATGAATTCATTCAGAAGGGATGAAAGGAGCAGTCGCTTCAAGTGGCTCATTTACAGAGCTGCAACTAAACTGCTTTTGTTGGGGGCAGGGCAGGGATGGTAAAGGAATGCCAATCTTGTGTGCCGCCTGAGTGCTCCTATAAGTGTCCATGACACGCCTGTCACATGGTCAGAGCCAAGAAGGCTCCTTGGCTGCGGTGACACACTGGGGGGGACCCTACGTTCCAGTAAAAGAGCAACAAAACAGAGCCTGTGCATTTCTGGCTCTTAAACCCTACCTCCGCGAGCGTGGGTGAAACATCTCATTCGACTAGCATTTGACTAGTTTAGCATTTCTCATTCGACTGTGTAATTCTTTTGTAATTCACTCACAGAATTTGTTAGTGTGTCTGATGCCACCAAAGCTCCTCACAACTGGGTTGCCTGCCAAAAAATTACTGTACATTGACAACTCGTTGCAGTGGGATGTTTTCAAAAGTAGGCAACTTGCATAAATAATACACTCAGCGCCCTGCGGTGTTTTGTATTTTACATATAATTAAGTAATGGGTACAATATACTTAGTAAATAGTTGTGTGGTTCCTGTAGGTTTCTGTTGGGTTAAGTTTGGCAAGTGCAGAACTGTAAGAAAAGAACATAGGCGAGACAAGGCAACACAAGATTATTCATCTTTTAATGAAGTTCATTTAGGCAAGGCCATGCTTTATTTTTGCATTTTTTTGTTTTGTAAATCTCTCATTTGATGCACAGAGGCAAGTCAGTGTGTTTGACACAAATAAATGAGAAAGGAGCAGATGAATACAAACTCCTAGGTGAGGCTGAGGTCTGGCCGCTCAGCTTTAAATTAGATTAAAAAACATTGAATAATTAAACGAGTTAACATTAATAGAAAAAACACAGTCCCTGATTTTGCTCCAGCATTGAGCAAAAACAAAGTAATTATAGCATACTAGATTAGGCAACTTAGATAAGTATGTATGACATTTCATACAAAGACTCAGTATAACTTGTCCAATTCTGTAATATGCACATCCCACATGTTACATGCATACATCAGCATAGCATTCTCCATCAACTATAGAGTGCAAACACTTGAAAAGACATGCACATCCTCTCTTACTGAAGTCGGTGGTTTTTCAGTGGAGACTGACCATGACTCACACTGGCTCACTAAGTCCCAACTGTACCTGAATAGATTGAAAGCGATAAAAGTGGGGTACCAACACTGCTTTGGAAGAGCATAATCTTGCTTTGTGGTGTACATCTGAGTCAGCCCTCCCACACTTCCAGACTCTCATGGTCATCTCTGATTGAATAGATTATTCATGCAATCCCTAGCCTCAAGGCTGAATTTTGAGTAACATATAATGTGGGAGAATTAAAAAGTAACGACACATTTCAAGAAATTGAAAAAAGGTAGTAATAATATGCAGCGTGAGACAATTAATAACCAGATCACATTCACTCCTGCGCCTGTGTATGCTAGTTTTTTGTTGTTGTGTGGAGCATGTACTAGGAAATTGAGAAACCAAGTAGGGGAATGGAGGTCTAAATGGGTAAGGTGACTTTCTGTGTCTTTTTCTTCATGTGTCAGAGGCTTCAGTGGCCATTACAGCTGAAACATCTTTGTCTGAGATGGAGGAAAGGTAGATCAGTGGCATTGAATATGCACTGAAGCTCTTTCCAAAGCCCTACCATTTCACCATAGAGAGCACTCATACCAGTGACATGCCATGGCCTATAATACTAGTACTCTGCTCAATGGCTTCTTTGGCGATGCCATAGAAAGCAACAAAATGTCTGTGCTTAAGATGACTGATATTTTTTGGCTTGCTATTTATTTTGCTTTCTTTGACATGCCATTTTGAGGCTACAGGGACCAACTGGTACTATCCCTTCAAAAATGGCTTTACATTTTATAGATGCTCTACTGATTGTGAAATATATTATTCTTGTATAAGTATACTGTGGATCACAGTAACTGTTACAACATTAGTAAATGATAGCCAATACTTTACACTACAGACTAGCGGGCTTTAGGGCATTTCTGCTTAGTTATACATAAATTGTGGTTATGTTGCAGTCTACTTAAGTCATCCAAAACGAAAAATTATTTGGCATTATACTTGCAGAAAGTACAACTTATGGTGCTTTATAGCAGCCAACTCCACTCCTCAAGTACAGCAAGTGTCTAGATACACTGTGAGAGAGAACAGCAAGCAAAAGTTTTCTTTGTCTGTCAGTTTTGAGACCTTGCCCGAAGCTCCTACCACAGTGCTCAAACTGTGGACAGATTTTTGTATGCTGGTAGCTCAGCAAGATGCCTCAGAGATTCCCCTTTGCCCGGCTCCAAATGTTTGAAACCCACAGGAGAGAATTGTCACTTTACATTTCGCGGAGTGCGACCATCCTGCCAAAAGTCCTGACAATTCCATGCACAACAGACGCGTTAATGAAGCAATGTGTGATTCCTGGTATGCTGTTTCCATGGCACCTTGTGGGAGAGTTCTTCTGCCTTCTTATAGACACAAACACTGTTCACTGTCCCCCTTTTTGAATTAATTAGTTGGGTAGAACTATAGGTCCTACTGTGGCTTTGAATCTGTTAGCCAATCGAGGGGTGTAAGCTTAGACTGCAGTAGAGTGGGCTCTAATCCTGTAAAATATTATTCTCTAGCACATATATAGAGTACTTTGCATTGACTTTATTGGCAGTCATGGTGATATATGAGCACTGCTATAAGTGGCCTCACTCTGATACTCCAATGCTGTGGTGACACTATTACATGTCACAGCAATGTTTTTTAAAGGTTTACAATCTCACTTATGGGGAAAAAGCTTTTTGATGTTTGAAAGGTAATGGGATGGTTCAATATCTCTTAAGCTCATTTTTGTAGCATTCTGCTTGTCGCCAACTACATGCTAATCAAATGCAGTACTTTGTTGACAGGACTACTTTGTCAGATAGCAAGACTCTACTAGTGGTCAAACCAATTTCAGTCAGGAAACTCTCAGAATACATTTATGAGCTTTATTTATGTAAATGGAATGGTAATATATTTAGTCTTGGCATACTTTAAATGCTTAAGTTGCTGTTGCTGATAGATGCAGTTGCTGCCAACCAAGTGATGATGACTGTTGCGAAACTGCTGCTGAGAATAAAGAACTCAATGAAATAAAGACATCATAAAGTCAAGAGTGCAGAGACATCCCACTCCAACTCCACCGGTAGAGCAACATTGCAGGTGTAATACATAGATAGAAATGCCTGGGGACCAACCAGGAACTCCTCTTAAAGTTTCCATCATGAACTTATTCATAATTTAGGCAAAACAAAGAAAACAATTTGGAAATAACACAGATATTCCATTGATCACATTTTATTATTTTTGTTAGTTTACCCTTTGTTAATATTGTAAAAACTAGTATAGTTTTTTTAGGCCATGGAATATCAGGGCTGTATTGACTGTACAATGTGCCCATGCTCCACTGTAAAAAATGTTCTGAACAGTAGACTGAACTCAAAGAATACTTACAAGTAGTTGTGGCTATGGGACCACAGCTTCTGGTGTTCTTCTTCCCACTCTAACTGTAATAACTGAGATATCCTTGTCTTAGGTGTTGGATATTAGAGCTTCTTCAAAACACTTGTAGTACAAAATACACACAACATTTACATGATGTTGATACAACTGTTGGTCTACTGCAAGTGATTTTGTTTGAGGATTAGCCTAGCTTGGTGTTATCTCCTCAAAAAAAAAGCCTCACACACACTGACGTTATTATCCGAGTGATGGGCATCACT
>CM050211.1:6875000-6890000 GCA_027475355.1 Coilia nasus
CACATCAGGGCTGTGTCAAACTCAACTAACTACAACCAGCATTTTTAAGTATCTTGTTCCACAGAAAGAATCTCATAAGGTAGGCTTGCCGGTGTGTATAATATAGACACACATACACACATATTTATGTTTGGTTTTGAGTTAATCGTGATGACTAATCCTGATGACAAATCAAGGTCGTCAGAGGCAGAACGTGGCCCCGAGGATCAGCTCATGGCAAATGCAGAGCAATGGGTCTGGAGGTATAACACCACTTCAGTGTGGGAGTGTTTAAGAAAGTATGGGTTCTGCTTCCTCTTATGTTGTTCTCCTGCTTTCTTTGAGCCTGGCGATCCACTGCCAAGCTTCTGTTACTCTGTCTGGTTGTCTCACCTACACACTTCACTTAGATTTCAGTTTGTGCATTTACATATGTCAGAATTATTTCATTATTTAAAGATATTTGGGCTGTCATACAACCTGTTTATTCTGATATCAATATCTACAGTTGTAAAATCCATGTATCTTACATAATGATCTTGTAGCAAGTAAGCTTACAATGTATTACATAAAGTGTCCATTAATTACCCATACATAATACTCTTACTGTGCCATGCCATTACATCTGTTTGCTGGCTTATATAGTGTTTTAATAATTTAGTGGAGTGAGATTTATTGTATTTTCTTTGCCGTGTTTACCACTGTAATGTATTCTGATGGGTAAACATTCCAGGCTGGTGTTTTGCTGCCTGTTAGTGGTAATTTTGCAGCTGTCTTTTACAAGGAAAGAGTAGGATGTTAAAGATGAAATGTTGGGGAGATGCAAAAAAAATCTTTTGAAGACACAGAGAGAAAGAAAGCCAGTGTTGCTGTTGTGCTGTGTAAACCTGTGTGTGTGTGTGTGTGTGTGTGTGTGTGTGTGTGTGTGTGTGTGTGTGTGTGTGTGTGTGTGTGTGTGTGTGTGTGTGTGTGTGTGTGTTCATAAGACTGGCTTACAGGCTTCACTGAGCCTTTCTTCTCTCTAAGTCGCTTGTGGAAACAATTGCTTTTGCGAGGAGAGAAAAAAAAGAAACAGTGGACACCAGAGGCCACTGTGTTTGTTTAGCCTGTGTCCCTTGGCTCTGATTAGAACTGAACTGCGCTCCTTTTGTTGGCTTTAATAAAGGGCTGTGGCCAGAGTCCGAGAGGAATACTTCATAGGCAGCCAAGGATGCATTTCTAATCTGCAATGCAGTGGTCAGTAGAATGAATGGGTAAGCACTTTTCCTGTACAACTCCATGCTTTACACCGATTTTTATCAGTGTTAGTAGCTTACAGTTACACACACATGCACACAGACACACACACACACATACACACACACACACATACACACACACACATGCACACATGCAAACACACAGCCATACTTGGCAATACTCACTCTCTTATGCGCACACCTATATACACACTCCTACTACCCCCTCTCCCCCCAACAAACACACACACACACACACACACACACACACACACACACACACACACACACACACACACACACACACAAACACACACACGCCTACACACACACACACACACACACAGTCACACACTAGTCTGCCCCTGTAGCAGCAGCAACAGTGGGAACGTTTATTTGATCCATTTGCAGAGTGCTGACATGACACATTCGGTGATGAGTGCTGAGTGCTCTGATGAGATCTTTAATACCTCCTTGCCTTGTTTGCTCCACTTGATGTTATCGCCTATACAGTCTCCAGGTACTACTTATCTCAGCATGGTAAATGACTGCACACCTGCTTCTGAGAGAAATCACAAAGTCACCATCAGGGCACAGGAGATCCTCGCTCGATCAGTCGGGGAAAACCAGATTACTTCCCCAGCCTGACGGCTGATTTATCCTGTCATTAAAAAAGGGAAAGATTAACAGCTGTCTTGATTGTGTCTGGAGTTTTGTGGCTCGTGTGTGCTGCTGAGACGTATGCAAAATGGAGAACGGCATCATAATTCAACAAGGCAGGGGAGAGCATCTGAAATCAATTTAGCCGAGTATTTATGAGCAGTCAGCCAGGGGAGGTGGCAGCGGTGCCGGAGTTGTGTGCAGTTGAGCTGTTTCGTCGAGACGAGCTACCCTAGCCGAATTCAATAGAACGCTACTATCTAACTTATCTAACAAGCCCTACTACTAACCCTAATCCTAACCTTAAACTTCCCCGACTGCGTTTCTGCGGTAACCCAACTTGACAAGCCCATTGGGCAGGTCATGACTGGATGAGACAGCCTGATGGGAGAACGGTGGTTGGAGGCCAGTGATGGTTTAATCAATGAATGCAACCTAGCTGCTGGAGGGTTAATGACATCACTATGCTGGTGCTATTCTGCTAGTAAGCACAGCCCTGAAGCTGAATGTGCACGGAGAACCTTTAGCACTTTTGTTTGTGTGTGTGTGTGTGTGCGTGTGTGTGTATGTGTGTGTGTGCGTGTGTGTGTGTGTGTTTATGCATGTGTGCATGTATGTGTGTGTGTGCCCTATTTCTCCTAATGCACTGAAGGACTTGAACCTGGCCAAAAGATGCAAAGATAAATAAGAGATCAGAATCAGATCAGAAAAATAACAAAATAATCGTTTACTTTTTGTGGTGGAAACCTGCGGGCAGGTTTGTGAGCACGCTCAGATTGAGTTGGAGTCTCACATGGGGGCGGGAGCGTAGTCAGTGGTGCACATGATCACTGAGTAAATTGCTTTTTATCATGGGGGGGTGGGAGAGCACTAACATGAGCTTTGATTGATTAACAGTTAAGGTGTTATTGATTTCCTGTTAAAGAAGTGCTGAATGAGGGCCTGTGTGCTATGTATACTCTCAGAACGAATGGTAAATAGTTAACCTCAAAGTACCCACAAATACGGTTTGCTTGATAATTATGGTATGCACAACATTATGTGTAAAGAAATATTCCTTTAACTTTGCAAGGCTTAATCTGTGCCATATCCATGTCGGAGCACACCATTCTTTCTTCTATAAACACACATTTCAGGCTACACAGACAGCCAGTACAAGATGCCTTGCCTTAACAGTTAGCACTTGAGGGGAACAACAGACAATCTCTGCAGACAATCTCATGTGTCATATTCTGTCATTCGTCACAGGAAGGCAGTGCAGTGCCCAGGACACAGAGCCAAGCTTTATATGTGGTGGCAAAGCCTCTGATAAAGACCAATAGGACCTTTATGACTGATGTTATTTAGAGATTCCCAATATTACAGAGACTAGTGCAGGGTCCTTTGATGCGTGTTGGGAAGCCGTGTTGCGTAAGTGGGTGGTGGCTACGGTGCCCAGAGTGACACACACACAAAAGGCAATTAAAATTTATTTTACTGATATATTTGTCATTTTGTGTCCTAACCATATGAAACTTGGTGCTGCGCTCACTCCTGCCATTACGTAGAAAGACACCTTACAAATTTAAGCTCAGTGGAATGAATGGTTCGACAGTTGAGTGTGGAACAGACAGAATGACAGACAAATGTTCGATAGATAGATAGATAGATAGATAGATAGATAGATAGATAGATAGATAGATAGATAGATAGATAGATAGATAGATAGATAGATAGATAGATAGATAGATAGATAGATAGATAGATAGATAGATAGATACTGTAGATAGATAGATAGATAGATAGATAGATAGATAGATAGATAGATAGATAGATAGATAGATAGATAGATAGATAGATAGATAGATAGATAGATAGATAGATAGATAGATAGATAGATAGATAGATAGATAGATAGATAGATAGATAGATAGACAAATGACATTCTTTAAATGGTGTACATGTAAAACAGATTGTACTAATCGATTTGTGAAACATCAGAAATAAACAATAAATCTGTATTGTGGGTGGTCCTCTGTGTTTGACTCTAAGTTTCAAGTGTGCCAACTCTGACATCATCCATTTAGAGGAGAAGAACAAGAATCACTTTACAGTCTTGGAATAAAATCCACCATATTTTGGAGTGCTCTTATTTGATTTACGCTCGCGGTAATGTTTGACATAAAGGTGTACCGCTTGACAGGGAGGTTAATTGTGCCAGAATGTGAATTTTTCCGTTGGCTTCTGATGTTGTAACAGTGCCAGTTCCCGGCTCGGCGGGGAGGGTCGGAAGGTGGTGGTGTAGGATGAACAATGATCTCCTCATTTTTGTGTCTTTGGATTGGAGCTGTCATCACGGGCTTAGGCCCATGCATTATGCAACCTCTACAGCTGTCCAACACTGCGTATAGCGGAGGAAGGCTGCTCCACCACCGTTGTGTGAGCCGCACATCTGAGCGCTATTGTGAAGGTAGGCCAGGTGCACCTCATTAAACTGCACTGCGTCCATTGTCAGGCTGCTCGCAGGTAGGGGGAAGAGGGGGGGGGGGGGGGGGGGGGGTGTTGGATGGGTGGAGGGGTAGAAGGAGTGGGGAGGCTGTGGTTGGCTGAAACCTCTCCCCAGTCTATGAGCTGCATGGAGACGTGGTTTCGACGGAAGACTCATAAGCAGCGGCGGTGCTGAAAAGGGTCTGCCGGCACTCGCGGGCTCCGTCTTTGTCTTCCATTCAGGAGGCAATGAAAGGCTGAATTGATCGATCCAGATGACTCAGAGGACGTTTTCTATGAGGCCCCGCTGCCAGGCTGTGAATAGACAGAGGCACTACCACTGAAATTATATGGCGAAAGGGAAAATTGCTAACGGTGAACTCCAGAAACTTACTTAATATGCGGCAGATCAGAATGTTTCTGGAAGACCTCAGCGTACAGTATGACAGGCTAATGAGGTTTGCCTGAAGTAAACCAAATAACAGATACCCAACCACTACATCCTGTGCATACAAAATTTAGGATTCTTAGACAAGGACTTGCTGAATATATAGTACACATGAACATAATAGGGAAACTATCTAATGTCTCCTGTTTAAAGCATATGCTTGTGAATCGTGTCATTCAATATCTAAAACACAGTAATACCCATTGGCTGTGTTCTGGCTACTTTCGTTGTTTTCGACTTTTTTATTGCTTTTGTTTTATAAAAAGTATTCTCCTGTGGGATTCATGTATTGTGCTTTTGAGTTCAGATTTATTGTATTTAACCAGTCTTCCTCCAAAGGCTGCATTACCCCAAATGCCTTGCTAAACAAGGCAATACGTTCACCATTTTCAGTGTGCTAATGCTTTTTTCTACTCTTGACTGCTGATATATTTATATATGGCCACTAGATATCTCTTGGTGGCAACTCATTCAGATATGTATAGAGCCACTGTAAGCAGACATGGACTTGCTTGAGGAGAAATAAATATCTCTTAGTATGAAGTATTTTATTTGTCATTTTCCTCTGCCTGCTGGAAAAGAACTACCCAGATGAGTACTATGTGTATTAGAATGTAACACCTCTCTATCTCTCTCCCTCACTCTCATAAACACCCTCACTACCTCCTCGCCTCTTCTATCTCCAACTATATCTGTCTTTGTCTCTGTCTATCCTCTTTCTTTTCTGCGACAGACAGACAGTGGAAGTGCAGAGTTCCAGTTCTGCGGATGCTCTGTGGAGGAAACGGAGCCAGCTGATGATGATAGAGGTGCTGCAGTTGAGGCATGTGGCTGCAGCGGGGTGACCGACGAGACCCCAGCAGGGGGGTGTGTGGAGCCACAGTCCCCTCCATCTGGCAGCCAGGAGGAAGCCACTTCAGAGGCCTGGACCTGGGCCCAGGGAGCACAGCAGACTTGGCCCCGCTGACTCCCAGTCCCAGTCCTGGCCCCGCAGCCCCGCTCCTGCTCCTGCTCTTGCTCCTGCGTGAGGTGCCAACCTGACCCCTGCTGCTGGAGGGGTGCCAGACGTACTGCAGGGGCCGCTCTGCCCAAAATAACCCCTCGATTCATCATGGAGGGAGACGAGAAGAGAGGGAGGGAGGTTTGGGAGGGGAAATAGGGAAAAATGAAGGGATAGAATGAGATAGGGAGAAAAAAAGAGATAGAGAGAGAGACATTAAAGGGAATGGAAGACAGAGGGAGGTAAGAAAGGGAAGAGACACACACAAAGACAGAGAGACAGAGAGACAGAGAGAGAGGTGGGGGCATAAAAAAGGAAGAGAAATAACAAGTGCTAGAGGGAGAAGGAAAGAGAGGTGAGGAGTGAGATTGTGGGGATGAAAGACAGAGCGTAAGCAAAAGACAGAAAGAAAAAGAGAGGGAGAGAGAGAATGAGTGACAAAGAGCCAGCTGGGTGTGCTTCCTAGGCATTTTGCTCAACTTCACAAACTATTCGCAAATGGACCTCAGAGTCCATTCATGGAGTTGGACACGATCATTATTCAAAAAGCACCCCCTCCCCCCAAAGTTTCTCTCCCACGCACAGGCAGAATGGCACTCTGTTGCGTGGTATTGTCAACGCTCTGTTCTCGGAGTGCGTGCCAGATATAAGCGATAATGTGAAAGGCGGGGGTCTGCTTGTAAAACATTGTATTTGCAAAAAAAAGAAAAACACAGAGCTTTCATTTTGTGTCGTCTTTAGTTTCTTATCTGCAGAAAGTAAACAGAATGACTTGCTCCCCCACGAAGCCCTGGGGTGTGTGTATGGCAGAGATGGATACCTTCTCAGTCCTCTCTGTTCCTCTCTGCAGAAAAAGAAAAAAAAGGAAAGCAAGAATTGCCCTTTGCTTTGCAGTCCTTGGCTGCAGCTTTTTTTTGCTCAATCCCATCTATTTGGAGAAATATTTCACTTTGGAAATGATGGGGGGGGGGGGGGTCAATTCAGGAGGGGAATTATTTATCAGAGGTTGACAGCAAGTCACTATTATTATGCGCTGGAATACATTCTGGATGGCATTTTTTTTTTTACTATTTTCCCCTCCTTGATTTTAGGTAAAGCAGGAACGATTCAAAGTTATAGCAGCAAAACTCCTCTCTTGTCTCTTCCCCTCTTGTTAGCAGAAGTGCCATTACTCAGACTGTCTTTATACAATGGCTGCTGTAAAAAAAAAATCCTAGATGACAAACGACACAGCCAGCCGAAGCAATAATTTCTACTGATTAAAACAACCATGATGAAAGTATTTTGCTAACTCGCTGAATTCCAAACTGTTCTGTCAGCATGGATCTTAATCTGATGTAAAACAGCCTATTTTACGCAACTGTAATTTTATATGTAGTTACGTAATATGGAACTCTTAAGCCCCTCTTCCACCCTAGAGGCCACCCTGGTTAAAGCCAAAAAGCCATAAAGCCATGATAGATAGATAGATAGATAGATAGATAGATAGATAGATAGATAGATAGATAGATAGATAGATAGATAGATAGATAGATAGATAGATAGATAGATAGATAGATAGATAGATAGATAGATAGATAGATAGAAAGAAAGAAAGAAAGATCATCATAAGCTTTTCGTCATGTTTTCTGTTTGTGTTTTTTTATTTCTCAGTCTGTAGCCTTTTGTAGGATTCATGTAGAAGTACTGTAATTCTCTGACAAATGGAGCTTAAGAGTCCAAGGTCACGTTTCACAGAAAACTGCCAATGGTAAAAAAAAAAAGCCATTATTTCCTTTGCTATCTCACCAGTTCAGTCAGTAGCCAAAGTATCAACATGGAAGTGCGGTTGTTCTTGAAATAAAGAGTAACACACAAAGGTCTGTTGGTGAAGGCTACTGGGTATCATCTACTAAAATAAATATATAAAGTGGGGTGCCTCGATACCTTTTCTTGCCTAATTATTACTATTATAAATTGCTCTTATCATTGCATTGGCATGCCAGGAGAATAGCACACATTCAAATCCTCCAATTTAACCTGAAAAGCAATGTCCACAAGTTGCTCGTGCCATTACTTGAAATGGCCCCAGCCAGAAAGTTACGACCCCTTTTGAAATATTTATGGAAAATTTGCAAAAAAAACCAAACATGAACTAAACTGTCAGCAATCACAGGCACATGTTATAATGGAAGTGTTGCACTGAATTATTTATTCAAAGGCAATTTTTATGGCGAGTGCACCACGCATGACAAGCAGGTCATTTTTATTGCAGCTTACCAACCACGGTCTGTAGAACTAACTGAGAAGTCAAAAACTTTTTTTCTGTCTGTGTGTGTTTTAATGACATCACCCTGCTAAAAAAGTGAATAATTGGAGTGATTTCAGAGGACACGGTTCTCGAAATTAGGCACAGTGGTCTATGACTGTGGACTAACTGTTACAGCACTTCTAATTTGCAACACATCTGTGGGACAGTGTGAGTTCTGACCTGAGATGGGCATGAAAGTGGCTGGACATAAATTTGCAATGGAAATGGTGAAAAAAATTTGGCCATGTTAATATGGACAAGATACTAAATGTTACAACAGATTTCAGTGCTCTTCAGAATTTTATTAACTTAGAAAATATTCAAACTCTGACACTGTCTGAGTGTATGCATCAGCCTTCAGTGAAAGAAGCTATTTGTAGTCACATGTGGCTTTTGAATATTGAGATGGCATACTTCGATATTCAAAACACTTTGACGTAAGCCTGATTCTTATAATGAAAGTTTTCCTAATGTACCTCTCAGTCAAAGTAGATTATTACATATTTTTTTGTGCAAGTGTTTTGTTTCAGAGTTGACACCAACTGTATGCCTTTATTCTTCAGTTCTTCAGTATATAAATATTCATACTGCTCAAATTATTCAATAACTAATAAATGACCATAAAAATATATCTCCTCACATGTCTCATAACTTACAGACAAATGTTAATGCTAAAAAAACAAAAACACACCAGTGTAAAGGCAGACAATGAAGGTGATTTGCTCTTATAGGATGCACGTGAGTATGGCAAAGCCAGGGAAACATCCAAGGAGTCTGTCTGCACAGTAATATCTTTAAACCTTTACGCTGTGTTCTGCATATTGCATAGCTCTGAGTGTGTCTATCTCTATCAGTCATACAAATGTAACTGTAAGTACATAACAGTACATACAGTGGGTCGATAACTGTCAGATATGCACCCAGGAGATACAGTATCTACTGTAGATATCTAACATTTTAAAAGAAACAAACAAACCAACCAAAAACAGCACTAGTGACAATTCCAACACTGGCAGGATGTAACCGAGGAATGTGTGGCCCTGAGCAACACACAGAGACATGAACAAAAGCGTTTACTTACACCCCATCAGTGGTATAATTAGTGAAGAGAGACAGGGGAACATGCTCACGACCTTCATTACTTTTCTCGGCACATACAGAACGAGAGAAATCCTGCCAGCTTTTGATTTGTTATCTTTCTAATGAGCATCTACATCCAGTCTTCAAAGGATGTTCGCACAGAAGTGTAAATATCCTATGAGAAAACCTTTATGTTCTTTGTGCCGCATCCTCCCACACATCAGGACAGAGGAGGTGAAGACTGGGAGACAAATGAAAACATGTTTTAGACTAGAAATACGGAGGGTTCTTTACTTTATAGTAAAAGGGCTGTGTCAGATGTGTTAGATTTGTTTAAGTATTCCCTTTGTATCAAGCACAACTGGGATTACCTTGCAACACTAACTATGCAACAACTTATCAACTTGTCAACAACTTACTATGCAACAACAACCATGCAGCATGGTTATTTCGCACAACATTTTTAAATGTCTTTGTCCTGATTGTTTTCCTGGGCCTAGTACCTTAAAAACATATTAAACTTAAGTAGCTTGTAAAGTCCCTCTTACGAACGTCTTACACCTTTTGAACCATTTCACGAAATGTCCTTTGCTTAAAGGGCTTAAATGGTAACTGTGGCCTAGTGGTTAGGGAGCTGGTCTTGCAATCAAAAGGTTGCAGGTTCAAATCCCGTCCTACCCATAGTTGAGATGCCCTTGAGCAAGGCCCACACTGCTCCAGGGACTGTAACTGAAACCCTGTAAATATCTGTAAGTCGCTCTGGATAAGAGCGTCAGCTAAGTGTAATGTAATGTAATGTAAAGGGAAAATTCAGCATAAAATGAACTTTGGGTATGTTAAAACATAATAATGAGTTGGAATGTTTGCTGAGGATCAAAACTACACTAGCCTGTTGCATTCCGAGCTTTGCTATTTTTAGCATTTTTATCAAAAAGGCTCACCATGCTAGTGATCCGAACTTAAAGACATAGCTATTTTTAAACAATTAAAACAGCTCAAAGTAGCTCCACACTTCCTTGGTAGTATGACAAGGGCACTCACAATCAAAACGATGCATTGAAAAGTTTGTAAGTGTACAGATCGTTTATTAAAAAGAGCACACCCACACTGTAGGCCAGTTGACAGTGGCCTTATTTTGGACATCTGCACCTTAACGCAACAAACAGATTAGGAAACAGAGTATTCATACATTTTGAAATCATGCACATTTGTGTTTTGTGTGGCCTGTATGAAGCTGGCAAACAGTTGTTTATTCTACATTCAGACATGCAAACTATAAAAGGTATTTTGGCTGGTTGAAAAAGTTGAAAAGATGGCTTTTACATAATTTATATAGTGCCAAAGTTCAGCACTACAAACACTGTAAGAGCAGCACATGTTCACATTGCAAGCATGTTCGTGAAATGCACTGAAAATCCACTACAAACGTAGTTCAGATGAATCATGAACAACCTTGCTAAGTGCCAGATCCATCGTTATTGTGTGACGAGGCCCTGATCTTAGGTTGTTTGCCTTTTTTCAAACAAAATCAACTTTTCATTACTTCTCACTCTCACTCCTCATTATGAAATCTGTTAGGAAGTGAATTTGCAGCAGTATTAAAGTGCTGTCCTGGGTCCACTCCTCCTCCCAGAGGACATCAAAGAACATCTCCGGAAGATGGTGACAAGGCCTGGGGTAAGAGGATGTGAGGTCATTCCTGGCTTTGAAGCAAAATGTTTTATGAATATTTAATGAAGTTATTTTCACACACATTTGCCATGGTGTATGTGCAAACTAGGGAACATACGAAGCTGAGGAAAAAATTGTGAGCGTGTGTACATCCACACCCCAACGTTATGCTTGATGGCGTTGTGATTAATCTAACTGAGTCACCAGCTGCAGGATAAGGATGGTGGGCTCTACACATTCACTAGTAGCTGTCAGAGCTTGGTGTGTGCATGAGTATGTGCATGTGTGTGTGTGTGTGTGTGTGTGTGTGTGTGTGTGTGTGTGTGTGTGTGTGTGTGTGTGTGTGTGTGTATGGATACGTATGCATGGGAGGACTGGCTAGGAGTGGCATCACTAGAGGTTCTCTACAAGTGGACTCTTCTGATAATTGGCTCTGGCTGTAGAATCACATCGCACCTGGTCCCCATTACCCAAGAACACTGGCAGTTTTTATACTGCGTTTGTCTTTCCGGAATAAAAGAGCTTAAAATAGTGCCACAGTGGTTCTCCCTCTCTCTTGAGAGCCCTGAGATATTTCGTGGTTGCACGGTCACGATTTTGCACCATGGTGGTGATGGCGGTGGGGGGGGGGGGGGGGACACACCACCAGGCAAGTGTATCTCATGGAAAATAATTAACGCTTATGCAAGATTCCTCTTCCCTTCCAAGTTCCTTTTTTCCCCTAAACCTCGGGCCAACATGTCCGCTGGCAAAGCAAGGTTCTCTCCAGGGAACCCTTTTGGATGAAGGCTGTTGTGTGGTGGCGATGGCGTTTCAGTGGGTGCTTTGTATTCCAAGCAGGTCATAGTGACCCAGTTCCCTCAAGTTAATTGTAAAGCCGCCAATAAAAGATTGGAAGGGAAGAAATGGAAAGAGAGATAGAGAGAGAAAAAAGAGAGGAAGAGACAGAGAGAGAGTCTATGTGTGTGTGTGTGTTTGTGTGTGTGTGCGTGAGAGAGAGAAACGAGAGAGAGAAAGAGAGTGTGTGTGTGTGTGTGTGTGTGTGTGTGTGTGTGTGTGTGTGTGTGTGTGTGTGTGTGTGAGAGAGAGAGAGAGTGTGCATGTGAGAGAAGAAGGGCTTGAGAATGAAAAAGAAAAAAGCAAACACCTCTCTCACTTCTCCCATCTGTTCCTCGGGATGTGTCCGCGGCTCCCTCGCCTGTCTTTCCGCCCGTGCTAAAGTGTTATTGTTCTGACAATTTGCTCTTTGATTACCTGGGCTGGGGGGTGTCAGTGGCGGCGGCCTCCCCCTGGCGGGGGTGCCAGTGTGGCGGTGAGGGAGCTGACAGGGCCTGCTGCGGGCATCTGCTCCTCCACTCAGCCGTCTGAAGTGCCGCGGAGGTGCACCGTACATCTGCTCCCCTGTCGCCGTTCCGCTGTTTGTGTGCTGTTGTCTTCTACCTCCCTCCCTCCCTCTCACTCTCCTTTCCTCCCTCTCTCCCTCTCTTCCTCCGTCTCTCTCTGGGTTTGTTGCTCTGTTGTTGTTTTTTCCATACCTCCCTCACTCCCTTCGTCTCTGTTTCTTTCTCTCTCCTTCTGTCTTTCTCTCTCTCTCTCCATCTCACCTCACCCCACCCCAGTCCTACTCTCTTTCTTTTTTCTGTGTCTGCCTGTAGCGCATCTTTCACTTCCTCTTTTGTCCTTTTTGTCTTTGGTTCAGCCTCTACTTTCTCTCTCTCTCTCTCTCTCTCTCTTTCTCTCTCTCTCTCTCTCTCTCTCTGTATTCTTCTCATTACACATTACTTAAAATATATTTCTTCTCTCTTCCTCCCTTCGATTTCTGTCTCAATTGTACCTCTTCTCTCTTCTCAAGCAAAACCTATCCCTTTTTAATCCATTCCTTTTTATTCTTTTATTTAGTTTTGGTAACACTTTAGAATAGCGAATGTTCATTAAGCATTAGTAAATAATGAACTAATTAAAAACAAAACCCAACAAAACAAATCATTTGTAAATTGAAATACTATGTTAATATGAAATAATTTAAGTGATTCTTCATTTTAAAAACATATTGCAGCTTGCTTGTCAGTTTCACATGCAAATTAACATCTGCCACCACAGTTACTAACACATTTATCTCCTTTGCACCAACTGTGTAGAACAAATGCAGACAACACTTTATTTCACAGTTCCTTTTTGGTATACCAAAATGTAATAACACATATTTTCTACATACATTGTTCAGTAATGTGCAAAGGTTTTAGGCAGGTGTGAAAAAAATGCTGTCAACTAGGAACGCCTTCAAAAATGGAAGTGTTAATCATTTATGTTCATCAGTTAACAAAATGCAGTGACTGAACAAAAGAGAAACCTAAATCAAATCAATATTTAGTGTGAGCATGCTTTGCCTTCAAAAGAGCATCAATTCTTCTAGGTATACTTGCATAGAGTTTTTGAAGAAACTTGGCTGGTAGCTTGTGCCAAACATCTTGAAGAACTAACTACAGGTCCTCTGTGGATGTAGGCTCTCTGACATATACAACACATTTGGTGTAATTGGTTGATCATACACCTGACTGTAATCCTGCAAAATCCCTGGACTTTGTGTGTACCCCTGTGTGTGTACACTTTGTTTGCACCTGCCTAAAACTTGTCAAAAAACAACTTATGCCCATCAAGTTCTTTCAGCCTCATGGGTGTTTTAACATTAAACATGTGGATGGCTAAAAAGATACAGTACTGTGCAAAGACTTGGGCAGGTGCCTTCAAACCAGCATCAATTCACACAACGGGGTACACACAAAGTCAGGGATTTTACAGGATTATAATCAGGTGTATGATCAACCGATTACACCAGATTGGTTGTATATGTCAGGAAGCCTACATCCAGGGAAGATCTGTGGTTAGTTCTTCAAGATGTTTCAAAAACTCTATGTAATTATACCTAGAAGAAGTGATGTTCTTTTCAAGGCAAAGGGTGGTCACACCAAATATTGATTGATTGAACATAAATGATTAACACTTCCATTTTTGAAGGCATTCCTGGTTGACAGCATTTTTCACACCTGCCTAAAAATTTTGCACATTACTGTACATATCTAACACTACGCGTATTCCTAACCCGTACCCTAAGGTACAGTGTAAATACATGAAAAGTTACATGTCACACACTTTGTTACACTGTACCTTATGGTGTAGATACACTGGGAGTATAACATAAATAATAATGATAATAATAATAATAATCTTGCCATTGGGGCACTGTCGAGGGCTGTTGCTAGTGTGCCCAGGGAGCGACAGGGATGAGGAAAAGCTCCATGTTTGTGTTGGTTTGTCAAATTTTAGGAAGAAACCTCAGGCAGACCGGCAGCCCCCAGGGGTTCCCATCTGCCGAGGCTGGTAGAGGGGAAGTCTCTGACTGTCTGAGAGGCATTTGAACAAAGCAGTTAAGTACAGACGAGCTTGAGCTTGAACATGGGGCAAGACCATTTACAGCTTGGAATACTAGTAAGAGTTTTTTAAAGTCAATTCTGTAACAAGTGTAGTTCAGGTAGTACTTGTTTTTGTTAATAGTCTTGTGGCCGAGTTTTGAAAAAGCTGCAGTTTTTTAATAGATTTTTTTTGGGAGGCTTGTAAATAAGGCATTGCAGTAGTCTTATTCTAATCTAATTTACTTGAGATAATTGCATGGCCAAGTTAAGTAAAGTGTAACCAGAATGCCTTTGTGTTTTAAAACAATATTTAATAGTAACATAGCATTTCCTAATCAATTCTAATCCTAATCAATCTCTGTAAATGATTAGATTTTTAATTAGGTCATTATTTACTGAGTGTTATTAATGCTTTATAAACATTTGTTATTCTTAAGTGTTGCTTTATTTGTTTTGGCTGGTCCTGTTGTCTCACTAAGATGTTTTTCATTAAAGTGTCAACACCTAACCACTGCCAGATTACTGCTGTTTAATGACACTCACCACACCTGATGAAGAAATACTGGACAACAGCTGGGAGTGCCAGACACAGAGCCATCACTCTGCTTGTCGTGGAGCAGAGACCAGACTTATGTCAGCCTATAAATCAAACAGGCAGTAAACCAGAGGGAAAACACAACAGCATCTACGGGAGTATTAACACCTGCCTTGTTTGGGTCGCTTAAAACAAACTCAAGTTCATTTCCTCACTTGGTTCT
>CM050211.1:6895000-6957500 GCA_027475355.1 Coilia nasus
TTATGTCAGTATCGGGGACCACGTATCCAAAAAACATGATATGCCTTTTGTGGTCGCCCAAGGTAGCTGTCTTGGCCCCCTCCTTTTTTCATTATACAGTATATGCTACCACTGGGTAACATCAACAAATAACATAACATAGACTTCTGCAGCTACGCTAATGACATAGCCCTCTATATTTCAGTCAAACCAATTAATCTCTTGCTTGTCAGCTATCATGCAATGGATAAGTAATAACTTTCTAAAACTAAATGAAGACAAAACTCAACTATTAGTTATTGGCCCCAAAGATAAATCAGAGGCTCTGTACTCCAGTCTGGGAAACCTAAGCCAACATCAAAGAAGAAGTAAAAAGCCTAGGTGTGATTCTTGAGCCCAAATTAAATAAATCAATAAAATAACTAAAACAGCATACTTCCATCTAAGAAACATTGCAAATGTTAGCCCCTTCCTGGCCCAGCAGGATGCTGAAAAACTTGCATTTATCTCAAGTAGATTAATGTAATGCCATATTTACAGGCCTTCCAAAAACATCAATCGAAAAACTACAGCTTATTCAAAACTGCGAGACGAACAAAAACAAGAAGAGAGAATATTTCTCCAATACTAGCTAAACTGCACTGGCTGCCTGTGTCCTACAGAATTGACTTCAAAGTACTCTTACTAGTATTCAAAGCTGTTAAGTATCTAGCCCCATCCTACAGTGTATATCACTGACACACTGTCCTTTTACATTCCTGCACGAGCCCTCAGATCCGCTGACGCCAGCTTCCTAAGGATTCCAGAGGCACCACACACAAAGATCGGAGAAGCAGCCTTCTCATACTATGCCCTACTGCAACACACAGGTAGAATCCATGACATGTTGGAACAGCAACTGAAGACCTTGGTGCTACCGGACTATAATAGAGCTTGTCATCTGCATTTCTGTCTTATGTTTCTTTGCTAAATTGTTCAAGCATTTTTAGCTATATCGTTTCTATGAAATGTGCTATACAAGTAAAGATAATAATAATAATAATAATAATAATAATAATAATAATAATAATAATAATAATAACAATAACAATAACAATAACAATAACAATAACAATAATAATAATAATAATAATAATAATTATTATTATTATTATTATTATTATTATAGCCTATTAAAACATTTTTTTTGTTGCTGTTACTGTTTTTTTTTGTGTGTGTTTTGTTTTTTGAGTGATCAATTTGTAAAAAATAATGTTATCAATGTCATTCACTGACTATTTTGACTATTTACCAGAATGTATACTTTTACTGTGATAAACAATTTCAAATTCAACAGAAGGGGGCGACACAGGCAAACATTTGAAGCTATGAACAATATGCATCAGCACCAATAATGACTGAATGTAGGTGCATATTCTGCAATCATAGGCCAGCCACTTCTTTAAGCCAGGAAAGATTTTTAGGTGAAAAGATATTAGATGCATGACTTGCATCGAATAATTGTGGTTAGGTTGCTAAGGTGTAAGCAAAGAGATATATCAATTGAACATTTCTATAAGAATTCTATATGTTTATGTGCTCATTCGTGGTGGAAAATAAAATTGCTGAGTAATTTTAACAAATGCGGTTATCAAAACCTAAAAAACATCTTTTTTCATTCACATTCATTTTTAGCACATCGCCTCTCTGTGGTCTCTCCCCTCGAACTGGTTGTTGTGCTGTGTAAAACCAGTAGAGGGCAGCAAAAGCTTACTTGAAAGTATCTTCTGGAAAATTTGCAGTAGGCCTGTGCATCAGGCTCTCAATCTCCGTCTTTGTTTCCCTGTCTTTCTTCTGTTGCATGAACAGTCCATATTGTTTTCAGGGCTGTAACAGAACCCTTCTGAAATCATTTTAAATGCAGCTGCACTGGGGCATTCATGGAAATCTAATAGTGTTGCACAGCAAACAAATCTTTACAGAGAAAGAGCGGACTGTATGAGCATGTCTCAGGGGTACTTCGGCCTCGAGTCTGGGGCCACTTTGCTGCCAGACTACGGAGACGCCGAAAAGACACAGGGGGGGTCAGAAACACGAGTCAGCTGACACCTGGAGACAAACTGTCGCCGCCATGTATGTTCCTAAAAGAGTGAACATCGGACAAGGCTGAGCGAAGCTTTTTAAAAGTGCTGAATGAGTGCGAGTGTGTGTGAAGAGGATGTGCAAGCCAGCACTCACAGCCAGGGATGGAACAACAGGAGGCCCGTAGTCACAGGCAGTGGGATGAGAGTGCTGGGTGAACGTACTCACAGCACACTGAAGCATCAAGCCATTATGCTGTTAAAATGGCCATTTAGCACCATGATGTCTGCTCAGGTGGGGTTAACAAGTACACAAAAAGTCTCTCTCTTAGTCTCAGGTGCCTGCACAATGCTCTTCTTTCTCGGATGCATCTCATTTCTATGCGAGACACCGAGGAATACCGTATCCAGAGGGGTGAGGAGGTTGTTGTTGAACAGAACACATTTATTATGCACTTCCAAACCCCCCTATAAACTCCTCCAGACACACTTGCGCACTCACATACAGACACACACGCCCCCTGCCACCACCCCTGCACCTATCCACTCACACGCAGGCTCCCAAATACACCCACACACATGAACACAGGTGTGCTCACAAATATACATACATACACACATGTAACCCCCATCACACGTAGAGACATACTCACAGATACAGACACACACAGACACAGACACAGACACACACAGACACACACACACACACACACACACACACACACACACACATGACTTCAACCATCCCCCAAACCCACCCCCTCACATACAACCCTCTCTCTCTCACACACACACACAGAAAATCCCCTCCCACATACATGCACGCACAGAGACAGACAGACACACACACCCACACACACAACCTCCCACCAACACACCCAGCATCCAAGCACAAAGAAGCCAGACAGGCTCTCAATTTGTGGGAAACGTGACGCTGCCTGTGGAGTGACAGAGACAGTGTGGGGGGCCATGACTCCCAGATGATATCATCAAAGCTCGGCTTTATTTGCCTTGATGAGTAGGAAATGCCACATTTCCAGACGCCCCGCGGGACGTCCCCATGTCATCCTGATGTCACCCCAAAGGACGGGAAATCCCATCCCGCCGCACTGCACTGCACAGACACTAATGAGGAAACAGAATTCATCAGGTCAGAAGACATCAATGATCCTTGTGAGTGAGGAGAAAAAAAATCACACTGTAACATCAAAAACTAACTCTGTACCATCACAGTCACTTAAAACCTTTTCTACAAACAAAAATCTATTTGAGGCGACCCTTGAAAGCTAGGTTAAATTCTCATTTCTTGTCGGTTTCAAAACACGGGCAGCTCGTCGCTTAAACAAGGGAGATTGTGAAATGGATTGGCTGTTTTCCCGCTCTTTGTTGGAGTTATATTGAGGGGCACATGCAAATTACACGCAACACTGCCACCCTTTGTGTGTGTGTGTGCATGTGTAAGGGGCGAGAGAGATTCTTTGGACGGCGGGGAGAAAGAGGGGAGCTAGAGGGAAAAAGAGAAAAAGCAAGACCAGACGCCTTTGAGTGTGAGAGGCAGGCACTTTGTTGGGCAGACAGATTTATCAGTCAGTCCTTTGTGGCCGTTTCATAGCCCCCTATTGGTTTCCATACACAGACTGGAAATAAACACATGTGGTCTATCAAGATTAAAACTCACTGGAGATATATAATAGGCCATGTTTAAAGTGGTCAAAGGGCCTTTGAGTTTAGGGCCAAACTCAGTGGTGGCAGCCTGCAGATGTATTGAACATGTTTCTCGGTGTTCCCTTACACCACACAACAGAGTGGCCAAATTCATTAATGTTCATGAGTACTGAAGCATCAGAGTGAGTCCACTGAAAATGCAGCATAGCACTACTTCAGGTCCAGATGTGTGAGCTATACCATGATACTAATGATATACAACTGGTCAGTTCATTAGCTTTTTGCGTGCCTTCTAGCTATCGCTATGGAAACTGCTCCTTTGACGTAGTAGTACTACTAGTTTAAAGGGAGGAGTCTTTTGAATGTCACTTAGAGTTGGTTGCTAGGATAAAGTTACAAATGATTTTTAAACTGACTTTTTCAGAATCTCTCTTCACATTTTTTTTTCCATTTCAGCACAGTAGTATTTAAATTTAAGTTAGAAGTTTTTAAAAAGTAAGTTAGGAAGAGTTCTTAACAAAAACAATGAGGAAATAAATGATGGCTTGTGGTAAGTATAAGGAGACAGTCTGCAGTTCCCTAAGTTAGGTTTCTGTCAGGTCCTCAGAGGAAAAGATACAACAGGCAATGATGAAGTAAACCACAGTGGACTTCTGGAAGTCCAGATAAGTACACACAGTAATAGCACACGCACAGCACAGCATGAAGTGCCTGGAAGCATTTCAGAAAGTTTTCTTTTCTAAATCCACTCATCCACTATAAAGTTGGTATTTTCATACAACTCTGTGCTTTTTACCAGTTGTGACTTTTGCAGTGGTGGATGTCTACACTGTTTGACCCCTTTGCATACTGCCCAAAATATATGAGTTGATGGCATTGAGGGAAGTCATGTAGTCTTCCAGCTGATATATTGCATTTGTGATAAACACAGAAAAAAACACACTGTAACAAATCTTACAAGGGTTTAAAATGTGAAGATAACAAACCATACACAAACCATAACAAACCATGCTGTCAACTAGGAATGCCTTCAAAATGTGTTAATCATTTATGTTCATCAATCAACAAAATGCAGTGAATGAACAAATTAACAAATCAAATAAAAAAATTGGTGTGACCACCCTTTGCCTTCAAAAGAGCATCAATTCTTCTAGGTATACTTGCATAGAGTTTTTTGAAAGAACTTGGCTGGTAGCTTGCTCCAAACATCTTGAAGAACTAACCACAGATCTTCTGTGGATGTAGGCTTCCTCACATATACTGTACAACCAATTTTGTGTAACTGGTTAATCATACACCTCACTAAAATCCTGCAAAATTCCTGACTTTGTGTGTACCCCTTTGTGTGAACGGATGCTGGTTTGAAGGCACCTACCTAAAACGTTTGTCAAAAAGCAACTTATGCCCATCAAGTCCTTTCAGTCTCATGGGTGTTTTAACAACAAGAGGATGGCTAAAAAGATGTGCAAAAGATTTAGGCAGGTGCCTTCAAACCAGCATCGATTCACACAAAGGGGTACACACAAAGTGAGGGATTTTGTAGGATTATAGTCAGGTGTATGATCAACCAATTATACCAGATTGGTTGTATATGTGAGGAAGCCTATATCCACAGAAGATCTGTGGTTAGTTCAAAATGTTTGGACCAAGCTACCAGCTGAGTTTCTTCGAAAACGGTATGCAAGTATACCTAAATGAATTGATGCTCTTTTTAAGGCAAAGGGTGGTCACACCAAATATTGATTTGATTATGTTTCTCTTTTGTTCATTCACTGCATTTTGTTGATTGATGAACATAAATGATTAACATTCCCATTTTTGAAGGCATTCCTAGTTAACAGCATTTTTCACACCTGCCTAAAACCTTTGCACAGTACTGTATATCAGAACCATTGGAACTGAGTTTCAACAAAATGTCCCGTCTGTACCTGTCTGTGGGATGTTTAGTTCATTATATTACATATTATATTTCATTCTCTAAGCTACCATAACAAGTGTCACAGTGGCAGTGGCACTAAAGTGTGGTAGAGGTGGACATTCAGAATGAGAATCAGAATTCCTTTATTGGTATTGTATGAGTACAATGAAATTCGAAAGTGAGCATAATAATTTAAAACAATGAATACTAAAAGGTGCCAGGTTACAAAAGGTTAAAATGTAAATAATAAAAACCATACTACGCATGAGCATTCTGGCTTCGGAAAGTAAAAATGCTGCCATGTACTGTATTCCCTCTGCCTGTGCACGTGACACAGGTAATTACACTAATTAGCTGATATAATTGTCTCATAATAATTTGCATCAGCTGGTTCGGCGAATGATCGGTAAATGTTTGGATCAAATGTGTAACAGGATTTTTACTTTCTGCAACCAGGATGCCATCCCCTGATCTGATCAGAGAAACCAAATCTGATAGTGTAAGTATTGGCTACAAAACTGTCCTTAAAGGAATATGCCACCCCCAGATGAAATTGAGTATATTCCGGCGAAGCACAGGCGAAGCACAGGCGAAGCACAGGCGAAGCACAGGCGAAGCACAGGCGAAGCACAGGCGAAGCACAGGCAAAGCACAGGCAAAGCGCCGTCAACACACAAATCGGGCGATGTGGGTTTCCAGGTGCTGCGTGGTGTCTTTGCACCTTTCAGCAGTGCTTTGCCTGTGCTTAGTCTGTGGTTCCGTGGAATATAGTCCCCCATCTAAATGTTGCTTGGTCAATCCCTTCCTGTTAATTTGCATTGTCATTTGTACTCGATCTGAATGCACTGATACCAAGAAGTAATGACAAAAAAAGTCAAGTTCAGGAATTGATTCACTTTTGCCACAGTGTGCTAGTTGGCAACACTAGATTACAGCGACTATGCTAAGCTAAGCTAAGGTCAGTGCTGCCAGATTCGGACAATGGCTGGGTCTGCAAGATGCTTCTGCCCACTTATCCAACTCTAGGGACTGCAGAGACAGACTCAATTTCATCTGGGTGTGGCGTATTCCTTTAATGGCTACTCTTGCCAGTGAAGTGCTAATAAAATATAGCATTTCTTACATCTGATGATTTTCACATGTTTTGTCTGTCAGGTTTACAAACATTCTTTGCAGCACATGAACACCTGGGCTTACTATTTACCACTGTGTGTCATGTGGGGGATTCGTCTCATTTAATGTTAGCCCTGAGACCCCCTCGAAGGACCAAAGACCATCAACGACACCTCTCCAGCAGACACAAGTGTGGGTTGCCCTTGCTGCCTCTGCCCCATTTGTTTCCTTCCTCCTCTCTTTCTGCTGCAGCTCTTTCTGGGTCATCCCCCCATTCCTTTCCCTCCTTTCCTCTCTTCTCTTACACAGGGGTGTAAATGAGCAGTGTTTACTGTGGTGTTGATGCACAAGCGCGCTTTAGTTACACAAGGACAATGCATGTGGGATCCCTTAGAAGTATGATGATGAAGAGGAGTGCTGCCTGCCCGAACACCTCAGTAATGCATCTCCACTCTTCACATGTTGGAGGTGTGGAGGTCTCAGCTATTTAAAGTACCAGTGATGGTGCTTCAGGTAGACCGTCCACCATCTCCAAGGATTAACACTATTATACCATATTTCATACAAAAGAAGATTTATTAAAATAATTAAAAGGTACCAGTGTAGAGGCACAGGTCTTTTGTGCTGTAATGACCTTGGTGAGAACGACCTTCAGGGTAGAGTGCCTGAGACGCCAGTAGACCATGTTGAGTAGTCTCTGAAATTACCACACAGGGTGAGAAGACCAAATGAATGTTGACACAAATGTATGCATTCTGTCATAATGGGGTGTATGTGGTTACTTGTCATCATCTTTGTCTTACTGAGATACATATTATCATTTCTATGTAAGGCTGAAAGGATGGAAAATTGTAATAATGGTAGAATACTACTTTACCAGATTAAATCGGTGCTATGCTGAAGAGGCCTGTAACAGTTTGCAGACCAGGAAAAGGCACATGAATATTTTATGTCCACATTACAAAAACATAAAACTTAACATTATATTAAAATTAAAAAAGGTTGAAAAACAAAACGTCATACCTTTACCATACCGTTATCTCCTCAGAAACTTGTTTCTGTAAATGAAATAAAACCCATAAGCACCATTACTTTGTTTAGAAAATGTTAATACAATTCTTCATCTCTGTGAAAGATGTTTAATGATAGCTACATGCAATACATTAGTATCATTTTAACAACTGTAAGCTACAGCAACTACACAAAAATTGTCTTCAAACAGCCACCCTGGGTAAGTTTTAGATCAATCATTAAGACATTTCTCTTAGGATGCGGAACACCTTATTGATGGCCAACCTGAGTTTTTTTTCTATCTGTTTTTTGATGTATTTAAGCTCTCTCTTCTGTTTTTGCAGTTCATTGACCTATAAGAAGATAAAAAAAGACTGTATTGAATACAGCCTCATAAATATAACAAAATGCAAAACAGGTGTCCTTCGATAATAAATGATCTCAAACAAACTTTTTGTTGTTTTTCAGCAACTTCCAGTATGAGTCTTTTTCTTTTATCTCTCTGTTGTAGGAAATATTAGTTAGTATTAATACTAATATTAATTAGTATCAAGAGAAGCACATGCCCTCAATATTACAAAATAAATAGTGATATGGTCAATTAATACAGTTCTACTGATAATTATATCTCCTATATTACCATCACATCTCTTTAACATAGATGATTTGAAGTTGAAGATGTCAAACACAAAAAAACAAGGAAGAATCTGAATAAAATGTAATCTGCATGCTCACCAGTTTTGTGATATACTCCCTCAGAATGTCATAGGTTTCATCCCAGCTTCTTCCAGAGTTGGATTCTTGGAGAAGGAATTCTTCTGCAGACCATAATGGTACCACTTTACTGGTAAATACAAAAGATACAGATGAAGAAATGAAATTACACAAAAGTATTGGCCAAAGATAGCAGAGCAGAACAGTAATTCCTTTAATTTCCATTCAGCAAAGTCTGACATATAGCAACCTCTCTTTGATATATTAGATAGTGTGAGGAATTGTGTTTTGAATGTGAATGTGACAGGCCTAATAAGTCAGAGCTGGCAGTCTGTAACAGCACAGAATAAAAACAACCAGTTAAGACTGAAATAGTGTACTAAAGAAGAAGAAGAAGAAGAAGAAGAAGAAGAAGAAGAAGAAGAAGAAGAAGAAGAAGAAGAAGAAGAAGAAGAAGAACAACAACAACAACAACAACAACAACAACAACAACAACAACAACAACAACAACAACAACAACAACAACAACAACAACAACAACAACAACAACAACAACAACAAAAGATTGTTGTTGGTTATGCTGAGTGATGTAATGTAATGGGTCACCTGCAGTTTTCACTACTGTCACTCTCATCCTCACTGCCAATGGTGAAGATTACTAAAAGAGGAGCAAGTGGATATTAAGAATGTACCCCACTTAATATGCTCAACAAACCTTCACTATCTAAGCAGGCTATATAAAGTAACATGGCAAAGAGGTGCTTCTCTGGTAAATTGCACTTACAATATCATGAGGCAGATTTTTACTAGCTTTTAAAAAACATGCCAGACTGCTTAACTTTAGGCTACTGTATGACATTGGGGGATTTGACCTACCAGGTTCAAATGTTCCACAAGTGTTAATGGAATCCATTGTGAGCTTAAAATAAACAAAATGAAATGAACAACTTGACCTGAATTAAAAAAGTTTACAATGTCATCAAAGTTAATATGCTAATTAATACTATATTTGTAGCTAGTAACAACAGCAGTAGCCTGTACTGCATTACAACAGAAGCAAATGGGTTTAACTGCTATTTTTATATTTAATATAGTATAATAACTGTATGACATACTTGCCAGAAATATTGCCTTACATTTAATAGACCTGCTGGAGTTTTTAAAAACATACAAGGATGCAAACCAAAGATTCTACAGTGCTCTAAAATTAAAATGACAACAGCAACAGCACAAGTATTTTACTTGGCACATTTTTTGGCATTAAACACATCACTGGAGAAATAGGCCACCCCATCCAGTCATCAGGCCACAGTATGTAAGGGGTAACGGCCGACGAGGTGACCAGTTCCATGGAAAGAATGATTTAGGTTTTAATTTGGCTACGAGAGTTGTCATGGTTACCATTCATAAGCGCATTGATATGGAACGGTAATTCAAATTTTTGAGATCTACTTCAAAGGTAGCCAGTTATACAAAGTTAATTCCCACATAATCAGCCAATCAGTAAAGACAATTCTATTGTCAATCAAGATGTCTGTCCAAGGATCCTACATTTAGAATGTACCAATGGTGCCAAGAACCCCCAGCTAAGAAGTTTAAGAACAGATCCTACACCGTTCTGTAATCACATTTTATGTTTCACTTGGCTAAAAAGGATGCTGTTTGAAAGTTTCTTGAAAGCCATACATCTACCTGGGTCAGGAGCATTGCTAGTCATGTTTAAGATTTGTGTTTGACTCCAGCTTCGGCATTTTAATGCCCACCCCTGCTGTGACCAGCAATTGTCGCTGATGTATGCAGACAGACACAGAGAGACAGGTTTGTAAGTTGAATGCAGCTCTTGGCTAAGGTCAAGTTCAAAGAACCTGATGTAAATTTCCACCCTCAAACTTTCCTGCCATTTTGGAAAATGTCAAAATGAAATAATAATAGGTCTGTGAAGATTCTTATTCATCCAGGTCATTGTAGTCAAAGGAGATACGTTGTGAGCAACTGGACTTCTTTTTGGACCTTGAAGATGTTTCACCTTTCATCCAAAAGGCTTCTTCAGTTCTGGCCTGTTGATGGGGAACCAAGAGCAGTCTGGCCCACTGGAGGTGGAGTTGTAGACCACACCCCTCATCATGTGACAAAAGGGTCACATGAGTCACCCAAGGTGTGAATTGGAGGAAGAGTCCTTAAAGGTTAAAGGATCCAGAGAATGAGAACTGCTCAGATGGTGAAAAACTTCCTGGGATGAGACCTCCATCATCAGGAGAGAACTGAAGAAGCCTTTTGGATGAAAGGTGCCTTCATGGTCCAAAAAAAAGTCCGGTTGCTTACAACCTAGATCCTTTGACAATCCGCTGAGTTAGCTAAGTGGCACAGTAATTACTTAGCATTTTAGCACAGTTAGCAAAGTTAGTTACCTGAGTAACACTGTTAACAAAGTTACCTAATTAGCATAGTTAGCTAATTATCACTTGTTAGAGCCAAATTATAGAAAAATAGTTTGGTAAATAATCTAGAATTTAGATGAGTTTTGTGAATGTTTAGTTATGTTTAAGAAAGGTTATGATTTAAAAAATGCAGATTTAAGGCTGTGTTATTGATGCTGAATTGTATTGGTATTGGTTGGTCTTGGTTCTGAGGGATATGTGTTTTTTTGTTTTCAACGAGATGTGTTGGACAGTTGGCGTGTGCGCAACGAGGAGGGCATATAGTTTTTTGACCTTGTCCATGTGCTGTGATAATCCATATGTTGTTTTATTTAATTTTTATGTGTTTTTGAATGCCTACAAGTTATCCTGTTGTTCATGAAGATTACGTGGAAGAATAAAACAAAAAAAAAGGAACGAAGATTACTAGTTGGTCCGTGAGTAAAACAGAAGACACACACACGGATATGAGTCAGAAACCTAGGCTGCGCACACAAAGTGGTAGAACTTATGACCCACGAAAATTTGCCACTACAACACTGTTAGAAAAGTTTTCTACCTTGGAGTGACCCAAGGAGCCAGTGATACCAAGTTTTTGAATACTGGACGTACAGTTCAAAAGTTACATACATACAGTACCTCTAAGTTTGACCAGTTTGTTGCACTAGACAGGGTGAGGTGCCGGCATGATACTTGGTAAAAAGAATCAGGGCAGTGTCTTGAATCATTGTGCCAAATTTCTAAATTTTACCAATTGGTTATATGGGTTGCAATATAACTCCCATGGCAGAAGATTTGACGACTGGAATGTCTTTCACATGAAATATAAAAACTATCGCTCTCTCTCTAGCTGGAATGTCTTTAACATGGTTATGTGTGTGTGTATCTGTTTGTGTCTGTCTGTCTGTGTGTGTCTGGCATCTGAAGTGAAACTAAGCCCACACTGTGTTATATTATGTACTATATGTTGTGTGTGTGTGTTTGTGTGTGTGTGTGTGTGTGTGTGTGTGTATGTGTTTGTGAGTTTTATGCTGTGACTTTGAAGTGGGAGACCCCAAGGGGCTGCATACCTGGACTATTAACACAAGCTTTAAAATTCAGTACTCTACAATGAATTGATTTAATAAACAAGACATTTAATATTTCAAAGAAATAGAAAAACAAAAAGTATGTATTCAATGCCCCATACGTAGGTACCTACTGGCTTTATGGTACCCCAGTTAGAAAGGTCATTGCTGCTACAGCATATTTCTTCTCTTTGTATTTCCTGCGCCCCAAAGCCTTGTGGTCTTACCATATGGCAAGTGCCCTTAACAAAGCACTGCAGCATATACACAGGTCACAAACACACATAAACATAATTTATAGGCATGCTTTGTGTTGTTATTCCAGAGAGGTTTGGGCTGTTGGCATGGTATTCAAGAGGTGTAAAAAACATTTCACAGAGCTTGGTATTGAAGCATAGATAAGTCAAGGTAAACCTTTCTTTCAGTTACTGACTAAATATACTGTACATTGTATTGTATACTGGCACAAAAGAGAGGTACAGGGGCTGTGTTAGAGTTTGGTGCTTTACTTAAATTGTGATAGTAAAGCTTTTTTTGACACCTTAGTGCTAGTCATAATTTTACTAACTTGTGACTTTGTTACCTGTATCTTCAGAGTAGACTGGCACATGTCAAAGTGGAGAAAGAGAAAGTGGAGAACATTGTTGTGTGTCCCCTATGTAATTATTCAGTGGCTTTATTTGTTCAGGAGCTGCACACTTTATATCACACAGTGAATATGCAATAGCTGCAGTCCACAGAGGGCAGCACTTGAGTCGTGAAATATGGGCAGCTTATCATGACACATGCAGGCCACTGAGTTGCTATGCTAATACACTGAATTTTAGCTCCTTATCTATTAAGTGTTCTTCAGTGTGTTATATAAGCATGAGTCAGTGCATCAGAAATGCACAGAAAGCACGTCTTCACCTGGCTTATATGCCATTCTAAAGCTGTATCTTATTGACTTGTAAATTACATGAGGTAGTTTTTGTTCAGCATTTCCACAGTAAGCCCCGTGAAATGGCCCACTCAGCAAAGTAAACACTGGGTCCACTCATAGCAATGCACCTTCCCGATCCCCGACATCGAATACCTGTCTGATACTGAGTCAAATAGATGGATCAGTATTGTCAACAATATGGCTTCAGGTCGGTATCAGTGACAATATGCTCAAATCGATTTTGTGTTATTCTACATCTACGTCTATGTGCAGGTACTCAGGCAGGTGTCATGTGTCCGATGTGATGGCAGTCCTCTCCATTTTTCAAGCAGCGCTAGCGTAGCATGACAGGAGCTGATAACAAAGAATCAGCAGTTTGGATTTATGTCACACTAGCTACTGCAAAAGGGTCTATAACTGCATAGTGTTAAACAGTAGCAAAAAACAAACACTGGATTTCTATGTGTACCTGAAAATTGGACAATATCCACAGACTGTGTATCATTATTATCACTGGGACTGGGAAGCGTGCATCGGAGCATCCCTACACACATACTAAAACACCTGTGGGGGCCATGCTCAGTGACCGCAGGGCCTATGCACACTGGGGCTCATCCATCAAACTGACAACAGCGCCCGAGCAGTGTTATCCAACGTGGCGCCCATGCACACAGACATGACTGCCAGGTCTACATGCTAAAACAACCAGGGGCCCAAACACTCTAAAATAACCACAGATCCCCGTGCACCATTTTACCACAGGGCCCTCTCGTACATGCACCGAAATGGCCGCAGGACATGCGCACAAAATAAGTAACCGTATGCGCCACAGGCCCTGTGCCATCTCCCCCATGGGGACCGGCACCCTAAAAGAGGATGGGGGCCAGCTCATGCGGCACCAAGACAGATGGCATATGCATCAAAAATGACCGTGGGACCCACTTAGGACAGGGCAATTAATTTCAATAACAATTACGGCTTGTGATGTTCTCAATTACGATTATGGATTATGATGTTCGCATGCCGTGTTATTAATTTAACACACCCCTTTTTTTACTGGTACCATCTCCCCTCCCTAAACACTCTGGGAGCAGACTCTTAGGTAAATGTAGTTCAGCTCAAGACAAGATGACAAAAAGAAAGCATTTGATTAAGTGATAGGGTTGCATTTGATACCAAGCTAAAGGAGTAGTCTATTGCTACCGACCTACTCTGCAAGGCAAATATATGCTGCCAGCCAAAAGATAAGCAGTAGCACTGTTAGAGCTGTGCATTGGTCAGACAAATTACAATGTTTATACAGGAAAGAGCTATCCCTTCGCATAGTGTAATGCCACCATACAGCATCAGATGCCTGCTCCTGGCTTTAATAATATTAATCACTGTCAGAGTTATATAGAGTCAGTTCCTCGCTTCGTGGGTTAAGCTTAGTTCTGGAGCGACGGAGATTGAAATCACTCTAAATCTCCACCCATTGTGCCATTGTGTAGCCATTGTGGTCATTTGCCATCGGACAAGTGTCTGCATCCAAGAACTTCAAGTTCTTTAAATTCTTGTTACAAACACAGAGAGAGAGGGAGAGAAAAAGAGAGAGAGAGAGGTGCACTGAGAATTTAACCCATTTGCTCTTTTAGCAGTGGCATTATCAACACTGATTTTCTTTTCTTTAAATGTACAGAGTTAATAACACCATTTTCTGTATTCTCTTGGCAAAACCGTCATTTATGCTTTCGGAAACGGTGTTTGTGCACAGGAGTGGGAATAGGAAGGCTGCTGTATGATGGCCAGCTTCTTGGTGTAGGTCAAGTTGGTTTTCCTTAAATCCATTACGTAAATGGCAAATAAAGGATGTGACACTGACATGGTGACAGTGTTTGGATCACTCATGGAAACAAGAATACCTTGTTACCAGCAAAAAGATAATATGACTCAGTTTATGGAAAAGTGGTGTGTGGGAAAGTGGACAGTTTCCGCTTGTGACAATAGGAGAGACAGACAGACAGACAGACAGACAGACAGAGACAGAGAAAGAGAGACAGAGAAAGAGAGACAGAGAGGTCTGTCAGTGTCAGTGTGTTGTGTTCCTTTGTACTTGTCTGTTGTGTTCTCTCGGGGTCATGCACTGACATCATCCGGTTCTGACTGACACCTCTCATACTGAAACCCGCAGCGCTTGCCATGCCAGCCCACACTGACCCATCTGATCACATGCATCACACAAAACGCCCCACACTGTGACACATTCACACTCAGACACAAATGTAGACTGTGTGAAATATCACTACAAAGAATCTGTCTGCTGATATCAAAATCATTTGAAAATAATTGTAATTATTAAAGAATATGTGGTTTGATTTCATCTGTCTGTCTGTTTCGACAACCCCAACATTAATAAATGACCGTCAACTAATTCTCGGTGTCCAAATCATGTAATTTCATTTTTTTGTGTGGCAAGTCACTGCAATGTCTGAAATTAGCTTTACTTCACAAACCTACAACCTTGCCCCCAGGTCATGTATTTTTCTTGTTACACCGGGGTAACGGTGCCATACTGTTTTGAAACGATAAAATGAGATATTGCAGCCAAGGGTCACCGTGCAGTCTGTCAGTCACTTCCAGTAAATGGCTGCTTGAGACAGGTCTAGGGGGGAACCTGTCAGACCGAGAGACGTAGTGTCACATGTGCTGTTGTCACTGCTGGTTTTAAAAATAGATATACAGCCTCTCTCTCTCTCTTTCTTTCCCTCTGTCTCCTGCGCATTCTATTGTAACCTTTGGTCTATCTTCTCTCCACCATGTTTCTGTTCCTAAATTGTTCTTTAGGTCTCTCTGCATCTCCTTTTTTAAGACCAGACTTCTGTTATTACCTGTCTCCATTCCTCTTTGGTCTACCCAACCCCCCTTTTTAACATTTTTTCTGCACACATCCAATTATACAGTATTCCTTTCTGTGAATCAGAATGGGGGATGCATTCAGAGAAAGATCACTGCGATCGATCTCCATCTTTTATTCCTTGATAAGCAGGTTGATTTTATTCCTGATTAAGTCTAATGGTATAGATCTGCACACACACAGACACACACTCCCCCCAACACAAACAAATCAGTCTCTCTATCTTTCTCTGTCTCTCTCTTCTTCCCATTCTCCCTCACACACACACACCGCTCTTCCTCACAATCCACTATATTCTGTATTCATGTTTTCACAGTCCCCTGTGTGCACTGTTTGTCTTGTTACTAAACATGTTGCACATTTCTGATGGGCCGTGCGAGGGGTTGCGATCGAATGTGACAATACAACCCCCGCCCCTCGATGCCCCCCCTACCCCACCCCCCCACCCCCATGGTCCCACTGGAGCAGTTTCATTACCCAATTCTACAACAGGCCCTCTACAGGGTTACAGCCAGAGTATCATCTGTGGCTGAGCTCCAATCTTTAAATTTCATCTGGGGAATTGGCTAAGGGTTCTACACGATGCCTTGAGGGGTAATAGTGGTGGGGGGGTTGGGAAGGCTGAACCTCTTGATTAAAGATACCTTCGCGATAAAAGAAGGGGGTTGGGGTAGATGGGTATTATGCACTTGTAGATGGAGGCTTGCATATCAGAATGTTTATTGGGGTGGCAGAGCATTTGCACAATAATAAGCTCCAGTGTACGACATCAGTCAAAATGAAAGGTGCGGTGAAATGTGAGGATCCCAGTGCATTGAGCATCGAACAATGTCTGCTGCACTCTCCATGCAATCTGACCAGTATATCTACGCATGAAAAGAGGAGTGATTATTTGCATGATCACACAGCCATTGTGTGGCAATCATCCACTGAGAAATTTAATTACATCATAATCATGTCTCTGCTGGATCAGAGAAGACAGTGCGTAGCAGATGAGCAGAGGCATACTGTCGACATTGTCTGCTCTCGGCTATACTGTAGAGTAAGCTACATGCAGACATTGTGAAATGTGCAGTGATAAACTGTGACATGTTCATTTCCAGGGAAGCATAAAACGCAGAATGTGGTTTGCGCCAATGTGAATTTTTTGTTTATGTTGTACTGTTGCCGCTCTGGTGCAAATCAAGCTGATACCTGCCTGATGGGTCTAATTTGACATGTAATTTGTGTGACATTCCATTGCTATGGCAACGATGCCACATTAGCTGTTTGTTTTTTTTTCAATCAAACCTCTGCTCAGAGTGTGTGCTCTTTGCTTTCTCATTAGGAAGTAAATGATTTCACGAATGTGCACAATGAAGCTTCTTGCCAGCACAAAGTGATTTCTCTGGGGACCACATCTACCTAATGCAATATGTCTAGAGACGGCCTTTTGCCTATCCTCTGCAGGTCTTAATTATGGAGTAAGACCCCCAAAGTAATGGCTTTAGCCATCCTTGTTAAAGCCCCAGGCCATTCGATTCTACCGCAACATTTTGGCTTATGTTTGGTTTGTGGGAGACATTTGCTGTGGACTCGGGGATAAAATGTTATCTCCACAGCAACAGATTATGTCAGACTGGCGAAAAAGCCATAATTCAGCCCAATGTGAGGTGCCGCGCTTGTCATAAAAGCTGCCTGAGGCGACATCATATCTCATCGCAATCCATTAGTGTGTATGTAATGTATGTCTTACATAGCAGGAGCAAAGAGATTTACCAGTGTTCTGTGATAAAGAGATTTAGCGGAAAAGGAAATGTGGTAAGCCCACTTCATCATGCAAGCTCTGAGTGTGTTTCATTTGTCCGTGGTCTTTTTATCTTTCAAATGAGTTGGAAGGCAAATTTGCACAGCCTAATTTGTTGAACAGAGCTGTGCAGTTGTACAGAAAAGCCATTGTGGTGGCCTTTTTTGTGTGTGGGTTTTCCCCTGTCTGGCCTATTTTGTTAAAAAACAATCCGCGGGTACATCTTTTTGTTGAGCATCCAAGAACTGTGTGCCCAGGCAATGGGGATGTCTAGGAAAATAATAACAATGCAACATGAAATAGTAGCAAGCAACATAATGTGACTGAGGTACAATTATGATATTTCTTTGTGTGTTTACAGTCTCTCTTCTGTTCTCTCTCTCTCTCTCTCTCTCTCTCTCTCTGTTTCTCTGTCTCTCTCTCTCTGTCTTTCTCTTTCTTTCTCTTCTTCTGTGTGTGTGTGTGTGTGTTTGTGTGAATGTGTCTGTGTCCCTATCTCTCTGTCCACAGGCCATAAAGGTTATGGCTGGTCCTCTCGGAGGAATACTGTGCTTTTAGGCTGATGAATCGGGCGCAGGCTGTGTTTTGTGGCCGCCGGTAAGAAGGACATAAATAGATCTAAAGTGAGAGATTAGCAGGCGGTGCTGAGGAGGGGCGGCGATCCAGACCATCACTGTTCCGCGACACTGCGTAAAACCCCCCACTTCAAGAGCACGTCATTAAAAAGGCCAGACAACATGTGTAATCCTGATTTTAAAGACACAAGCACCAAAACACACTGCAAACTGAGATCTTCTCTGTCCACTCTTTTTCTTACCATTAACATGTAATATTATTTTCTATCAAATACTTTGCTCAAATGATACCTTTAATGCCTAATAACAACAAACATATGATGAAATGTACAGAAAATATAGTATTTGACAAGCAAAGATTATAGTAGAGTAGAGACCATGTTTTTACGGCTGTGTTGTGTATTTCCCTTCCCACACAATACATACACATGCAATACAATAAATAAGTAACAAAACGGTTTCAGTCGAAATGTAAACAGGCCCCTTCTGTAACAAACAAAATTAACCTAAAAAAGCAAGTGGCCTGGGTTACTCCCTTTTGCTGAACAATGTATCTCTATCGGCGGTAAAAGAGCACTGGGCAAATGGTATGGAGTACTGGGCAGAAACCAGGCTGTGTATTTACTTCCACATCATTTATTCTCATTATACAGCCCTCAGGACATCAATGGTGGGCTTTCCCTGCCGAGAGAGAGGGAGGGAGGGAGAGAGAGAGAGAGAGAGAGAGGGAGAGGGAGAGGGAGAGGGAGAGGGTGTGTGGGGAAGGGTGAGAGCTGGGGATGGGGAGAGTATGAGTGAAAAAAGAGAGTGAGGCGGTGCGGGTGTGGGGGTGAGAGAGAGAGGAAGAGACAGAGAGAGAGGGGAAAAGAGAGAGAGAGAGAAAGAGAGGACACTGAGAAAAGGAAAAAGGAAGTGGAGAAGGGGTGGGGACTGATTCTATTCAGGCTAGGCCTGTGAACTCTGACATCTCCAACAGTGGTACCTACTGTTTATAGGGTACATGCTGGCGGCAGTTGCTTACTCTCCATCCGGCTGTCTGCATCCATAGGAAGTTATACCCCCTGATCCTCAGTGTGCTACAAAAACAGTGTGCTTGCTTCTGTCTGTTTACAGCAGAAAAAATACATCAACAGATTGGACCCAGTAAATTACAAACAACATATGCATGAAAATGGGAATTTCATTTCGGCAAATTTATTTGCCATCTGAGTGAAGGAAATGAAGAGTTAAAGCCAGGAAAGTGGTGATTTCATGCAATATGCATTCCTACGATATGGGAAATAGGATTTAATGCAAGATAATTTAAAATTTCTTATGCTTGGATCTGCTCCTTGTACTCACATTATAGCCTATTTTCGTCCCTCAAATGCTTTGTGTCGGCTGATGGCCTCTCTCTGTCTCTGCATCATTGCATGTATCACTGTCACATACACATATAACTGGTAAAGAGTAGATTACAATCTGTGTGTTGCTTCCAACAGAGAATCTGCACAGCGGGACGCATCATCGCACTGCATCATTGTCCTTTAGCTGAAGGCTCTACTTGGGGGGTCTCCTGAGAGAAATGGATTTGATTAATAAAACGATTACCTTTTCATGCTACCTTTGAATAGCCTCACTTTATAATACGTTTTACATGTCATATGTATGTTATTAATTAATTCATTTATTTATTTTAATAAGCGTTACACAAAATGAAAGGTTTTTGCTCTGGTGCAAACCTTGTACAATGTGAACAGATGCTGGTTTTTCAGTATTTTTTACATTCTATCAGCCCAGTTTCCAGTCAATTTACATTCAATCCTATACTATTCCATATGTATCAGTGGCATGTATACTGACATATTTTTCAAATATGCCCCTGTCCTTCTTTAAATTTTTAATAAAATATGCACTTAAGTGGATGCTGCAGTTGTATTAGTCATTCATATATGAAAAACAATCTGTATCAAGTAGCAGCATCTTTTTAAGTGATGAGGAAATCTGAGGCACAGGTCTCTATGTCCCAGAAGCACCCAGTCTAAAACTGAGACAGGTGTCTCTAGACAGACAATAAATCAATTTATAACACAGAGTGCTTCATAAAAGGTTTCAATTACATTTGCTGTGATGTGAATGGAATCTCGCTAGCCACTCAATAATGCAGAATTGGTCCAAATTAGATTACTTGTTTAGTTGGTTATTTCCTTCCGAAATTGAGCAGCTCTTCCAATGGTGAGTTTGAGAACCGGATGCAAATGATAGCATTATGAGTCCTACTCAGTCATCTCATACGTGACATTATTGTATTGTATAGGCTTATGTGATATCAAAAACAATAGGAGAAAAACATACTTTACACATTTCCCTTATATTTCACATAGGACACAAATGTCAAACTTTCTGCACCTATATTTACCCATAAAGTTTGTTCTTTATCTTCTACTATCTCATAGCGTCTGTCAGTGCCAACTCCTGTCTTTCAACACCTTTCACGCCAGAGCCTCTCCGCTCCATTTCCATTCTTAACTAATGCTGAGGTGAAAGGGTCCCATTAGATGACGTAAGGGCTCTTTCAGATGCTGTCTAAGGTGCTGAGAACCCTAGCTTGATGAGACTGGATGGGTTCTCTGTCCATGTCAGTCTAGATTTGCTGGGAGGCAAAATACAGAATTGTACCTATGCTCAATACAGCGCAGTCTTTGATGCACACTACTCACGCTATAGATCAATACCTGACGTCATACCATGCACTTACGAACGTGTTGAAAATTCTCTTTGGATACCCTTCTAGTTGAGCAAACCTCACTCTTTCTGTCAGCGTGATTTTATTTCTTCATTACTTTTTCTTCTTGCTGCCTATCGCTCTTCCCTCACGGGCGCCCCTTCCCCCAACTTCATCCTTATTGGTACCTATTCTGCGAGCGGAATAATGTCCCTGTCATTGGGGGTGTTTTAACCCGGTCACCACGTTCCGAAGTTGAGGAGGGTTTTTCTGGTTGCCATGGATTTCTAAAAGCTATTGACCGCGATTGGGTCTCTGTGAGCGTCTTTGTAGGGGAAAAGCTATTATTTTTTGAAAAGGGAAAGCGATAGTATCTTTGGAGAAACAGTCTCGTGTCATTCCAGTTCCCCTGACCAATTGCTCGCGTGTAGTTCATCAGTAGTAGAGTGGAGGACAGGCTTCAAACGAAACCTGCTCGTGCAACTGCAGAAACTCTGCGGAAAGGTAAGCACATCTGCACGTTTTCAAGTATTTTGTATTTCCATTGGTCTAAAGCTAGCGTAAGATTTATTTTTTGTCAGATTTTTGACATGTTCTGTGTGCGACCCAAAATGTTTCCCACCAAAATGTACAGGTATAGGCTGATTTGATACTTGATATAAAACCATTTAAAGCAGTACATAACACCGTTTTGTATTCTTTTGCGTAAAAGAAGAGCTTCTAACTTGGAAAATAGCGCACTTTTTACATGTTGATGTGTCAACTGTATTTTTAAAATAGCCTATTTCATTTACATTCTGTGCGTATACCCAACTGTTTTAAAAGCTCACTTAATACCCAATTAATCAGTTGAGGTTTTCCCTCCTATTCGGAGCTGCATATGCAATTTTTTGCATGGCAACCCTGTTCTAACCGGTTTGGTTTTACTTTAAAGCAGAGATGTGAAAAGTGAAACGCATTAGAAAATAAAGTGTAAAGACTATTACACTGAATGCTGTAAACTCGCATGGGTAGGCTATAGGATGGCAGTAGAGCGCTGGTGTCAATGTAGGCTACACGCCGTAGGATACTAACCTAGTGGTTGTAGAGTTACTCAAGCTCAGAAGGACACCTACAGTATATTTTGCCTATCTCAGGCACCAGGTGGCCAAACTGTCTGCACACTTGAGCACCATTACCCCATCCTAAAATAGACCGTTTGTAATTATAACTCGTGACCTTCAAGCTGCTCTTCACCTTTTTTCTGGCATGGCTGAGAGAATTCCCCACTCACAGAATTTCCATCTAATTTTCCGAGTGCCAAGGATCAGAGGACAAGGAGAAAAGCTGGTCCCTTTAGTCAAGAGTCATAGAACTACTGCTGTCACTTCTATGGTTTCAATAGGCTGGTGCTGCTCCAATATGCTCTTTTCTGCAGACATGTATGAATTATGCCCTTAATTTGTGAAGAAACAGTGGACTACTGATCATAAGGGATTTGTATTTTTAGTTAGTATATGATTTTTCCTTTCTTACTTAATAACACATAAATCACAAGTCATATTTGGACTAGATTATATGAATTCTGATTGTGGTGATTTCGGAAAAATGCTTGTTGACTGTCTTCTTTGTGAGTGGTTTGTAAATAGTACTGTGTAAAGTCTATAAACAAGTCACCTCTAATGACCCAGCAGTTAACAGATCCAAAATGAACAAGCTCTTGTACATGTACCTCTTTATGCAAAACATTAATGTTGCAAACAGTGTACTAATAGAATATTACACGCATGAAGAAGCCATTTCCTGGATTAAATTCTGCAGTTGCAAACGTCACACACCAATGAAAACATATTCAATCTCGATATATAAGTCTAAAGATGAAGTCCCTTGGGTGGCTTCTCATGGAATTCATTTATCTGCCAGAGTCAGTCTATTCAGGCCACCAGAGCTCTCTCTCAGTGTGTGTGTGTGTGTGTGTGTGTGTGTGTGTGTGTGTGTGTGTGTGTGTGTGTGTGTGTGTGTGTGTGTGTGTGTGTGTGTGAAAGAAAGAAATAGGTCAGAATCTGTTAGCCCAGGACAAAGAGGAATGGAACCCACTAATGAAGGTTGGGGTAGCCCAGTCTGTGCTGATGGACTGCCTCTTGAGGAACACTGCTTAGTGGACATGATATGGGTTTATGATTCCCATTGTGCAAAGAAAAGTTTGTGAAATTATATCCAGACAGTGCCTGGTGTGGAGTGCTGTGATACATCCCAGACATCACTCAAAGCTAATACTGAATATCTCACACAACTGCGTCATCCATTTTCTGTGTGCCTGCATTTAGTTGAACTTCCAGATCCAGATGACTGTTGAGATAGATCGTCACATCTGCAGAGTGCAGACATGGTGATGGTGTAAATCATTTGCATGTACAAAGGCACACATATACAGACACACACACTGTGTGCAGATGCATTTTCACAAGAATACATACACAGACACACATGCACACATTGTGCAGTTGCATGCTCACAGACACACACACTTGCACACACACACACACACACACACACACACACACACACACGCACACACGCACACACGCACATGCACACACACATGCACACACTTTTAAACTCAGTCAATCATACAAATCCACTTTGGGGACACCTGCGCCCTTGTCAAAAATATGCTAATTTTCCTTTCTCATTTCTGTGCAGAGCAGAGTACAAAATCAAATCATATCTTCAGAAGCATATTGAAACTTTTCATATTATGAGTTGAATAAGTGCATTTTCTCAGATTGCATGAAGCCTTTGCATCGGAAATGGAAGTGTGTAGGCAAAGATTGCAAATGCAAATCTGATTTCAGCTGTGCCATACAGACTGACACAAACACAAAAGCTATGCTAATCACACTTTAAAACTATTATATCACTACTATAAAATATTTCAATGAGGGCATTGGCCTGGCTTGTATGGCTGGCTTGTATTCACCATGATTAGCTGATATCCTCTGTAGTGATTAGAGTTGGAACCAACATTTGTCGTTTTCAGTTAGGACTCATGTTATGGGAATGGAAACAGATCCACCCTCAATCAGAAGCCAATGAACAAGTGTTGTGGATGAGTACTTTTTGTTTAATCCTGTTATCTCTCAGTCTAGTTTCATGTGGATACAGGCAACTACACACTCATCCTCGGTTAAAGGGAAAGTCAAGACTTGTTTGCTGCATAAAAATCCCCCTCCATCGGGGTCTAATTGAGCTTCAAGCAGGGCTCCACTGGTGCAGACAATTACATGGAGGGCTGGCAGTCATCTTGCTGGAGGGGGGCAGGAGTTCAAAGAGGGGAATCTCTGCCTCTCTACCTGAGCTTCCCTATTCCACACGTGTGTCTACAGACAGCCACTTTGCATTTTTTTTGGGGAGAATATTTGGAAATTTCGTGAAAAAGGCACTGAGTTCAGCTTTATCCACCATTTTGTCTGTGTATCCCACATTGTTACAATAAAAAAATGTCTTGATAATTTGAAATAGAAATTATGATCATATACTATATGATTACTGGGAACTCACCTTCATGCCAGGGCCAGTAGGGTAACATGATCAATTACTGGCAGCATTGCGTTGATCAATTACTGGCAGCGATGCGTGGACAATTAATCTGCCAAAGTAACACTTAAGGACAAACTCCCAATAAGGAAGGTCAGTGTCACCACACATGCTTAAGGGCTTCATCTTCCAGAATGTTCCAGCTGAACAGAGAGGTGAGGTCAGTTTTGTGTGGTTGACTAAGGTCCTCTTTTCACCTGTGTTGAATGGTGTGTAGGCAATGTTGTGTTACGTAAGCAAGGTTAGTGCATTGACAGGAAAGAGCACAATTCTTTCTCCTGACACAATGAAAGGGAGAAATGGTGGGTCATGCTGGATTTCTGTGTTTTGTAATACACAGCTTTGGTCAAAATCGGCTGATTTTGAGAGAGAAGCCAAAGGCTTTTATTTATTCACTTAATTATTTACGTGTATATGCAGTGAGGTGTGCATAGATTACCAAATACACTCAGCTATTATTGCATCGGTGCACGAATAGCCCTTGGCAACGCTTACAATCTTGGTCCTGTTCTCCAGTTGGTGTCGGCTTGTTCCACTTGCCCCAGATTAAATGCGGAGCAAATTAAATAAATTACACAAGTATAGCGTTAACCTGCATCCGATCAGGGGAATTATTAGGTTCCCTTAACTAACACCGGTACCCACTTAAAATCCAATATTTTCTCTTCTTTGCAGATTACATCACTAATAAGTCCCTGACCATACAATCATGAGCAGCTACACAAGGCTGGTATTTGACTACAGCTGATAACAGCACTTAATTGCTTCTCTGACTCAGGGGTCAGACTTTTGATTTCACATAGCTGTCTACTCACTAATCCCAGCAACCAATAGATTTCAATATAGGTGATGGACAGATTTGACAATAATCAAACTCATGCCTTGCTTAGCAGATGCAATTTTCCAAATCACACTTTTTGGACTTGGACATATTGAATAGCGTTATGTCCAGTACCAGAAAAGTATGCAATGGTCTTCCAATGCACAAAGCTTAAGGCACAGAAACACATGGCCGCAATAACAGCTATCACAGTGTTCATGCCATGCATCAAACACAGCCTCCGCATCCTGACACAATATGTTTCTCCCGCATATCTTGGTCCAGATTTATTGCACAATCTGTTTATGAAAATCTCTGTGGATGAATAATGCCATTTTAATATGTTATCTATGTGAAGCCGAGTGTTGGTCAATAGACCCAGAGGGAGACAGCCAGACCAGCTGTAGTGTGGCCATAGGATTCTTTATGATCTTAAATGCCACGAAGAGGGTCGCCTATATGCCGCACAGCAGGTCCTATTTACATGGCATATAAACCAATTTCTCATATGTCAGGACGCTGAAGGAGGAAATTTTCATAGAGGGGAGCATAGGACTTGCGTAAGGCCGGCAAACATAAACATGACTAATGGGCAGAGAGGAAGATGCAATAAGTGCATCTTTGTCCCACGCACTGAGAGCAGTGTATTGTGCCTTATGGGCAAGGTTGCAAGGGACGCCCCGAATCCTTTGTGCGGGGGGGAGAGAAAGGATGAAGGAGGATAAATGTGACAGCCATGGGGACCTAGAAGTTCATGGCCGTGAAAAGAGCCATTGTGGCAAAAGACGTGATATGAAACATGCAAGGGGTTCCCTTTCTTCGCCGCTTCTGCTGTGTAAACAACTGTGTACCATTCACAAACTTCCGAACACCATTCATCATAGGGCTGTGTCTAAAATAGCATCCTGCTGGGCCATAAAAGTAGTGTAGGCATATGGATTAGTAGTGGTGAAGGTGATCCCTGTAGCCTGCTGCTTACCAATTGCCGTAATATTATATAGCTTTCACATCCCATTGTCGCCAACAGCTTGAGAAGTTCCAGATTTGGCTTCGTGCTTGTAAAAAAAGTTAGTGGTCTTTAAATTGAAATACCGAGCGTCATCTGGCTCGGCTGCTGTCATTGACATTGACTGTCCCTCCTGCCGGGCGTTAAGTGCGAGGCACGTCTGTAACTGGAGACGAAACTTCAGTTTGGCGAAAAACGGCATTAAGTGTGTCGCTGAGACCCGACCAGCTGCAGGCCCACACAGCGAGTCCCGTGGGACCTCATTACGGCGGCGCGTTCCCCATCCTCCTCCTCCTCCTCTTCTTCCTCCTCAGGGTGCTTTAAACTGGGCAGGTGGAAACCCAGCTGACGTTGACACCGTAGTGTAGCCTGCCTGCGTTTGTGCGGCGCCCATCTAGGCTAAGTAAGTGCAAGGAATAGCGGTGTGTGTGCTCTGCATAGAAAGAGGCTGTTTATAGGCCCAGGACAAGTGCATAGTCGAACAAGCGCTTTACCCAAATGTGGGAGCATCACGCTGATCAGCTGCAATTAGAGGGGGAGTGCGAGGATGGCATGCTAATTATAGCGGGCCGCACCTAGGAGCAACACCACTCAGTCACAAACAGCATGACAGCGCTTGCTACGATTTCACTGATTCTCCTCACACTTAGTGATGCCTGTAGCAAATGTACCAATTGAACACTTAATCTGAGTCATGATAATTCCCATCATGCAAATGATGGGTAAATTGGGTAACACTTTTACCCATTGGGTAACACTTGGGATGCTCTGCCCACAGAAAAGATTTTATAGATGTTCTTTTTTATTCAGTTTCATTTGTTAATATCACCTTAATCAAACCCAACCATTAGCCCTAACTGTAATGAGACAGTTTCAACAGATAATTTATTAATAGTATCAGAGTCTTTAGGCAGTCTATAGGACTATCCGAATAAAGTGTGACTGTAAATTGTGCAGACCAACAAATGTATGCTTAGAGAAACTTTCTGTGTCAATGTTTTAGTCTAATAATCTCAGAATGAAAGCCTGTGTTTGGTAATCATTAATGTCTGGAAGATCTTCAAGGTTATTTATCTGGCTAGATAGAGGAGAGAAGTGGGGTCTTCTTGTCTGTCCTTGGCACAGTGGAGCCTTGCCAGGACTAAGTGCCAAAATTCCCTGATAGCCCAGTTCTTCATGTTCGCCTGCAGAAATGGCAAATTTGGTCTGAGATGGTTGCCAGATTGTTCAGACTGTGTGCTAGATTACCCCTCCAAGCCCTCTCAGCTGCCCCCGCCCCCCTGGAACACCTGCCGAGATACAGCGACCCTTTGACCTCATTATTTTTCAACTATGTGTTTGCTGTTTAACACGCATAGTCCTCACTTTGCCTGTTTATTTTTTATTGCCACATGTTTGATCATGGCTTTTGTCACACATTTTTCCTGGCTGTTTAGAAAGGAGCTCTGGGATTGTCAAAATTTGGATTAGTGTAGGATCACTCTTGCCAGTGCTGATTTGAAATACTCCAGTCGATGACTTCTTTTCTTAGTCCCCCCTTCTGGGAGTTCTTCTCTTTTAAATTATTTGGGTGACCTAAAACATTTTGAGCTTTGCTGATGAAACTTTTTAAAGTCAGTTTATGTTCAGTTTTCAACAAGAATTGTTCAGTTTCTGTAATCTCCAGTGTATCGTGAAAAAGGGTTGCACCCACTTGCATATGTTTATGCCTACATTACATAGTCATAGAGGTTAGTGCCAGGTGTACTTGAAGGTTTTCATTATTTTTACACACAATAAGAGGAAAAAACCTTTTAAGCTACTGTGGCTGTTGTTCAGGTGCTTTGTTTTGTACACCAAATGGACAGATAATGGGGCATAAATTAGGGAATCTCTGGTGAATGCTGTTTAATTGCATCACCTAATCAGTGCTGCACAGGTTGCTGTGAACACTACTGTATGTGAGACTGACTAAAGACTAAATTGCAAACTGGAGGTATCTGTGGCAAGCTATCTAAATTCTTGTTTGTAGGGTTTGTGTGTGTTAGACAGAGAGAAAGAAGGGGGTTAGGGGTGGGGTGTTGGAGAGAGAGAGAGAGAGAGAGAGAGAGAGAGAGAGAGAGAGAGAGAGAGAGAGAGAGAGAGAGAGAGAGAGAGAGAGAGAGAGAGAGAGACAGGAGATCTGACAGGCCAGGTTTGCTACAGTATGTATAAATTTATGATGACATTATTCTAAATTACTGTTTGTTCTACAATTAGAACTAGATGGTGACAGCAAGACAGATGAATTATCCAAGGGACTCATTAATATGCACTTCATGTGTACTTTAATCTCTCTTGACAAAATTAGTATGCAGAAGAACGAATTTAAAAGATGAGACAACCTACAAGAAGTGGAGTGGGTAAGCACACTTTGTCATGACCTAAGACGAAGAGGAGACTTCTTTAGGTGCAGAAAAGAGACATAACAAAAACACTCTTTCCAAAAGTACATTGTATGCCTATTTATTGAAAGCTTAAAAGAAGATGCACTTCAGTGCAAGGCCATATTAAAATGTTTATGAGGATTGCCTAGAGCTGAAATGCTTTGGCATCCTATTAACTAGAAATTTTACTTTTTGAGAGTTTTTTTCCTCTCACTCTCAGCTCTTTTCTTTGTACTTGATGTTAAACGTACACTTAAAAGCAACTCTACGATTCGCTTTCCAGAAACTTTGTGTTTGTAGCTGTAGCTAATGACAGTCATGCTATTACACAACTCTGTAGCAGACATGCTCACTGTTTTTGGGGCATGTCGGCTGTGTGTTTTAATAGTAACCCGAAATCCCTTACAGATTTTATTTTACAGTATTTCTAGCAAGTTAAAACGTGTAGGTTTAGGATGACAAGGAGATGAATGAAAGACAACCCCAGATGTGGTTGACTATTTTTGGCTGTGTGTGTGTAGCTTTGCTAGCTTTGCATTTATCAGCATTTATTCTCAAACCTGATAGGAAATTGTCACTCGTGGTGGGTCATGGAAAAAACGGAACTTGCGTGTCACTTCCTGCGTGCAGAAAGGAAAAACCCTGGCTTACACAGCACATTTCGACACTTGATGCAGCTCAGCCTTTTAGTGATTGTTCCCACTGACAGCAGAGATGAACACACTGCGGAAAAATTGCAGTCCATGTAAATAGATGGTGCCTAAAGATAAATTGTTTGACAATTTTGGCCTCAGTCTGAGAAATAATCAGAGACTCCTTTTTTAAATACTGTCCACTTTTCGAGCAAACAGGGAAAAAACACATTTGTGTGTAAGCCACTATCTCCAACATCTCCTCTGGAAGACAACCTGAGACACCAAGTATGGATGTGTCAGCCTTGTCAGCCCCGTCGTCTTTGTTACAGGATCCAAGCCAGAATATGGCAGCTGATCTGCCTCTGATGTGTCCCAGACATTGTTCTCTGTCTCCCACTCTCTGTCAAAAGAGGTTGGGAGGGGGAGCTACAGTAGTAATAAAACAATTTTACAGCCTATTTTGTCACATTCAGCGAAATTAGGTTTGGCGGCGGATTAAAGCGGAATCAGCGGAGGCTGACAAGCATTGTGATCTCATCAAGACTTTTTTTAAAATATTTTTTTAACTTTAGCTCATTATGGAAGATTAACAAAGATGTGTGAACAAAAAACAAAACAAGCAACAAACTACAAAACAAGGCATGTTCCATTAATGAGAACGAAAAAAGAATAAGCAGGCTAGACTGCAGTGCATTGTGGGCCAGACTGACAATGGGGTGTGTACCAGGACTGACACTGTCAAGGGTTCAAGCACAAATTGGCTAGAGCAGGTGTGCTGTTGTGTTGTTTTCTCCAGTAGAGCTGCCACCATGCCCTTGGTAATTGGGACGTGGTGCTGTCCGTCAAATGATTGGATCCGCATAGGGCCCTCCTGTGAACAGTCATGGGCCATCAGGTTTGATAGACACTTATTACCACGGTAGCTCAACGAAGCTTCACATTTTCTTCCTTTTGGATAAATGGAAGGGAGCCGATCTGAGAGAGGGGGCCTTTCTCCTGTTTAAACTTTTCAGTCCTCTGTAATTCCATCTGTCTTTTTTTCCTCCTTTCTTTCCCCCCTGTTTCAGTTGAGCTGGTTTCCATTGGCAACCGGTGCCACCTGGGACCAGGGGAGGAACTAGTGGAGTGTGTGATGCCTGTGGCACTGGCACACAAGCCGTAGTCTCACAGACACGGTGCCCCTCCTGCACACGAGAGCGTGTCTGTAGCTCACTCTGTGTGTAAGTGTGTGTGTGTGTACATTAGCACTAGCTCACTGTGTGTGTAAGTGTGCTTTTCCATAGTGTACACATTAATGTGTGTGTTTGTGTGGCTATATCATAGTATATAAGTGTGTGTGTGTGTGTGTGTGTACTTGTGCGTGTATCTGGTGCTAATCATTCAAGCATTCACCCCAGCCGAGTATCCCTTCAGCAAGGTGTGAATGTGGAGCCCCCAGCTTAATCTCCCACCGCCACAAGTACCTCTTAGCAGCAGGAGCCCATGTTGAATGATGCCCTCTTCCTGTATCAGTGACCCACCAGCTATAGATGCAGTGGGGGCCAGGGGGGTGAGGAGGGGCACACTCACACCCCCTCCAACCCCCCCACTGTTCCGTATCTAATGTCATTATTGGCCTCTCTGAGGCTCCCTTTAGTAACCCCCTCTCACCCCCAAAACACACACACAAACACACACTCTCACACACACACATACACTGACACTCACCCCTTCAGTTTGCCTCAGAGGCAGGGATATATCCCCTCTGCTACCCCCTGCCAGTGCCACCTATGGCGTGAGAGGATCTGGGACTGTGGTCTCGAGTGCCAGCATCCCCCTTATTAACCTCCCCGCATTCCTTCGGGCCCATTATGGCAGCGTATGAAGGGCACTCGGGCAGTCTCTTCCCCATTCATCGCCCAGCACGCCACATTCTTCCTCCCCAGTACAGCCCAGCACAGACAGACATGCCTAGCTGAGCTGGCCCCGAAAAAGCCCTTTTCATGTGGGCTTGTGCTTCCGAACAGTGGCCACAGTGTTCACTGCATATACATAACCTTCACGGCGCAACCCTTTTTGGACGAAATACACACTGGCTTGGTACTAACCCATCACCTCCACCACCAGTAACACCCCCCCCCCCCCTTTTCCCCAGCCCCCTATCCAAACGATGAGGTAAACATGTCAAACAAGTGCATAACCCATTGTAGTGCCCACATCAATTAGCATTTAAATATTTATTTCTTTGAGGCTTTTCAGTCATTTCCATTGTCTACTGTTTGGTTTACTTTTGTCAAATCACAAAGAATGCATCAACGCACCCTCTCATGTAAATGTTTAAACGTCATTTGTACTTGATGACTGAGCTTTGTCATAACATTTTCTCTCTGCGTTTGCTGCTGAAATTGCAAACAATTTATACTAAACACGGTTACAAAAATACAGATTTGCTTCGTTTTGTGAACTCTCTCGTTTCCTTCCAGTCTGCGTGGTAAATAATAGATAGCGATTTGACAGATTTGGAGGACGCTGGCGTATGTCAGAGCCGAGAGTGCTGGCGCGTTGGCAGTGAAGTCACGTCTACCTGCCTCGACGCCCTGATGTGCATCGCCCTGGCACAGCAAAAGGAAGCCGCGCGCTAGCTAGCGCTAGCTAGCGCTAGCTCTGCATGCTAAAGCCTTTTCTCCCCCATTAGGGAAATGTAGCAGCCCTCAGGTAGCAGTGGTGGTTCGAGGGGGAAGGAATGGGGGAGGAGAATCTCCTCTCATCTGTTCTCTCCTACACAGGCGTGCAGCAAGCCTGTATTTCCCCGCTGAGCGCTCCTCAACAGCTTGCACTCTGTTTCTACGTGCCGTGTTGAGTAAGAGGTGGGGGTGGATGGAGAATCAATGGCTGATTTATGGAGGCTTGCCTCGCTGTCACTTTCAATGGTGCACAGGCGGAGGAGAGAGGTGGGCGGAGAGATAGGGAGGGCGTTTGGTGCGACGATAGTGCGTATCTATGTGTGTGTGTGTGTGTGTGTGTGTGTGTGTGTGTGTGTGTTTGTGTGTTTGCGTGAGTGTGTGTACGGGTTTGTGTGTGTGTACTTGAGTGTGTGTGTTTGTGTGTGTGTACTTGAGTGTGTGTGTGTGTGTGTGTGTGTGTGTATGATTTAAGAATCCCACGCCATCATGGTTCCAATGTGCTCACCCATGTGAAGCATCCTGCTTTCTCAAACACCGTTCATCTATATTTACCTCAGTTGTTTTGCAGTGTGCAAAACATTCGCACCTTTGAAGCAGCACAAATGTGGAGTGCCTGAGTGATTGGCGCCGAGAGGGAGAACGCTCTTATCTGTACCATCACTCTTGAGCCTCCCCCACTGCGCTGGGCACCAAAAAAAAAGAGAGAGAAAAGGAAAAAAGAAAAGAGAAAACCTCCATACAACACATCAGGCAGAAATCAATGAGAGCTACATGCACTGCCTGGGGGTGGTGGCTGCGTCTCTGGTGAAGCTACACGGTCAGGGCAGACCCCTACGCTACACCAAAGCTGCTGTGTGCACTGTGAACCAAGGACGGTGGATAAGGACATACATGTACGCTAGTACATGTAGCCCAAGGTGGGTTATGGGGGATGGGATTTGGGGTTGGGTGGATGCTTGTGTGTGTGTGTGTGTGTGTGTGTGTGTGTGTATGAGGGGGTGTCGACTACACCTCACCACACCACATCAGGCTCAGCTCCATCTCCACGGCAGTCATTAGAATGTGTGTGTGTGTGTGTGTGTGAATGTGTGTGTGTGTGTATGTGTACGTGCTCGTGTGCTTCACAAGCGAATGGAGCGATAAGTGGAATAGCTATGTCTTTTTGCCACCTCGGCAACTTTTCTTTGAAGCAGCGTTTCAGAGGCCAGCACCAGAACAAAGAGAGGGAAAAAAGGAATGAAATGGCATGTGCTGTTAATGGCGATGGGACATCTCAGCTCGCCAAGCATCCTCTAAATCTACCAGAGTGGGAAGCAACCCCCCGCACTACACTATAGCACACCACACTACAGCACACCAACCCTCCACACTACACCATAGCACACCACACCACAGCACACCAACCCCCCACACTACACTATAGCACACCACACTACAGCACACCCCACTACAGCACACCAACCCCCCGCACTACACTATAGCACACCACACTACAGCACACCCCACTACACTATAGCACACCACACTACAGCACACCCCACTACAGCACACCAACTCCCCACACTACACCACAGCACACCACACTATAGCACACCACACCACAGCACACCACACTATAGCACACCACACTACAGCACACCCCACTACAGCACACCAACCCCCCACACTACACCACAGCACACCACACTATAGCACACCACACCACAGCACACCACACTATAGCACACCACACTACAGCACACCAACTCCCCACACTACACCACAGCACACCACACTACAGCACACCACACTACAGCACACCAACTCCCCACACTACACCACAGCACACCACACTATAGCACACCAAACCACAGCACACCAACCCCCTACTCAGACACTACAGCATCCCAGTTAATGTCCTACCCTTTCCTCTCCTCTGCTCTCCTCTGCTCTCCTCTCCTCTCCTCTCCTCTCCTCCTCTTCTCTCCTCTCCTCTCCACCACCCCAGCTTTCCTGCAGGCATCTAATTGGAGCTTTAGTTCTCATTTATCTTCATTTACAGTGCAGAGAAGATGAGGTTGTTTACAGTTTTCAATATTACGAATTGAACTGTGGAGGAGGGGCATTGCTCGCGTAGGCCGCTTCTGGTCCGCTCTGCCCGAGTCTGGTATGGGCTTGCTGGGATTGCTGGTTGGTGGGGGATGGGGAATGGGATGTGGAAGAATGCGATGCTCCAGCGCTCTCCCTAGACTCCTAATTATTCACAAAGATTTTTGTCCTCCGATCTATAGGCTCTCTGGGAAGAGGGTGCAACCAATTTTTTTATTTTAACAATGCCGAATTTAACAGCGCCGAAGTAATGTGTGCTAATTTCATTAGAGTGATGATCCATTACCTGCCATTGATTGGACGGGCGTTGCAAATACTGTTTCTTTGAAAACCAGTGGTGTTTAGAAGCAACATGCATTAATCAGCTTCATTTCGGCTGAACGCCTCTTCACAGGTCATGACAGCGTGCTTCACATGTGCGCTTGTATGGAGCATTCATGAAGAGGTATAGATTTTTTGTGTGTGTGGCTGTGTGTATTTGTGTGTGTTTGTGGTAGTTATGTGTGTGTATGAGAGAGAGTGTATGTGTGTGTCTATGTCTATGTGTCTTTGTGTGTGTGTGGGTGGGTGTGTGTGTGTGTGCATGTAAGAATGTATGTGTGTGTTTGTGTGTGTTTGTGTGTGTGTGGTAGTTATGTGTGTGTATGAGAGAGAGTGTATGTGTGTGTCTATGTCTATGTGTCTGTGTGTGTGTGTGGGTGAGTGTGTGTGTGTGTGCATGTAAGAATGTATGTGTGTGTCTGTGTGTGTTTGTGCGTGTGTATGTGAGCCAACCATGCGATTTTGGGGGTGGGGGGTTGCCTGCAGTCACTGTGCACTTCTTTTTTTCCCACTACAATAGCATTGCCACCTCCAAGTAATCAATACGCATTCCATTTAACACTTTGCTGCTCAGGAGGAGAGAGGGGCGTGCCATCATGTCCTACCTCAGCACCAACGCATCATCAGTCCACGCTGTCACTCTTGTTGCTCTATATGTCTTCTGTCGTTGCCCTGTGAGTGATTAGCACAGCAAAGTCAGCATGTTGTGGCAGCACATTTTGTGTACATTTCACGCAACAACAAATAAAGCTTCTTGTCTATTCAGCGGGAACAGTACAGTTAAAATATTTTACCAGATGTGATGGCAAGGGACTGTTGCCATTCTTGTTGTTAAGGAAAAACATCTGTGTAGGGTTTACAACTTGGACATTGAAGCAGTCTTTGACAAAAAAAATGTATGTAAAATCATCAACTTTGTTGAATCATTCACTGACTAGTATTACAAAATGGATGATTTAAGATACAAATTTTAAGTCAAAGACTGCCTCAATGTCCAAAATGTAAAAAAAAAATCTATATGCACTCTCTTGTGTAAAAAAAAAACATTTTAACATGGGAAAGTGCATATACTGTAGATGTAGATGGCTTACGTTCCTTCCCATGGGCTCTTGTGCTGAAACAGAAACATGCATGTTGCGGTCTAATGTGTTCGAGCAGGGGATTAAGACAAACGACCCAGAGTGATCAAATAAACTACAGCCATTCTTCTCAATGGGGGTTACATGTCCTGTGTGACAGCCTGCAAGTGACTTCCCTTCGGCTCTTCATAAATCACCCATGGGTCGGATTGCTGTCTTATTATTTTCTATCATGTGGAGACACTTTGATTATAATAGGGCCTTTGGCCCCTGTTCTGACTTACCTGATGCAGATCCATGGTTTTATCTCTGAAGAGCAACGTTTTGCTCTGACCCTTACACAGCTTGATGGCTGTTTTTTATGTGTGTTTGTCAGCGTGTGTGTGTGAGAGAGGGAGAGAAAGAGAGAGACAGAGACAGAGAGAGTGTGTGTGTGTCTGTATGTCTTTGTCTGTGTGTGGTGGTGTAGAGGCTGCTGTGAGCTTAATTGTGTGGCCCTACGGAGTGTTAGTGTGTTCTCTCATTAAAAAACAAAATTAAAGTGCATTCCGGTGGTTTCGCTCTGTTGACTTCCTCTTAAGTGTGTCACTGTGTGTGCATGTGTGCATGTGTGTGTGTCTGTGTGCGTGTGTCAGTGCATGCTCCGTGCACACGTTGACAGCAGGCTACTGTTCATCTGTCTGAATGTGAGCGGCGAGCGCGGTACAGTTTCTCATTACCTCTTATCTGTGGCTGCGCAGCATGCCGCGTGTCTGGCGCAGACTGCATGCGCGTCTCTCAGCCGTAGGTGCCCAGCAAACAGCCTCATACCAGCTCCAGCAATCGCAGAATATCAATAATTCAAGTAGGCCCACATCAAACACCAGAACTGAGTTGAGTGACGCAATAAATGAGACAGAAGCAGGAAACCAAAACAGAGAAGAACTAGAAAGGCACTTGGAGAGTGCAGACCTCCATCAAGCAGTTCAACCCCCCACTTTTTTATTACAATTTTTTTGTGAGGTAACCAATTAACTGATTTTAAGCAAAAAATAATCACCCTGACAATACCGAAATACTGTGAACATTTCAGAGTTATATGTTCATGACTTTTTGAGTAGTTTTGCTAACAAACCAACAGACATACAGTGCAGATAAATGTGGGCAAAAACATAACCTCCTTGGCAGAGTGATGATGGCTTAACTGATTGGGGGTTGGGGGGGATTCGCAGGGCTTGGGTATCTATGAGGAGGGGTATCCCCCTGTGTCCACCAGTTGCCTATAGCCCTGTCTCTGGGAGCCCCTGCTAGATCGCCTTTTAATCAGCTTATGGACGGGAGAGTAAGAGCCAGCCTGGTGCCTGCCAACATCACCAAAATGGAACGTGTCCAGAGCTGAATGGATCAAGCCGCTTTTTTTCGCAGGCTCTCGCATGAAAGCAAATCTGGTTCATGTTTGTTTTGATTAGTTTTCCCTTTTATTCCCCTCCACTCTCTCAGATTTTTTGTTCCGGATGAGTTCTCTTCCACACATGTAAGACAAATGTACTATTATTCATGTCAGCTGAACCAAATCAATAATGGGTGAAAGCCACAAACAATGTCTCACCACCTACCTCTTTTCTCTAGGATCCTCATGATTATATACGATTTAGGAACATGAAGAAGCAAGTGTTAAATACTTGCTAATCCAGGCAGGATCACAGGAGGTATTAGGGACGGGTGGCAGGGGGGAGTGAGTGCACGGTCCCAGCTGACCAGTGCTCCCAACATGGAACATGGCCCCAGCACGAGCTGGGCATTCTCAGATCAATGGTAGCGGCAGCCGTCAGGACAAAGCGGTGAAAAGCAGACGAAAACCAGAGATTCCATTCTGCTCATTATAGCCCACACAGACACACACACACACACACACACACACACACACACACACACACACACACACACATACACACACACACACACACACACACACACACACCCACCCACACACACACACACACACACACACATACACACACACACACACACATACACACACACATATGCAGCCCCCTACCTCACCACCCTTTAAAAAGGCATTAGCATTAAATCCATTAAGTACATCTGTGTGACATTGCACATTTTTTGTGTGGTGTGAAAATGAGAGATAATACGTTTCAGATGGGGGTTCAAACAAATGCCATAGGGTATTTTGCTGAGAGGAGATTCAGGGTTTAAGTCCTGTTTCCGGCGAAAGCCCTGCTTTTGATAGCCCCTCTCTACCATCTCTTAACCTCTGTAACCCTGAAATACAGGTTTAGCCCCATATCCTGTATTATGAAATGGCAACCATTCCAACAGGATTACCCATTCCTAATTAATCCCCAGAAGCAAAGCCTATGATTCTCTAGCATTGGTCATGCACACTTATTGGTAGGTTGATAGACATAACGTATATGACAACTATGGGTGTAGGTGTTTATTTCAATGTTATACATTGTGCACAATGTGACTGTTCACAATGATATTATCATGTTGTAAATGTATGTAAATATAGTTGTCGTAGTTGGCCATGGTTGAAGTTGGTTGTGGCCTTTATGTACTATAATGTAGTGCTGTTGTAGTTTGGAGAGGTCATGACTTACAGTACATCCACTACAATGGTAATAGAATACATAGCCACTTCAATATCAACTCTCTATACGATAATGTTTTGCCCATATACATATGTTACCTCTTTGTATACCTATTAACAAGCTATATCATTTAAAATACTATATAGAAATGGACAATTTACTGTAAAAATGATAATTATTAGTAATATTTTTTGGGCTAAAATATGTCTTAAGTAAATTATTTCATTTCTGTGACAAAATGCAGAATGTTGTGTTTTGTTACATTGTCTTTTATATCTTTAAGGTTTTGATACTAAAGTTAACCATTTTCATAAGAGTATCCAAATGTCTGCAAAAGTAGCTGTAGTTGTACATAATTGTGCTGGTCGTAAACATTAACTGACAAAAGTACTAATGAATTTAGTTTGAAGTGGTGATCGAATGCAATGTGTCAAAGCAATACGAAAGAGAACAGAGTCTATGGTTGGGGCAGAAGTGTCAAGTAGACATGGTATTGACACTTGTGTGAAAATGATTGGTAAAAACTGTAATGAATATTTACAATGAAAACCTCTATTCGCATACACACAAATATATAATGGGCTAGGGTAATAATAAAAATAACATTAAAACAATAAACAATAAAATATCACATTTGACACATGCCAATCCTAGCCAGTGAGAGGTCTGAGTAACATACAGTACCTGTGGTGTCAGTGTGTGACTGTGACAGAAGCTGAGATTGAAAACCAGAAGAGTGACATAGTAACTTTCTGGTCATTCAGCAGTAGAACAGCAACAAATTGACTGGAAACACCAAGATGGTTAGGGAGGAGACAGAGGACTAGGGCCTGAATACAACCCCCCATCACACTGGCACTGTGTTTATACCAACCTTATCAACACCTTATTTTGGCCCATTTAAATTGGGATGTGGTCTGCTGAGGTACAATTTTTATAATGCCATGTTAATTTAGTTTGGCAGACCCATTCAAATTAGTATTACTTAGTTTTGTAGGGCTTTTTATGGTCAAGCTATCATTATGTGTGGTTGAGTCTTAAAAAGACAACAAGAGCACAGCGCTGTTGAACAAAGAATTGCTTCCATTTTCGTGTCAGTTCATTTAAAATGTTGTGAAAATATCAAATGGTAAATGCAGTATCGTGGCTAAAATCAAATGAAGTTCTGTGTGTCATTTTAAGCCCCAATGAATGCATCTGTTGTTTTATACCCTTTAATTTCCACTCAACAGGCTGCAAAACAAGAAAATGTTTTGTTGGTTTCATTCACAGAGGAGAAAAGCTGAAGATAGCTCCCTCCCCTTATCAAAAGCTTCCCCTATAAAGGTGTGCTTTCAGTACAAATCGCCCAATTATCGCCACTTTCGTCCGCCTTTCAGTCAAGAGTTTCTATGGTGTGCTCTGAGAGGGCCTCTGGCGTCTGTTCTTCAAAGCGTCACACCGTTTGCATTCTAATCATCTCTAGGTGGAGTATTGGCAAGTTTATTTGAGAGGGAAGAGAGAAAGTGAGAAAAAAGGAGGGGAAGGAGGAAAAAAAGTTATTTTGCCCCCATAACTTTAAGACCCCATTTCCACGGTAACCAGAGCAATCTCCCAGAAAACTCCGGTGACTGATGGTAAAAAGGAGGAGTACATAACTCACTCAAATAGAGACTGAGGGAGAGGAAGAGTCAGGAGGTCTCTGAGGAAAACTCACTTTTACTGTCAAACTTTGCCTCGTTTGCAATCCACAATGTTAATATGACCGAAACCGCGCAATCTCTAAAACCCCTTTTAATGGAGCCTTTCAGGCTGACACAGGAAGAGGAACAAACATGTGCATTCAGCAGCTTCCAAAATGCTAATGCCCCTGGCTCTTAACACTTTTATTGGAGTTCCCATGTCACGACATAGCACAGAGTGGCCTGATGGCAGCTAGATGCCTTGCAGGAAAACACCAGTGTGGTTTCAGCACGCAAGGGGCCAAAAACAAGACCTCCCCTCTTTACTTGGAAAAATGTGGCATGCCTCTCCAAGACTGGAATAATCACTCAGAATGCAGGCACCAACACACACATGCGTGCACACACACACACACACTTGTGTAGAAACGCACTCGCCACACCATCTCTAAGAGTTGTATTTTTTTTTAAGATATCTCATCATCTCGTTATGGTGCTTAATTACTTCGAACCCTACAATGGTAAATTATTCATGTATTCAGTAAGCATATTGGTAATCCCATAGCTTTCATAAACAGCTCCTGCGTTGTAAAGAGATGAATGTTTATGTATTCATGTCGGACTTCGGGCTGCAGTAGAAGCATAGGTTAGTAGGCTGAGGATCCTGTTGGTCACATTGACATTTGAAAGATAATGCATACTTTTCTTCAGGGACCCTCCAGCCGCTACTCTCTGTGCTTGGCAGTTGTGTAGCCAGCTTCCCTGGTCTCTGTCGCTATAACAACCCTGGCTCATCTCCACACGTTGTGGCCATCTGCATAGCTCCTAGACTGTAGTGGGAGCAATCGAAACAGGTGCTTTTGTTATGACTCGCGGCGAATCCTGTGGATGTTTCTCCTACTTTCCCCCTTTTGTTTCATGCATACCTCTCTCGTTCTCTTCCTCTCTCTCTCTCTCTCTCTCTCTCTCTCTCTCTCTCTCTCTCTCTCTCTCTTTCTCTCTCTCTCTCTGTTTCTCTTTCTCTATCTCTCTTTCCCAAGAGGAGTAATGCCATGCAAACTAATAAGTGAGCAAGAGAGGCCAGACACGGCAGGCCAAGTAAAAGTAATTACTTCCTTATCTGAAGAGAGGCCAGGCTGTAACTGCTTGTGGCTGTAAGGGGTGGAGGGTGGTGTCCCAAATTCACCAGCACATAAAGAACCCCTCACTTGCTCTCTTTCTTCCTCTCTTTCTCCGCCCTCCCATCTATTTTTCTCTCTCTCCATGACTTTCTCTCTCTTTTTCGCTCTCTCCATTACTTTCTCTCTCTCTCACTCTCTCTCCTTCTTTCTATAACTCCCTCTCCTACCCCATCTCTCTCTCTTTATCTCTATCACTCTCTCTCATTTTCTTTCTCTCCATTGCTTTCTCTCTCTCTTTTTCTCCCTCTCCCTCTTTATGCATATCTTTTCCTTTTCCTTTTTATTATTTCTCCCTCTCTCACTGTAAGGCTTCCATATGGCCCCTATCTGAATATTTCAGTATTTCCAAGACCATTGGGTAGAGGAGGGGGTGCTTTAAACCACAGAACTTTGATCGATGTGTGTTTGTGTGAAGTCGCAGGGGATTTATCCCACTGTTTCTAAACAATAGCAGGCACTATAACAGTGCATTGTAGCATGTGAGGTTAAGCTTATTACAGCTTGGAGGGAAAGAGAGAGAGAGAGTGAGAGAGAGAATGAGAGAAAAGTGAGAGATAAAAGTGCATGCCTTGAATTTTCACCAAGCCTGAGGAAAAAGAGCAGGAACTGCTTAAAGCTTTATCTGCCAAATGCTATAGCTGTGGTTCTCCATGTGTGGGATTCCCAACCCCCTCTCGCCACGTGTGTGTGTGTGTGTGTGTGTGTGTGTGTGTGTGTGTGTGTGTGTGTGTGTGTGTGTGTGTGTGTGTGTGTGTGTTAAAGAGAATGAGATGGGCACAGAGAGATTGTGCGCTTATGTGTGTATGTGCGTGTATATGTGTCAGCTCCGTGTTGTACAAAATCTAGTGGACATGTGTGTATTTTAGCAGGGCCAGGCGGAGAAAGTAGCCTCTAGTCTTGAGCGTGAAGCATGGCGCACAGTAGACAGCACACAGACTCAGCGCTTGCAAGCGGAGCAACAGCAACAGGCTTCTGTCTGCCATCATCGCTCGTGCCATGGGAGGAGAATTCAGTTGTCATCTCTCGGGGCTTCCTCCTTCCACGGCATATCAGACAGAGGATTTTTTTTTTCCTTGCCATGACTTCACGAGGCTCAATTGGTGCACATTAGGATGGTAGAGATATTCTCTCAATGTGTGTCCTTTTGGGGGGAATATTAGTCTAAAAATATTACCCTAAAAATATGTCTTATGTGTAAAGAATAAAAATGTTCAAAGCTCAACCCATTAGCATAAATGAATTTTTATGAATGTTACCCAGGGATGTAGCCTATTTTTTTTTTTTTTTTTTGAAGCGGAAGTTTTTTTCCCCCCTGTAAGAGCACTAGAGATTATGAGTCTATGAACACTAATTCTAATCAGTAAAGCAATTATTATTTTGATTATGATTAGTATTGTGATGTGTTCAGATGTTTCTGTATGTAGTGTGTGTGAGTATGTGTGGGTGTGTGTCTGTCTGTCTGTGTCTGGCTGAGGGTGTGTCATGAGTGTTACGATTCATAAACACTCGATGGAACAGCTGTTCAAAGCTAACCTCTCTGAACACACCCAGGAGCCGGTCCAATATTTGAGGGTCCCGGCGCCGGCAAACAAACAGCACACATAGTGGCAGACACCCCCTCACCTGTTTAGCTTTCAGTAGCCCCTTCCATAGTTAGACAGTTGTTTGCACGAACTTACTCTTGTTCTGCTCCATTTGATGATTCACTTTGGACCTTTTGAAAGCTGTTTGTGAGCAGGTACCTCACAGGCTTGTCAACTAAACTCAACAGAAGAATGCTGAGATGTGCACAGCAAACAGAGCATTGGTCACGCGTAGAATAGGGTCCTTTTGTTGTGTAAAATGTAAGGCCTTTTACAAACTGACTGCTTTTTATGGTGAAGTGTGGATGAGTCATACACTGGTTGTAATGCTTCTCCATCTAAGACCTTCTGTAATGCTGATGGTGCACAGAATACTACTATATATGCTAATGTTTTACTTTACATTTTTCCCTCAGTCACATGGAAGCTGCCACTGCAATGACAGATACCGAGTGTGTCGTACAGATGGCGCGGCAGTGCTAATGACACACAGGCCACACTGACCCACGCTAGCTCTGATTTCACAATTACACAAATGAAGCCCCGTAATGAGATTACAGATCGCTTAGCTCACATTTCAAATTGGGCCAAACTGCGATCATTGTCGGGGCAGGATGCGTTTAGGAACATGTTAAGGGGCCGTTGTGTGCATGGCGGCCATTCCTCAGGTCTGTCAACGCAACTCTACCCCAGCAGGGGTTGGGTGGAGGTGGAGGCTAACAAAGTCTGGTTTGCATAATGGGGCTGGGGGTTGAAAGTAAGTGGAGGGGGCAGCCACCATCTTCTGCCCCATTCTCATCACTCAACACCCTCTTTAGCCTGTTCCTTCTCTCCCATACATTACGCACGAGTCCGATAACGAATGCGATGACGGACCACTTCAGCGGAAGGCTGCTAGAGCACAGCTCAATGAGAAATTATATTATTAACACAGTCTGTTCGGAAATCAATATCCTCACATCTGTTCCCTTAGCTGTAAATGAGCGTTTGGTTCCTGGGGGTCCCCACCCCCCACCCCTCCCTCACCCACCCACCCCCCCACCCACACACCCCACTGTAAATAATGGATGGCAGCCTGGTGCAGGAAGAAATGTGCTGGCATCAGAATGCATCCACAGTAAGCTCACCACCTTCTGCCTTGGAACAGAACAGGCGGCTGAGTTAGAGGCTAACCTTGGGCTTCAAATTTGGAATTTATGATTTTTCACCCCTAGTTCTCTCATCCTTGGGCAAAACAATAGTGAATAATTTACTGTGACTACAGCAAAAGCCCTGAAATCAAGTACATTCTCTGCTTGTTTAGGAGGGAAAGCAGCATGTTTCTGAGTAGACTAGGAAATGGAGAACTTCAAAATGTGAGAGCCTTCCTAATGAAGCTATCCCAATATTGAAACTGTGGTTGAAATCAAGATATGGTGTGAAACAGCAATTTCTCTGTGCTACAACAAACCTTCAGCCATATGCTGGGAACACAAAGCCAAGCGATTCACTTTCGAGACGACGCCTTTTGATGTGACTCTGACAAAGGAGTCTCTTCAAAAAGCTTCCCTCTTTTTTTCACTGGGAGCCTTTCAGAGCCCTGTCTGTCCTCAACTCTGCCTCTGCGAAAGATAACTTTCCGGGTGTGTGTTGTGTGCCGAGTTTCAGTCTGAATCAGATGCTTGTTTCATCTCGATAAGTATTCTTTCAAGTGGCGCAGGCTCTCATGCACTGACGCTAGAGAAAGGCTTGCCCTCTGCCATTGTTCTGGGACATCGCTTCATACAGTGTGCGTGAAACACAGAGATGAATCAGAGAACACTCCCTGCCCTCTGCGCAGGTAAAAAAAAAACTATCTGTGTTAGAAGAAAAGGCTGCTGGAACACTGCCAAACCATACAGCAATCATGACAGGGTCACCTGTGTCATTCAATAAAACATGTTTCATTGAATACTTTTACGGTGTTGTATTTTTGTGAGGGAGGGGAGACAACAGATGGGCAGTAAAACAGTGAGAGATTGAGAAGAAAACCTGAGAAAGAGAGGGAGGGTGAGAGAGAGAGAGAGAGAAATCAAGAAAGATTGGAAGAGAGGGAAACTGAGAAAGAGAGAAAAGAAAGAGAGAGATAGTATTTGTGTGTGTGTGTGTGTGTGTGTGTGTGTGTGTAGGTGTGTTTGTGCGTGTGCATGCACACGTGTGTGTGTGTGTAAATGCCTTCCTGCCCTCTGAGGGGGAACTGGTGGACACACTGTGAGTCCTCAGAGAGCCCGTGAGGAAATTGCCTTCCACTTTTGCCCCCCCTTCCCAGGCTTCAAAGATGCACCAGATGTGAGCTGCAGGTGTGAAAAGCCCGCCTGTCTGCTCCTGTGGAATATTCCGGTCGAACCGCATGGGTGCACAGGGCGTAAAAGATACGTAAAACGAGAGGATCTCATTCAATTGCACCAACAGAAAGACCCTCCAGGCGGCAAGATGTTGTGCCTGCAAAGACAAGTAAATGCCACACTGTCCTCATGGAGTGTGTCTTTTAAAAGATATTTTCGGTGTAATTTTTTTGTCTTTTTTGTTTGTTAAAAACACACAGACGCATGTACACATGCTGGTTATTTACCTGCAGGCAGTTGATTTACTCTGTCAATCAGACAGCCAGGGGTCCAAACTGTGTAGTAATACAGTTGGACAGTAACCCTCTAGAACATTCTGCCTCTGGGCTGTATCTGCTTGATACTGGCTAATTGGCTTAAGCGAATTAAACATTGCTGCCTGTGAGCAATAACAGCTCCTCTTTCCCACCACTGTCAGTGGGCCTCGGGTAAAAGAAAAAATAAACAATTGTGATTTTTGACATGGTACAAATAATTTAAAAATGGATTTTGTTAATTTGTTTGCCTTGGTTTAGGCCTTTGTTTGTTTGCATTATACTTTCACCCAATTAAAAAAAAGTATGATCATGTGATGGTGGCAACAAGTTCAGCAAATCAATTCTGAGCTTGAGTGACAGTTGACACAAAAATAATGTAATAATGTTATAATCATGCCTGTAATTTTTTTCCCATTAAGGCAAAATACCATTCCTCGAAGCTGTGGCTTAAAAGCAATAATTTTCTCATCAGTCACTGCTTCATCATTTTGCTGGTGCCAGTCTTGATGGAGATGTACCTTGGGGTGTTGTGTGAGCCACATGGGTGCGTGTGACTGGCATATCAATGTGTGGCTCCCTCACTTCCCTGCCTCTGCTAGCTTGGGGCCCTTTCAGCCTCATCAGGCTACCGGCCACTCATGTGGAGCGGATCCTGAGACATTTTCCAGGAGAGGATTATGGGTGAATTACAGTGTGCTCCCTCTTCCTCCCTCTCTCTCATTCTCTCGTTCTCTCTCTCTCCTTCAGCCGAGCCCTGACCCTTCCAGCTCATCACTGGCCAGGCAGCCCCTCTACTCACTGATGTTCTCCTTAAAAGGATTTAGATGTGCCTCCTGCACCTCCATCCGGACTGGTTAACCAAATTAGGCACCACCGCATTTGTTATCCATCAGGGACAGAAGAGGAAGAGAGTGCAGAAGGAGAAAGCATCTGACCGAGAAGAAGAGACAAAGAGAGGGAGAGAAGAGAGTGGTAAGGCAGAGAGAGAAAGGGAAGGAAGAGAGGGCCAAGACATAAAGGGAGAGAGAGAGAGTGAGAAGAGAGTGGTGAGACAGAGGGGGGAGGGTCAAGAAATAGAGAAAGAGAGAGAAAGAAAGAAAGAAAGAAAGAAAGAAAGAAAGAAAGAAAGAAAGAAAGAAGAGAGGGGGGAGAAAGAGAGCATGTCAGCTTCCCAGAAACATTAATCTTTCCTGCTAGGAAATCAGATTGAAAGCTCTGATGGGGGCTGTCGGCTATGTGGGTTAGTGCCTGCAGTGGTTTATGATAGACCTCTTCAGGCAGACAGGTGGGCTGGAGCCCCCAGTGCGATGATGATGATGATGATAATAATGACCATGGTCTGCCCGGCACTTTGCCTGTGGTATCTGCTTATTAAATTTCTATCGAGTGCTCCTAGGATTTTTTCTTTCTCAATAACACTCGGTTTAATGCTAAGTGTTCGGGCCCCCCTGGGCTCTTGTTGCGGATTGCGGTATGTGTATGGAGCATGTGCACTGAGGACTTACCGAAGGCGTGGTTGCCATGCCAGCGCATTTGACCAAAGGACCGACTCGGCCCCCGTTTAATGAATTTGTCTCCCGAACCCGTGTTTGTGCAGTGCTCGCAATCCACTTGTGTACACACTCTAAATATCTCCGGAGGGATGGACCCCACCCCGGGCCTTTGTCAACACTGACCCCAGGGGGAAATAGCTTATTGATTCCAAGTGTGGTCACATGATTAAAGTGGGCTTCAAGGGGACCCCTCATCTGAACTTGTCAAGGGGGTTACGCTATCCAGACTAGATGAGATGAGTTGGAAAAAGGCCCATCCATTCGCAGTGGGGCTGGTTTCTGTCTGGTCTTCGTTTTTTTTTTTCCTCCGCCTTTTTTTCACGCTTAACTAAACATGCATCCAAGACAGATTTTGCTGTAGTCTGTTGTTGTGGTTGCATTTTTTTTCTTTTTGGTCGTGGTGGCGGTTCCCCTGCGATCTCTCATCCGCCTAAGCGGTAGTATCCAAGCCACTGATGTATGTGCAACAGACGTTTGTTTGCGAGAGGCCGGGGGTAGGGGTGCTAATCATGAAGACGGATGGCATGACGACTGCCATGATCACGGAGCGCGCCATCTGTGAGAGGCACGGTGCGAGCGCCTGCTTGACGGGGGTGTACTGGAAGAGCTCACAGAGGCTGCAACCGAAGCCCTCTTTACCTTATGGCCCTGAAGAACTAAAGCTTTCTGCTGCCCTCGGCGTTAACAAATAAAAGACATACTCTCAGCATTACGCCGTCATGGTTTACAAGGAAAGTGGAGATGCTGGAAATCGCGTAAAGATACTGTACAAGCTGCAGCGTATACTGTGTCACACTGAATACTATAAATCAGTCTGTAGGAGCTGAATGTTTTTTTCTCTTTTACTTAAATGGTGATATACGCTTCAAAACCCTCCGGTAAATCTTGTCCTCTGTGTTGAGCATACCTATTACTGAGGGTCTGGAAGCAATCTCACAGCCATTAAAGTGTCGCGGATAATAGAGAAATGCATATAAACACAGGCAATTAGGGGGCGGGTGTTTTTCGGCAAATGTGGTCCCAGTTAGAGTTCACGTAAAGGACCAATCAGATATTCTAGCTGTTACATGTCTCTCTCTCTCTCTCCCTCTCTGTCTCTCATTCTCTTTTACTGTCTCTCTCTCTCCCTCTCTCTCTCTCTCATATTCTCTTTCACTCTGTGTCTTTCTCTCTCTTTGGGTTTAGAGAAGAACATAAAATTCTGTGGGCGTCTGAGTTCTTGAACCAAAACACCTGTTCAATTAGCCATGTAAACATCATGGTCAAATGAGCAACTGTGCTCCTATTTCGCACGTAAGCAGTGCAGAGGGAGGAGGAGAGGGAGGAAAAAAAACCCTCAAACGGTGCAGTGTGACAAGGGTACTCACTTTCATCTCCATGGCAACGTGCTCACTCCGCTGCAGGGGGAAGACTCGTGCATCTATGAAACACCTATAAATAATGCCCATAAGCCAGATGATGATTTCATGTGTGAGAATAAAAGTTTTCCCCAAGCACGACGGCGACTCCACTGATGTAATTTCAGAAGGTGTTAATAACACATTGAATCCCCACACCAGCCGGATATCTCTCCTCATTAACTCTGTTGAGCCAAGGACTTAACTTGAAAGTTAACAAGACGCGAGTTGAAAATCTGTTGTGAATTAAACTAAATGCTGAGATACTGCTTCCCTAATCAGAACTGCGTTGTTAGACCAGAGAAGTCGTTAGACCAGAGAAGTCGTTAGACCAGAGAACACTTTGGTGACCACGCCAGCCAAACGCTCAGGTTTCATGGCACGGCTTTTACACCTGAGTCCAGACATTTTTAAATTTCTCCCTCGTCCAGCAATATCAGTGGGCCTGGAGGAGACCCCCTTTAATGCCAGCGTATATATCACGCTGACAGGAGAGTGGGAGTGGGGCAGGCCCATGTGATCTGCTCGTGCAGTGTTGTGCTGTTGTTTCTGAAGGTTATTGGGGGGTTATTTCCTCTCAAGAAGCCCACCTGTGCTGCCTTGTGTTCCCCTGTCCCTCACTCTCTCTCTGCCACTCTGAGTGAGGGGGGTTGGGTGAATGAAGTATGTGTGTAGTATGTGCATGTGTGCGGGTGTGTGTGTATGTGCATGCATGTGTTTGTGTGTGTGTGTGTGTGTGTGTATATGTGTGTGTGTGTGTGATAGGGTGGAGTGGGGGAGAGGATGGTGGTATTGTTTGTGCAGGCAATGCACTTTTCCCTGGTCACTTGTCTGGACCCAGTATTGCCTGGAGGAAGCCGTGCTTGGTTGTCACTCTTTGGAGTGTGTTCCACTGACATGTTTAATTTGCTGGGCTGGCGTGTGGCAAAGCGGGTGTCCACACAACTCATCTAGTGGGTGTCCATCAAAGCGCACACACGTACATATTACGGGAAATGGCTGTGCATGTGCAGCACTCTTGAGCTGGCATGTGTTTCCTTCCAGACATCTATTGGATTGAAAAACCCTTTGACTTTTTGTTTTCCAAAATGTAGCATGAAGTATTTTTATGATGTGGGCTTGAGTGGTATTCGTTATATATAGCATATGTAGTTTTTTGTATTTGCAGGACCATAACAGGACCATAATCCCTAAAGCAATGAATTCCAACTCTCCACTTAAATTGCAGTTAAACGTTTTTTTAATGGTGTTTTTTTGGAAACAAAACTTGGTTGTCCCCTAATGCTCTGAGTCTCCAAAGGACGAGGTGTGAATAAACCAAAGGATTTAGAAAAAGGGGGAGGAGGCTGTTGTCATCCTCCACCCTTTCCCCCCCCTCAACCCATCCCTCAACCCCCTTCCCCACCCCCACCCACCCCATGCCCTCCTGGGCAGTGAGCGGTACAATGCCAGGTTTGTTGGGCCTGAGTGCGTGAAACACTAAGCCCTCCGCCACTGGCACGGCGCCCTGCTACCTTCCCCTCACCCCGCGCCCACCCTGGGCAGCCGGGGGGCCCCGCGTGCTGCACTAAGCATTTGTGTAAAGTTCATAAGGCTTTCCACTGTTTGTCCGAGCCACAATGACAGGTCCATCCTGCTTCCACTCAAGGCGAGAGACAGAAACAGAGAGAGACAGAGTGAGAGAAAGGAAGAGAGGGGAAGAGAGAGAAAACGAGAGCTCCGGGTCTTTGAGAGAAAAGGCTATGTGGGTGCTCACTACTTGCGTTCTGGCCCTGACTCTGGCAAGCTGTTTACATCGTTAAAAGGGGCTCAGGTTCCTCATACAAAACCACACTTTTAGCCTGGCGCTCATTGAGTTAGTGTGGCGCATTCTGGTCAACCTGTGGGCGCTATAGCGGTGCATGTAAATGACTGTGACCCAATTAGAAGAGCGCTCTCACACACCGGGCCACACATGCGCTTTTCATGGCTCCAGGGTCACAGAGGATGAAATTAACGACCTCCAAACTGCACACATGCATTAATGGATTCGTTTTGATGGAAAGCTAATTACAGTGTGTATGACGTTCACGATCTGCTCGGTGCTGCAATTGCAATAACACTCACAGTGGGTAATGATAATTCTTGGGCCCATTATGTGTACCAAGGCCTGAACTGTAATCACATGGAATCTGCAGTTGATGGTGGACGCAGGAGCACCAATGTCAGCATAAAGTGGGCGTTAATGGTTAAAAAGGCATTGTGGTGTGTGTGAGAGATGCTCTGTGAACAAGCTGTGTGTGTGTGTGTCTTTGACTGGTCTGGAGGCTCTAGCCTACATGCGATGGAAGAGGAGTCCCGCATCAGCATAATTCAGCCCTGGCTCTGGGCCCCTCCCCTCTTCCTCCCCCTTCCCCTCCCAGCTTTCATTTTCCCCCGACCATTCTTCCCAGTTAAAGCCCCAGTCTCACACCCCAGTCACCATCATACATCATCCCCACCCATCCTCCATGCCATCCACCCGACTGCAAGCCAAATCCCCCACCCCCCAGAGCACAGCGAAGAAGTGCTGCACTGGGCTATACGTGATATACGTTTGGTTATTTCCTTGGTGTGTTTGTGTGTGTGTGGGGAGGGGGTTGTATTCATGTGTCTATGTGTGGTTTTTGTGTGTGTGTGTGTGTGTGTGTGCGTGTGTGTGTTTGCTTTTCAGCATGTGTATATATTTGTGTACGTGTACCTTAAATGTGTGTGTGCAATGTTTGCAGATCTGCGTGTCTATGCTTGTTTGACAGTTTGTATGTTTTGTGTGTGTGTGTATAGAGAGCATGGCCGGGTTTCTGCTTGTTCTGCTTTTTGCTTGGCTGTCAGTTTGTATGTGTGTGTGTTTACGTGTCTAAGTATGTTTCTACATGTGCTTACGTGTGTGCTGTATGTGTGTTGAGGAAAGCATGTCAGGCTGTGTCTGGAGCCGCAGTAGTGAGTGGTGGGCGTTGTTGTGTCTGGCTCGGCCACCGAGTCGCTCTTTTGGCCGGTGTAGTGAAGTGTGAGATGGACACCGGTTCCTTAGGCCCCATCTGCCTACGCTTGGACCAGTGACATCCCACACCAACTGGTGTTAATCAAGCACGCTTAACAAGTCTGACTGCACTGGTAATTAGACTGGCCCTTTTTTATTAAGACAGAAAAGCCCCCTGAACACGCAAGCAGTCCCGAGATAAAACAGATTTTGACCAACATTTAAAACGGGATAAGATGCCACGGCAGAATGGGACCCTATTTTTAGACCGTTTTACCGCCTGTCCGGACTTTAGCTTGAGTAATTAAGCAGATTGTCCCCTCCTCACTGAGAGTGGGGGATTTCAGTGAAACCGGTAGTCCGCTACAGAAAGGCTTCATCAACTACAGCACAGCTACCCTACTTCAAACACTCTCAGCTGCTCCAGCTATGCTGTACACACAACATGTTGTGTACAGTACAGTAGCAGCAATACTCAGAGCACTGTGGCATTTAAAGGCAGCAAAACAAGACAAAACAGTGGTGGGACACACACACACACACACACACACACACACACACACACACACACACACACACAATGTGGGTGACATTGGGGGTGGGGGGTAGTGTAGCTGGTTAGGGAAGCTGCCAGTCCAGCATTCCCCCACTCTTCCTCTGCCTTTTGTCCACACCCAGTGAATAGCCTTTAGATCTGGCTTTGTACGAGTGATTGTCAGTGGCTTAATGAGCTTCTCTGCCAAGTGCGCGAGAGAGAGCGAGAGGGAAAGAGAGAGGGAGACAGAGAAAGAGAGAGAGTGAGAGGGAAAGAGAGAGGGAGAGAGAGTGAGAGAGAGAGAGGAAGAGAAAGAGCTTTGGCAACATATGTCTGTGCTGTGCCTCCCACTCAGCCCTGTGCACATGTGATAGGACACGCTACAACAGAGACAGCGACAGAGAGAGCTGTTCCCTGGATTCCCTCAGATGCCCTGTCCCTCTCTTCCCCTCTCTGTCTTCTTGTTTTACTTCTTCTTGTCCTCCTCCTCGTCCTTCTCTTCCACTCCACTCCTTGGGATTTGGGACTTTTTTTTTTTATTCACTTGCCTCACTGGGGAGCAGCGCAGAGAATGAGAGAGCGTCCTGTAAGTGCACTGTGTTCTTCTGTCAAGTTAAGTTAAGTAGCGGCTTCTGTGCTGTGGTGTTTTGTCGTGTCTCGTGGTGGGGTTGATCTGCCGAGGCGTGTGATTGTTGTGGAGCGGCGCACGTGTGGGAGGCGTAGCAGGCAGATTTAGTGGGGCCATGTCCCGGTGAAGAGAAACAGGCCCAGGGAGGAAAAAAAGGAGCTGTTGAATATTCTCAGCTGATTTTTTTTTAAATAAAGAAAAGGGGCTTAATTTTCTCTCTCCACTTCTTTTCAACAGTCGCTTAGCCATTGAAATCCCCCTAAAACTTTGGCCAGAAACTTCGGAAGGACTTTTCTTAGTGGCGTGATGAATCGTGCATGAATAACAGCCATCAGGCTTGGGATTATTTATGTAACAGTATGTGATTACCTGAAAGGCTTCTGTTATTTAAGTTATCAAGTGCTTTGCTGTTGGGTTCTAGTCTGTTGGAAGCTGCTCTCTGCATGTCCAGCTCTCCCCATATATACTTTGTTCTCTAATCTAGACACAGTTCATGTCTTTCGCAATCTGGGATGTAGCCCCGTCTGCTCTGTCTCTGTCTCTGTCTGTGTCTCTGTCGTGGCCCCAGAGGAAGTGCTCAATGAAAAAGTGGTTTGTTATCTGCGAGTGATGGCAGAGGCACAGAACTGTGACTTGTTTCCGACACCACTGTCAAACAGAGAGGAGCCTGTCCAGATGTGCTCTCCAAGAATGCAGGAAGTCCGAAATATATTAAATGTTATCCACATAACATCCATCATAAGTGCACTTGAGGGGGCTGGGCCACTCAGATTAACTGTACAAAAGGCCGTCCTTTTAGAAACAGGGAAGTAAGACATCGCTGTTCTTTTTTTCATTCAAGTCTTGCCTAATTTCACCAACTTGTCTGGCCGCCCAAGGGCACCAAAGTTAACCCCTCTCAGTGGCAGTTGGATCGTCGGGTGAATCCGACATGCAGCGCGGGTTCTGGGGATATGAGAGCCATCCATCACGTCCAGCTGTGGCGCTGTTTCATCTCGGGGCGGTGCCAGCGTCTGTCGCGTCCAGCAAATGGCCCAGTGGCACTGTGACAGCACACACGGAAAAATAATAATATTTCTGTCCTCGCAGCCATCCCTCTGATTCTGTTCTCCTCCCGGCTACTGAGCGAGGATCACAGTCTAATATGATTACTGCTTTCCTTTAGGGTTTTGCGACATCAAAGAGGGAAGAGAGTGCAGGGCCACTGGAAAAAGGGAAAGAGTGGAGGGGGGCTGATTGTCCCTCACCTTACCTTCCCAGGAGAGAAAAAATCACATATTTTATTTCCCCATTGGCCGTTTAAACATAACGTTGTTGAGGCAAGACTGCCAGTTCTCACTCTTGCCCTGTCCTACTTGCTTGGCAGCGTATGTGTGATTCTTTTTTTTTTCCAGGGCTGTTGTTTGCTTCTCTCGCTTGGTTCTCTGAGTGCTTCCTGATCATTGTAGGTTTTCATTCTGACCACAGGATCCTCCTTCACCTAATTGACATAGTCTGCAGTAGCCCCCACCAGCCCTAATTAAGAGGAATATCTGAAAGGTTTCCCATGATTTGAATGCAAGTTGGAAGTGAAAGCTTTGCAATGGCCAGCAGTCGTATTTGTTTGTGCAGTTTACGGTCCTGCTGGGCTATAATGTGCCCAGCGTGCTTTCATATTTCAAGGAGATGAACAAAGCCTTCAAAGGAGAAAGGCACAGCAGTGTTGTAGACAGATTCATTATAACGAGAAAAAAATGATCCTTCTCCAAAGTATTTTTCTTTATTCGAGCAGATTGCGTTTTAGATTAAGGGAAGGCAGGTGCCCCAATCTGAGCTGCTTGATACTACAAGAAACTGGAGCAAATTTCTTTCTTTCTTTCTTTCTTTCTTTCTTTCTTTCTTTCTTTCTTTCTTTCTTTCTTTCTTTCTTTCTTTCTTTCTTTCTTTCTTTCTTTCTTTCTTTCCATGCATAATATATAAACAAAATAAATTCATAAACATTATGGGGTGTAGCATGTTGCTGGCTGTAATGTAAATGAGTCCAGTGTTAATGGAGTGCATAACCCTGCCTTTAACCCTCAGAAATAGCTTATTGACCAGTTGACAGAAATTGATCACAAGTCAAACATGGTAACAGGTAGCCATGCAGGAATGTCGCTAAGTTTGACGGGGCGCAGGCAGGCGTAATGAATGGCAGGCCCTGAGAAGTGTAGATCTGAGCCAGCGGTCAGCACGGATCACGGCAGGTCAGAGGGATCATTTGTCATGTCTCCCCGCCATCTTCCCTCCCCTCCCCATCCCCCTAGCCCCTCAGCCCCCCAGCCCCATAGCTCCCTGCTCTGGGACCCGTGGAGGTCATGAACCCCACTGCAACCTGCTCACAAGGGAGAGAGAGATAGAGAGAGAATGAAAGAGAGAGATAGAGTGAGAGAGAGAGTGACAGAGAGAGAGAGAGAGAGAAAAAGATACATATATATATATATATATATATATATAGAGAGAGAGAGAGAGAGAGAGAGGGAGAGAAAGAGAGAAAGACAGATTGCGAGAGTGACAGAGAGAGAGAGCTCTGCATCGGCCGGCATTCTTGCCCCATTCCTCCACATCTCCCCAGCCACCCTCATCCCTCTCTGCGGGCTCGCCCTCCCCCCACCTGTGCCCCACACCACCCTTAGCCCGAGCCCCCAGCCCTCCCCACCTGCTACCAGCCTCTGAAATATTAATGGAGTCGTAATTGAGCTGCTCTCTCACCGGCACGCATGCTGGAGCGCGAGTGAAATGGAGCCAAATCTCAATTAGACAGGGTTATTATTTAATATCGCTCTGACTTCCTAATCTCATTAAGGAGACTTGTTTCTGTTTTGCCAGGACAGCAGACGGTTTAATAATGAATGAAGAGGAATTCTGTATGCGCTACACAGCAGGGCTAGGGCACCAGGCTCTTCCCATACACTCTCTCTGCGGCTTGTTTAGCCCAGACTTGGGTCTTGAGGTCAGGCAGAAAGCAAGGCTGTGCTGAGTGCATTCCACACACTATAAAACAAGAAGAAATAAACAAATAAATGAATAAATAGACAGTTGAGTTTTGTTGGACAATCTGACCAATTTGTCTTCTACAGAGTGTTTTAGAGTAGGCAGAAATGCTAATAAAAATCTGTGATTATGATTGTTTTCTGTTGTTTACTGCCACACATGAAAGGCACTGGTTAACATACTGTGGGTGAATGACTAGTCTAGAATGAAATATGTTTTTTATTGCTATCTTACAGTATTGAACATGTGCAAGCAGACGGACTAAATGAATTGTACCACTGAAGAGATTTAGTGCTCACCCTACTTCATTAAGAGACAAGAGCTTTAATTGGGCCATAATCTTAATAATCCCATCAATTTTTGTGGTTATTAAATCAAAATCTGTGTTTGCGTATTATCTGCTTGTGTGTGAGTTTCAGGGGAGTTTGCCTACTTACAGTGCACAGGCTCTTTTCTGTGCTCAGTATCCTAATCCACATCAACAAGATGGGAAGGGACATAATCTCATTATAGGCTTTCGCATAAAACTGTAGAAGAGATCCACATATGCTCTCTCACACACATATGCACACACACACACACACACACACACACACACACACACACACACACACACACACACACACACACACACACACACACACACACACACACACACACACACAAACACACATTTACAGTGCCAAAGCATTAGATTCATGGTGGTAGGACATTAGATTCATGGTGGTAGGGCATAAATTCAGAATGACTATGTGAGCAAACAAGCAAGTAGAGAACTTTTTTGCTCATCTTCAGCAGAGACAGAGAGGGAGAAAAAAGAGAGGCTGCCCTGGTCATGGCTCTGAAGCGATCAGAGGGAGGTCTGAAAGGCAGGCAGGCCCGCTGGCTAGGGACAGGAGGGTGAAGTGTGCAGTAACAAGCGTGAAAACAGGGAACGGAGCCAGCCAGGTCACCCCACGAGCAGGAAGCAAAGTGGGCGTCTTTGGAAGGAGGCGCGGGGAGGGGAGGGGAGAGGAGAAAAGGGGAGGGGAGGGATGGTGAAGGAGGGGAGGGATGGAGAGAGGGGGTGGTGGTGGTGGTGGTGCGTGGTGAGGGGGTATTCTCAATCAAACGGAACAGCAGGAGGCTCGCGCGGAGCAGTCACGACGCGCCTGCCTGCGCCGTCACTCCAATTCAAGAGCCTCAGCATTTCTGCACATCCTCCGTGCTCATTCAAAAAGGCTAAATGAGTTTCCACAGCGAGCTAGGTGGGTGGGTAGGAAAGGAGAGGAAAGGAAAAGGATGGATGGAGGGGGGAGGGAGGGAGGGGGGAGGGAGTTTGTGGTGGTGGTGGGGTAGGAGGCATGTTACATCTTCATCCACCAAAGGAAGAGTGAGAGTAAATAAGAGAGAAAACAGAACAGAGAACAGAAAGAGAAAGAGTGAGTGAGAGGAAAAAAAGACGACAGCCATCATTGTCGCCTGCCAATGCTGAGTGACGGCCAATTCGCCGACGCACCCCCTCATTCTGCCCTCTCTAGCACCACACTAGCCTCCCCGCCCCCCCCAAATGGGTTCCTCCACCACGCCTGCGGGTCAGAGGTCACCATGGCCTTCTAATGGCTGGCAGCTTTTAACCTCCTGTCGGTGTGGTGTGGCGAGGCGAGGGTCTGACTGAGGAGATTGCAGCTGAGGTCAAGGGGGGTGAGGGCTGGATAAGAAGTAGCCTGCGGGCTTAATACCAGTCAAGCCTAGGGGCCTTACTCGCTCACGGGGATCTGTAATATGCCCCTGTGTGTGTGTGTGTGAGTGTGACTGTGTGTATGTCCGTCCATCCGTCCCTGGTAAAGCTACATACCAACTTCCCACTAAGATAGGACAACCAGAGAATGGGTGATTTGTGAGGAAGAAATTGTGTTCTCCGCTAATCTAGCAGTGTTTTTCAGTGGTTATTGGGTTGTTAACTGATAAAACAAAAAGTGCAAAACATTGCTATACTGACAGGTTAGGGTTAGTGATGGGTTTGGTCTGGGCACAGTTTAGCATTCTTTAGTTATATTATAATGGTCAACAGGAGAACCCCATAAGGATAGAAATGCACACTTTGTGTGTGTGTGTGTGTACAAGCATACAAAGATATGTTATTGTCCCGTGCATAGACATACTGGGTAGAGTAGGACATGCAGTGAAATTGCTGATTGTTAGTCTAAACTTGGGGAGGGGGGAGTAAAGTGCATAGAATGCAGTTGGGGGGATGACTACCTGATGAAGGGCGTGTGTGTGTGTGTGTGTGTGTGTTGGGATGGAGTAGGGGTAACTAAGAGGTCCAGCCTAGTCTAGTCCAGCCTCTGTGGCTTGCTGAGCCCTGCTAACCAGATGGCCATGTTCCGCTGCAGCTAAACGCCCAACAATAGGGGGACGGGCAAATTAAATCCCATACTAAGTGATCTAACCCAGTTCAGCTGCTGGTGCTGCTGGTGGGTGATGGTGGTGTTGAGGGGGGTGTGTGGGGGATGAAGGAGATAAGGGGGGGGGGGTAATCCGTCTGATTGGCTGTATGGTAATCAATGTCTAAAGGCCAACATAATTAGCTAACAAGCCGGTATTGTTTTGCAGTGCGGGGGGTGTGGTGGTCATGGTGGTGGTGGAGGGCATGTGGGATATTGGGTATGGCAAATGTATAAATCCACCTCTCGATCACGCCGAGTTCCGCAGCACAATCCAATTATGCCAACCCATCCCACCACCAGCTACCTTTTGATTCCAATCCGCCCACCGCTGCCTGCCCCGCAGCCCCCTCTGTGGGAAGGGGAGGGCGGGGGAGGCAGCTGGTAGCGCCTGCCTGAGGCGAGCCCCTCCATCCATGGATCATGGCAAAGCCACTCAGGGCTTGGAGGGCTCGGCTTGGGATGATGTTGGGGTGAGAGTAGGGGTGTCTGGGGTGGGGGGGGGGGGGTGCTGGTCTCAGGGTTGTAATTACGAGTGGGATTGAGGAAGTTTGGGGTGGTGGTGAAGGGGCGGGGGTGGCTATTACACACATCCCCATGAGGGTGAGTGTGTTTCTTTGCCAGAGACATCGGAGGGGGTCATCAGTGGGGTCAGAATAACCCCAGCCCTGAGTCACACAGTGGTCCCAGACATAGTTAATACCATTACAGGGAGAGCCGGGAAGGGAGGAGGAGAGGGAGGGGGAGGGGGAGGGGGAGGGGGAGGCGGGTAGCCCGTGGAGACGACAGGGTACATCAGAAAACAGAGGCACCACAGAGCCGGACGAATGGAAATTGACTTGTTCACACACTGCTCAATTATTCAATCGCTCGCCGCCAACTCACTCTTTGACCCCTGTGGCTCCCTATTGGATTAGTTAACTGAAAATGGGGGAAGATTAAGAGGGGAGGAACAAGCGTGTACATACACACACACAGACACACTCATACACACATACACACATATACACACACACACTCACACACACACACATACAGTACACACGCACACACACACAGACACACACACACACACAGACACACACAGACACACTCATACACACACACACACACGCACACACACACACACACACGCACGCACACACACACACACACACACACACAGTGAGAGGAGTGGAAATGCACACCAGTAAGTAGGCAGCTGTTGGTAGAGGCTGGTGGTGATTGCAGTCCAGCTATCTGAGCAGCGAGCGAGCCTCCCTCATGCCTCCGTAAAGAGCTTAACACGGGGAGACTCCTCTGCCCTCAGATCGCCTCCTGTAGCGCTAATTGGGCCTGCTAGCCACACGAAAATCTTAAAGATGTTTGGAAATCGTGTGGAGTCATTGACAGAAGCACAAACCCTCATTGTGGTAAGAAAAGAGCTTATGTGTAATGGGAAACATTGTCCAATTTGTGAGTATCCTGCACTTATATGTGCGCAGGGAATAAATGATTATTTCTCCATTTCTCTCTCTTTTTGTCTTTTCTCTCTCGTCATGCATCGTTCCCAGTTGTTAAGCGCGTGTCTTCATTATCGCTAAAGACAAAGGGAGCTGCAGGCTCTTGTGGTGTGAGCAAATTGCCAGTAAGGCCTGATGAGGATGACCACATATGCCAGGGTGAGAGATCTTGACACGGCACAGATAGTGATCACTTGCCACTGAGAGTTCACTGTGCTCTCCCCTGGCCACCTAGCCTGGTCATAAAACCAGCTCCTTGTACTACACTGCATTTCATACACAGGGTCTGGCTCTCCTGCATGGAGAAATGTTTGCTTCCTGGAGGTGTAGATTCTGCTTTAGTTTAAAATGATTGGAACTGCCTTTACCTAATCGCTATTGTCTGGTCGTAACGTATGCAATGCGCTGGATTGTAAAGGAAACTAGCCTGGTCATAAAGCCAGACCCTTGTGCTACACTGCACTTCATACCCAGTGGGAAGTAGGGCGACAACATCTTTACCACAAATAACATTTCGTAAACGTTGTTCTTGCTCAGACTTCAATTTTTTTAATACTCTTATGCATTGCTACAACTGAATGGCCTTGTTTACTTCGTTCTCCACTGCCATTGCCAATCTACGAGCACAGACCTACTGCAGTTCAAATGTAGCCCACAAAGTCGATGTCATCGCTTACGAATACTCCCTCTGTTTCATGGTTAGAGGCTGTAAAGCTACCACTGGAGACAACCATCTCAATTGAAGGAAACCCAGACTACCACTGTAGGGAGATAATAATCCAGTGGAAGTGCGTAGGCAGGTTTATAGCCAGGCTACTTACTGGCTTTAAGGCACTGTGCTTTGTTTCATGCCCATGTCTATAGCACAAGATTAGCCTATTAGAAATAGATAGACTTCTTCTTCTTAGAAATATATAAATGCATATGCTGATACCAGTTATGTAGCCTCATATGCCCATATATGTATTTAATGGTTATTGAACATAATATATGTTATGTCCTTTTTTGTCACTTTGGCACTTTAATTCATTACAAGATTTTAAAATCATTGAGCCCCTTTGTGCAGTCGCCTCCCTTTTTACGTTGAACTTTGTTTTTGGAGATACAAAGGGTGAAACACTGGAAGAAAACAAAGACACAGAGTCCTCTTCTCCCTCCTTCAACATGGTTGCAGAGCAGTCAGATAATAAACAAAGCACAGCATACGTGCCATTGCTGGGTCATGAACTTTTGTCCTTGTGTGACACAGGAGAAGCTAGCTGAGGGCAGGGATGTCCAATCTATCTAATCTTTCCGTTTGGTGGTCTGCGCTCACCTGAGGTGCCTCATGTTGCAGGCCATGTGCTCTCCCTGATGGTGTGTGGGGATTGTGAGGACTCATTTGCAAATACACGAACAGTGAGTGAGAGACAGAGACACAAGAAGTGTGGCGAGTTGGTATCAGGTTTTCTCTGCACTGTATCAGCGGTGTGCTGGCTGCATATGTAAATACACGTCAGAGAGTGACAGAAGGTAAACAAACAAGACAAGAGTCTCGCCTCTTTTTTTCCTCACTTGTTTAATTGGGGGAATGTGCTTAAAGTGGAGTAGGCCGACGCACTCAGCTGTGTTTGTCTGTCTATGTAGCTCCCTGCGAATGTTTCACAGAGCAGCAAACAGATGCTGTTAAGCAACTCAAGAACGAGCGAAGCCTCACACACCCCCACAAAGGAGTCAGGCAAACCCACTCCACTCCCTTCTCAGATGTGCCTTTGTTAGCTTGGGATGAATTCGTAATTTCAAACCTTGTCTTCAACATCTGCTGCGCATCCCAGGAAACCACGGGCAGTCCCAAAACTGGGTTTTTATATTTTCATTTTTATTTTTATTTATTTCTACTATTTATTTGTTTACCACTCTGTGGCTTTGTGTATTGTGAAAAAGACAGCATGCCAACAATAAACACCAGCACAATGTACTGTATGTCTCAAGGGACAGGGTGGTAGAATGCTTTAATATGTAGATAGTTGTTTTCAAAAATGCATATTTTACAAATCTCTACAGATGCTCATCTCCCCACATGTGTTTGTGTGCACTTGCAAGCTTGTGTGTGTGTGTGTGTGTGTGTGTTTGTATGTGTGTGTGTGTGTGTGAGAAAGAGAGTGAGGGAGAGACAGACAGACAGACAGTGACAGAGCCAGAGAGAGTGTTTGTGTGTAAACGTGTGTGTGCGTGTCTGTTGGTGCGTGTGTGCACTAGAGTGGGTGTGTGTGAGTGTGTGTTTGTGCGTGCATATGTGTGTGAATGTTTGTAAGTTTATGTGTGCGTATATTTCCTTGCTTGTGAACTTGTCTGTATATGCATATGTGTGTGCTCTTTGCACTGAATATGGGTGTAGGAGTGCTGATGGTGGTGCTCTGTGTGTGTGTGTGTTTCTCTGGCAGGTCCCGCGTGTCGTGCATGGCACGGATTGAGATGAACTGAGACTTTGGCGGAGAGCTGCGCTCCTCACTCCATCCTTGCAGTCTGAGTCAACGCTGTGTGTGTGCGTGCACACTTGTGTGTGTGAGAGTGTGTTTGTGTGTCTGCGGAGTCATGAGGTGGTCTGGCAGGCCGGGCGTGGCCCTGTTTCTGGGCGTGGTCCTCAGCTTCAGTGGGACACCTGGCTCCTCTTCCCTGGATATCCCGCTGGAAGGTAAGAAAGCCATCCATCATACACTCACACAATGTTGGCTGTCTTTTTGGCAGGTTTTTATTCTCCCATTCTCTTATTTATTTATTTGGCAACAATTCACCAGTTTATGAAAGTATGAAAGTGTTGTGCTGACAGTGTTAAATAAATTAGCATTCTGTTAATGTATACATTTCTTAAAGAAAATCCTTCACTGCAGAATTAGTATGTTATTAGTTTGTTATTGTAAAGTACTAAAAATTTGGGCTTTTTTAGAGTCATTGAGTTAACATAAGTCAGCATATTTTAAAAAGGAAATGAAATAAAACCTATGTTCACAGTATCCCTCAGTCAGATATTTTCTGCTATGTGCTCAGAGTCAGATACCACTAATAGGTGTTTATGTTTTGTTGTTTTGTTTATTTCATATACTCTTATTTTATCTTTCACCTGTGAGAATTTCTTGATCTTGATCATAATAGTCATAATAGTAAATGTCTACAGTAAGATAAGCACATGCATGTGTGATATGAATGAAAAACTGTTTTTGCACTCTTAACATTCTCCCAGTGGGCTGCCTTTACTACAAACGCAGTCTGTTGCTGTGGAAACTAGATTCAACTTGTACTTGCCTTAAATTATTCAGCGTATATCTTTGGGGCTTCACTTCTAAGTGAGAGGAAGAAAAAAAACAAGAACACTTAAAATTCTAATGCTGTAACCCTTTTGAAAGAATTCAA
>CM050211.1:6962500-6965000 GCA_027475355.1 Coilia nasus
ACATAACAGACAGAACATTTGATGTAATAGACTTAACCAGATTATTTTTATTTTACTTCCCTCCTCCTCATCTCTCCTCCTTTCTGCACGTCTGTTCCTATGCAAAAAGAATTTTCGAATGTCCATAACATTTAACATCCGCTGGTACCAGCTGAAAATGAAACACACTGCATTAGCACAAGTGCAACTGGGCTTGCTTGTCTTCAGTTTCATGCGTCGGGCATCATGCGCGTTTCATTCACTGATTAATACAGCACGCAGACACAACAAATGCCAGCGGTGCAACCTCGCCACTCCTTGAATGTAATATGCGTTGATTAAAAATTGGGGACAAAGCTACTCAAGTAATCACATCCTAAATTTAACGCTCATTTCAAATTTCCACTGCTAAAAGATGACAGACCTGAGTCACAGCAGGGATGGCATAGAGGATCATAGCTGTAGTCTCAGCAGCGGCAGCGGAATAGAGAGAGACAGAAAGAGAGAAAGAGAGAGAGAGAGAGAAGAGAGAACACAAAACTCCACATTTTCATGCATTGTCTGTGTTTGAGGGCGGGTGTGCCTGCCACTTCCCCAACCTTTCATTTCCCATCTCTCAACTGCTTGTTGACCTTCAACAAGGAATTTGCCAAAGCAGTGGGGAGCTCTCAAGCGGGCCGTTTGATAATGCCACCTGCAAGGGATCATTTCTCAGAGACCATTTGCAGACACTGCTTTTAACATTTCCCTGTGTTATACGTTGTTTTTTTCTGCATCATTTGTGTTCCTGTGTGTCATATTTTTCCATGACCTGCTCGGTTTTCTTTTGGTTAATTTTCTCATCTGCATGTTTCCTCCCCCTCCCCATCTCTCCATTCCAGCTGGGTTAAAGACTGACTCAGCCTCAGATAGTGGTTTTGGTAAGTGCTGTTCCAAGAAAGGAAACTCATTTTCCATTACACATAAAGTGGTTGTTTTCCAGAAGCGAGGAGATTATTATGGATGCTATGTTTTCAGGAAATTTCTGGCCGGACATTGTAATGTTGCCAGGCCCAGTAAAATAGGCTTGAGTCGGATGGCATAGCAACACAAATTAAATGAGCCAACATGCGAATGTAAACATGTTCAAATTGTCCAACAGATATCTCCCTCTGAACGTGTTTATTTTCTCTGGCAGCTAATTCCATTCTGAAGAGTAAACCCAGTCTTCTGTCGCCCCCTGGTGTTCAAACGTACACACACCTAGTGAAAGGGCAGGCTCTGATGCTGGAGTGCATTGCTGCTGGCTAGTAAGTATCCTGGATTGATCATGGATAGAAACTTTGGCATTTTTTTATATTTGTAATTTTCCTGTGTGTGTGTGTGTGTGTGTGTGTGTGTGTGTGTGTGTGTGTGTGTGTGTGTGTGTGTGTGTGTGTGTGTGTGTGTGTGTGTGTGTGTGTGCGTGTGTGTGTGTGTGTGTGTGTGTGTGTGTGTGTGTGCAGGTGTCAACATAATTACATTTATTTAGCAAAATTTGAATAGGGTTGAATTTTGTCTTTGCGGCATTCTGTATTACTGTAATTCTTTTTTAAAATGATATATGATACACTGATTAAACATGCAACATACTGTATGTTTAGGATTGGGGATCTCTATCACTATGTTTCTACACCAATATTCTCTCGTCTGCCTGTGACCACCTCTAGTCCCACCCCGAAGGTTGAGTGGATCAGAGTGGGCCAGGGCTTACCTGATCGTGCCATCGTGGAGAATCATGGGAAGGTCCTGCACATTCCGAACGTCCAGCAGGAGGACGAGGGCCAGTACAAGTGCAAGGCCAAGAACGGCCACGGCGAGGCCAGCCACTTCTTCCATGTGACCGTAGAGGGTGAGAGTCTTCAGTTTATACTGACAAACTCAGTGGCACTCAGGACCACTCAGTCTGCCTCTGGACTCTAGAGTTTTGCCTGAAATGAAATTTACATGTTTGAAGATTTATGTCATCTAAGATTTATGCAGTCTGTTTTGGTATGCCATTGAAATTGGTGTCATGTTGTTCTGTGTCATAGATGAAATTTACGCACTATGTCATAGTTTCTGCTGCCTGTTTTGCTATAGTGTAAGTACGGTGTAGATGTTGAGGTGTACTATGTGAAGGATACCAGGATATTACTAACAATGTGTGTATTTTCAATTAGACTTTACTGACCATTGTCTTTACTGTTGAATAGTGTTTTGCTGTTGACTCTACAGTATATGTGGTTTTTCTTGTTGTGTTGTCTTAAAGCAACACTAAGTAGTTTTTCCAAGTAAGTGAGTTTGGAGGAGCGGAGTGTCTGTAGTTCGAATGAGAGACAATTCTGCTTCCAACCTGTAGGGCGACCGAAGACTAGAGAGTAGTAGAGAATAGAAGTCTTTATTGTCACTATACAAAGTATGGCGAGATGCAGAACTACTTAATGTTGTTTTAGTAAATACTCCTATGGTTGCTGCACTAGGGAGTGAGGTTTGCAGTTGTGGTTATGTTTTGAAATGAGCG
>CM050211.1:6970000-6975000 GCA_027475355.1 Coilia nasus
AGAACATGGGGTAAAGTAAAGCCCTACTTCATCTTCAAACAGATATGATGTTTTAAAGCTCCCCTGTTGCAAAAGACTTATCAGTAAACTTGTTGCTATGTCATTGTGTGAGCAGTTACTTGGTGGATGATGGGATCCTCCAGATCGCCAATGTGAGCTATTCGGATCAGGGCAGATACTCATGTGTGGTCCGCAGCCCGGTGGACCAAGATATTGCCTCGGCACACCTGATCGTTATGGGTGAGTGATTGTGTCTGACATGGCGGCCTTAACACACACACACACACACACACACACACACACACACACACACACACACACACACACACACACACACACACACACACACACACACACACACATACTAACTCTATTACTTACTGACCCACACAGACACACACTCAGACAAACTCTCTCATACACACACTCCTAAACAGAGAGAGAGAGAGAGAGAGAGCAGACAGAAAGAGAACAGTTTTTATATGTTAGTGTCATAATAAATCTGAATACAGTATCCCATTTCAGTTCAAAAATCTACCTAAGATGGTGCTCCCGAATGTTACACAAAAAAAGAGGAGAGTTTGTGGCTTGTTATTTTTTTTGTCTAATATACTGGAATAAGATCATATTTGCCACACTGTACGTGTTCTATATACAGGAAATCTATTTAGTGTCGACTATGTGAGTAACACATACAGAGTGTGCAGGATTTATATCCCAGCCTTGTATCTGTTTGATCATTCCGTATGTAATGTGAACTGGTGTCGTCCAGTGGCCCTTCATAAAGTGGCAGCAGCAGACAGGAGTGAAAATAAGCCGTGAAGCCTGTGGCTCTGAGGCCGTATGTGTGTGGACGGGCTGGGGTTGCAACACCCAGGAGGCCTGTGGACTGTCTGTGTATCTATCAAAGCCATGTTTTTTTTTTCTCCTCTCATTTTTTTTTTTTATGTTTTTTTTTCAGACGTCCCCGATGCACCAGAGGACTTGATGTTGTCTGAACTCAGCGGAAAGAGTGTGAAGCTGAAATGGATCCCGGGGGACGACCACAACAGCTCCACCACAGGTAATTGGACCATCCTCCTTCCTGCAGCAGCCTCGCCTTGTCTTGCCTCGCCTTGCCTCGGCTCGGTCCGGCCCCTTTGCGCTCCTCGTTGCTGCTGCTGCTTCTTCTTCTTCTGCACCGCTGCGGCAGAGCCAGGGCAGGAGACAGGACGGTTATGATTAATTTGAGACCGTCGCGCAGCTGCGTGGACACACTTCCTGTAGACACGCTTCATTATTCACGAGGCAAGGGTCAACGGGAGCTATCTGCATAGCAAAGCCACGGGCTTCTTAACGAGAGCAGTTCGCGCCAATGACAGGCCATCATGGGAGCTGTTGCTGTTAACCTTGTGTTTTTTCTGTTTCTTTTTTTTTTTTTTTTTTGTCTTTTTTTTTTTTTGGTCTACAGGGTTTGTTATCGAGTTCGAGGAGAGCCAGCGGGAGCCTGGCATCTGGCGCGAGGCGCAGCAGGTCCCTGGCAGCCACACCTCGGCCCTGCTGAAGCTCCACGGACACGCCGACTACCGCTTCCGCGTGTCCGGGGTCAACGAAGTGGGACAGGGCCGGCCGAGCGAGCCCTCGGAGAACTACAAGACCCCCGCGAGAGGTGGGGCTTTCACTCCCTCAGTGTTCCGTCAACAGTCATCGATTGCTTCGATATCCTACACCCCCCCCCCCCACCCCCCCCAAACTACACACATCCTCCACTGCCCACCAACCCCCTTCCCTTGCCTCACACCTTCTCCTTACACCACCCCTCCCTAGCTAGCCTCTGCCCTCTCCCTCGCAAGCAGTGTCTGTAGAAGTGCCCAGAGCCCCCTCCCCTGCCTGATCCCCTTGTTGGGAATAATTGATTTCTGCCCTCATTGAGATTCTAGGCCCTAATGTGCACATTTTACAAGCCATTTTTCCACTAACAATTCCAAGCGCTGACAAAATCCATATTTCTCCTCTCCCTCTCAAAGCTCCTGACAAGAACCCTGAAAATATCAAAATCGAAGGTCATTTGCCACATGAAATGGATATTAACTGGGAGGTAAGCCACTGCATATGTTTCCTCCACTGCTGAGAGTGTAGCACTATAGATATATATAAAGGTAGGAACTAGATATAGATATAAAGTTAAAGGAACAGGATACTCAGGAAAGGTAGAGTAGGGTAAAGTTTGTGTTGTGTGCTTTTATACTCTCTGAAGGAAAAGGTGAATTAATCCCAGTCATACTTTTGGTACCCTACAGTAAGTTACCTGAAAGAGCATATTTGGGGGTTTCATTGTGTTTGAGGAAAAAGGGGAGATCTTTCTTTCCTTTCTTCCCATGGTGGTGCAGCACTTTGCCAAGCCATTGTGCCGGTGATCAAAGTGAATGGAATTCCTATGAAAGTCAGTCAAAGCTGCCTTTGATTAATAAGTGAAAAGGAAACGATTGGGGAGTGAGACTCCTTTTTCTACACACACACACACGCACACACACCCACACACACACACATAGACACACACACAGAGTGAATTCAGCCTACTGTAAAAAAGATGAATCTCTGCCCACTCTATTATTCTGCTAAGTCCTAGTCACAATGTAGCCATAGTCTGCACACTGGAGGTGCCCGCACTGGTAATGATGAGCCTAAGTAGATCCTTCCTGTGTCCTCTTCCATTCTCAGTTGCACAGTCATTATGTAGAGACAGGGAGTCGCCATTCTTAAGATGACTAATCTATTGTCATCAAAAGCCACACAGACCTCCAGACAGAATCTGTTCCGTTCAAAAAGAAACAAGACGCTTGATGAGAAATGTGGGTTTTTTATTAAACCTTGCCTTGTTCGCTTTCGTTATCTTGTACCAGACTAGCCGAAGAGAGATAGAAGATGTAGAACCCAGGTGTTATTGTCGAGGTCCTCGTCAGTTCTTTAGTGATTTATTTCTCTGGCTGTGCGCACTTTATTAAATTGGAAGGGGGGAAACTCGTCTCTTCTCATCTCTTTTTTTTCCCCCCTCCACAGCCCCTGGCTCCGATCGAGCACAATGGCCCAGGCCTGGAGTATAAGGTGAGCTATCGGCAGCAGGGCACGGGCAACGAGGACTGGCAGGAGCACGTGGTGAAGAGGCACTCCTTCGTGGTGAAGGGCACGCCAACGTTCGTGCCGTACGAGATCAAGATCCAAGCCCGCAATCACAAGGGCTGGGCTCCGGAGCCACGGGTCATTGTCGGTTACTCGGGAGAGGACTGTGAGTGATTTTGTCTCTCCTTCCCTCTCTTCCTCTCTCTCTCTCTCTTGTACGCACTCTCTTTTTTTTTCCCTCGCCCCCTCTTTCACATCGCTCCCAGATTGCATTAATTCAGCTGCGGTGGCGGCAGCACTATCGATGTTCACCTCCCTCAGTGTCAAAGTATTGTTGACTGCGAGTCTTTTTTTTTTCTTCTTCTTCTTCTTCTTCTTCCCTTTTCGCCCCTCACATTGTTGTTAAATGCATATGGAACAGGCAAAGTTTCACAGGAATGCTGAATACACACTAATGCCTGAGCTCGTATTAAGCCCATTGAATTGCGCCGTCTTTCCCCAACATTTGCCCCCCCCACCTTTTTAAGTATTCACAGTTGGGGCTGAGGCATATGCTTTGTGAAGTAGGGAGGAGGTTGGACAGCTTGAATAGAAAAGTAAGAAGAGGCAGCCTTAGGGAAAATAATAAAAAAAACAGTAACAAAAAAAAAAAACAAAGTCAACAGCACTAAGTGTGAATATGTGAACGTTAAGGTGTGTGCTGTTGTGTGATTGTGGGTCAGAGCGAGAATGTGTGTGTGTGTGTGTGTGTGTGTGTGTGTGTGTGTGTGTGTGTGTGTGTGTGTGTGTGTGTGTGTGTGTGTGTGTGTGTGTGTGTGTGTGTGTAAAAGAAGTAGACTGCTAGTATGTGTGTGTGTGTTTGTGTGTACTGCATCTCTGAAACCCTGCAGGAAGAGGCCGTGGTGTCTGCAGAGAGTGTGCAGTGTCCAGGTTTATATGCTCCCCCTCCCCCCACCCCGCTCCGACCTTACAGATAGCAGGGAGCTGCCCAGCTTTATTGAGGATATTGGATGGTACACTGGGGGGCGATTGCTTTACACAGGCTTTGTACTCCTCCGCACACTGACAAATTAAATATAATCATAGCTCCGAGCTATTTGCATCTTCAGTGCTAATTATTCTCTTGCCTTCAGTTTTCTTTTGGAGTTGCCCTCCTGATGAGATCGCAGGTCACCACCTCTCTGTGTTGTAGGATTTACACCACTCCCTGCATTCCTCTCTCCCTCCCTCTCTCTCTTCTCTGTCTCTCTCTCTTTATCTCTCACTCCTCTGCCTCTTTCTCTCTCTTTCTCTTTATCTCACTCTCTCTCTCACTCACTCTTCCTCCTCTTTCTCTCTCTCTCTCTCTCTCTTTCTCTCTCCTCCCTCTCAATCTGTCTCTTTGCTCCAGGCTCTGATATTTCTCTCTCCCTGTCTTTCTCTCATTCTCTCTCAGCTCCCCCACCTCCCCCAGCCCATCTTCTTGGCCACTAGTGAATTCTGTGTTTGTTCTTTGTTTACATCCTGTCTAGCTTTTCACTTAAGCTGTGGCTGTGGGTGTTTGGTTGGTCAAAACCTGTAGACATACGTACATACATACTGTGGTATACTGTGGTTTACAGTCTGACGTTTTAATAGACTAGGTATTCAAAATGTCCTGTGAGTAATATTTTAGGTCCCCTAGATTGAATTATGATATGCTGTCGTGTTGTGTTTTAGTGTAGTTAAAGGTAACACCTTATGTCAAGTTTGCCTTGGTTAATATTCATGCATTTATAGATGAAGTAGCAAGAGGCACACTTCATATAAGCATTAGTGACAAGTGATGTTAAATCCTAAAGCGAATTTCCTAGCTCTTATTTTAGCATTCATCAACAAGCACTTAACTCTGGCATTAATTAAGTTATACTAAAAGCTCCAAT
>CM050211.1:6980000-7077500 GCA_027475355.1 Coilia nasus
GATTTGAGGCTGTAGGGCAGTAGAAAGGGCCAGTTAACTCTTTTTGGAAGGGAAATTGGGAACTGTGGTTCCTCCCCAAGTGCAATAATTAGTGGTATAGGCTCCACTAAGATTCTCCTCAATGTCACCCGGCGAGTGTGAATGTAGGACAGTCTGCAATTTTACATTTAGACCTCAACGCTGTGACAGTGACGTGCCTCACTGCAACCATCATGTGACATGTGCCAGGCTGGCATACCCAGTGGAGTACAGAATGTGGAAAAAGCCTTTTTAATTAATCGTACCATTGGTAATTGAAAACACAAAGTATAATGTAAAACGCTTCTGTCCCTTGTTAATTTAACGACTCAGAGAACAGGTGTCTTCTTTTCCTTAGGGGAATCAGGTAGCGTGTTTGGCCTGCAGCAGCAATAATGTCTTCAATGTTTGCTGCTTTTACATGGCTCTTCATGTGACACTGAGAGGCTTATGTTATGTGCTTGCTTCAACTTGCCTTTGCTTTTTGTGCTTCTCTTCTCATACACCCTGTGTGTGCGTGTGTGCGTGCGTGTGTGTGTGTGTGTGTGTGTGTGTGTGTGTGTGTGTGTGTGTGTGTGTGTGTGTGTGTGTGTGTGTGTGTGTGTGTGTGTTAAAGAGAGAGAGAGAGAGAGAGTGTGTGTGTGTGTGTGTGTGTGTGTGTGTGTGTGTGTGTGTGTGTGCGCGTGTGCGTGTGCGTGTGTATGTGTTAAGGATGAATTTGCTAGTCTTTGTATATTAGTGTGCTTGTGCTCTTTTTTGTATGTGTGTGTGTGTGCGTGTGTGCGTGTGTACGTATATGTGTGTGAGTGAGTGAATCTACATGTTTGCCTCTAAGCTGGCATCACGCCTGTTGGAGATAGCAGCTCTGTAGCACGCTCTACACATCTGTCATCTCCACAATGCTTGTCCTTTTGTTTTCTGTCTCTCTCTCTCACCAGCTCCAACAGGCACGTCGAGTCGCAACTTCAGTATGAACTCCCTTGTTTTCCCGCTCGTTAAAATTCTAGATCGTACACTATATTCCCTTTAGAGTAGAATGTCAACTTTTCAGAGTGTCTTTTCAGCTGTATTCTGAATACATAATTCTGGTTTATGAAACCCCGGAACATTTTGTTCCCTGAGCTTGACATGTGGTTCATTCACATAGGTCTAAAAATCAGAATATAACTGAAAGTGTATGTAGTTATGGTGTTCTGTGCGCTTACATTAAATCAAACATTTTAGCGCTATAAGGGCATTGTGAATCATCTTAATTAGCTGCTAAATGGTTTGATTTAATCCCCTCAGTGTATCAAAACGGTGAGTCCAGTGATGATGCCAGTGTTGTTTATGTGCCTGCTAGTGATAAGGACTGTGACATCAGATTAGGATGCCACATCTCCACAATGATGTTTGTGCCAATTACACGACCAACCTGCTGCCTCATAGTAGACACAGACAATTAAAGCGCTTTAATCATCTAAACACGTGTACATCTCACTTGAGATTTCGGTGAGTGCGCAGGTCACTGATTTCCCCCCAGTTTTTAAATGCAGCGACGGTGGCGGCATGACTGATTAGCCTGACCCAGCGGCTGTGCTATTATCACGAGGCAGTGATGATTTGTGTTTGCGCTACTGTGTGAGAATGGTTAGCGGCATGGCGTTCATTTTCCAAACCCAGAGCTAGCCCATACCTGCAGAGACTGTTGTCACCTGTGGATAATTGTCCTTGTCAGCCATGCGCCCTTGCCAGTAGCAGTAAGCACACTGTTGTCACAATACTTCATCAGGCTGCGCCTCTCATTAGCATATACACAGCAGCGTCTATGTGTGTGTGTGTGAGCGAATGTATGTGTTTCAGAGTGTTTGTGTTTCAGAGTGAATGTATGTGTTTCAGAGTGTTTGTGTTTCAGAGTGTGTGTGTGTGTGTGTGTGTGTGTGTGTGTGTGTGTGTGTGTGTGTGTGTGTGTGTGTGTGTGTGTGTGTGTGTGTGTGTATCAGAGTTGTTTGTGTGTGTGTGTGTGTTTCAGAGTTGTTCATGTGTGTGTGTGTGTGTTTTGCAAGATTAACAGCACCTCTAATCTGCCCTCTAATTGCATATCTATCGCTGTCAAAATCAAGCAAATATAGCCGTCAACGTTGATTTTAAAGGACAACACTGGCATCATTAAAGCATTAAGTAGAATATGCTCGAAATATGACTCCTGTTTGCGTAAATGGCTTAGTAGATGTGTGTGTCTTTGTAAACAGTTGTTTCTGTGTGTGTAGCCTCTGAGTTCTTAGTTTCGACTGCTAGACCATTAATCCTAGAGACGTAGTTACAGAATTTTAGCACATTAACACGTATTAGTTTCTGTTGTTCTCACCCATGTTTTTGCTCTACGGTAGTTGCTCCTCACTGCAAGATTTGCCCTTTCTGTTTTTAGGCCAGACAAGCACGCGCTCTCCTCCAAGCACCACCGTGGCCCGCAAAGCCAATACCACTCTTTCCTCCTTAGGTATAGCACTACATTCACACAACAGCCATTTAAATGGCCCTGAAAGGTTAATTGTGTGCGACATGTAGAAGACTATCTTCGATCTTTAGAATGGTGTGGTGGAATGGTGAAAGTTGTCCACTTTGTCTTTTTTATTTTCTTTTTACTTAAAAACTGAAATGCTTCAAAAAGGAAAACACAGCACACACAGCTCTTGGGTCTAATTCTGGGGCCTTGTACTGGCTTTTTCTCCCACGTGTCAGACAGCCCTGACGAATGACTCACACACCTCCCTGGGGATTTTACTGATGCCTCCCCACCAGTTTGCACAGACACGAAGCAGACAGGATTTGGCTCAGGCGCTGAAAGACAGCAGGGTACTCGGAGGGGTGATCCCCCTGACAAGCAGGCATGTGTTAATGTGAGATGATATGCAGGGCACTGATTTTGATCTGGAGGCTTTTGAGCTCTGCTCTAGCAAGTTCTTTATTGTTTTTTTTGTTTTTTGGAGGGGGGCAGGGGCATCAAATTTGGAGGAAAGTGTGAGAGATCACCCAGGACCCCATTGGCAGTAGGCATCTTAGGAAGCATTGCTATATACATTGGAAATATAGAAAGGAAGGCAACCCAAAGTTAGAGACTGTTTATGTTCTATAGAGGACTCAGAGTTATATGGCCCTGGTTTCAGACCATGTTTTGCTTGTGGTAAGTGACTATATGCGCACTCGCAGAAAGCTGGAGGTCAGGCCTCGATGACGCCCCCTTTGCTCGTCTGTACACTGAGGGTGAGGGGTGGGAGTGGGGTGGGGTGTGGTGTGGTGGGGTGGGGTGGATGGGTGTTAGCATCCCTGGCTATTTAGGCTGTCGTATTTGAGGACGCATGGTGTGGGCCGCCCTCCCCGCTGCGACAGCAGATGCTCTCGGTGGCGCTTAATACCAGCTGGAGCGACGGAGTGACAAACCCCGCCAGCCCTGGGATATTTTTAGTGCTGTTTCTGTGTCACTTTAAGTCACACTGATACACGCCCGTGATTAACACGAATGTCACCGCTACTGAAAAATGCATGACAATTAGGTGTGTGTGTGTCGTTTGCGAATAAAGGTGCTGGGTCAAGTGTGTGTGTGTGTGTGTGTGTGTGGACACAGGTGTCCTTGTCTGTTGACTGGTTTGCGCATTATTATTCACCTGGGATGAAGGAGCGGTGACTGTGAAGATTTGCATCCTCTTCTTGGGTGGGCGGCGAGGGGGTGGGGTTGTGGGGGTGGGGGTGGGGGGGGGGGTGGATGATTAAGATCAGCTCGTCGATAGTTGTTGTGTCTAGAAATACACACCCAAATCAGCAGAGCCACCTCCATGCCTTCCCATAGTACCCGGGACAAAAAAACAGAAAAAAAGAAAGAAGTTTGCAGTTTGCTGGTTCAAAAAAAAAAAAGTTGGTGGTGCTTGCGTCTGCCACTGCTTGTTTCTGCTCCTGTCAGGGCTGTCTAGCAGTGAATTTGGCTTTACAGAAGACTCCACAGAGATGTCTGCAGTCAAAACTTCCTCCTCGATAAACTGTAATTACATGCCAGCGAGCAGAAATTGTGTTGGCATTGTGCTGAAGACAAAGAAATGACTTTTAAAAAAGGAACAGAGGCAAATGAGTGGGCTCAGACTTGATAGCTCTACCTGTACTTCATCACAGGGCTTCAGCGTTCAGCCAGCCAATCTCAGTTGTTTCCATCACACTCTGGGGAACAAACAAAGGAATGTTCTCATCACAGTGCACATTTCTCTGTCTGGTCATGTGTAGGTGTTAGGGACAAACAGTCAACAGCTCCAGACATACGCCCACCAAACGAGACTCCTCTAATTTGCCACCATCTTGTCATATTTGACCATGTTTTTTTCTTTGGTGTTTCTTTTTGGTTTCATGTTTCCATTCTCTTGTGTACGAGCTCCCTTTTCCCAGCGATGTTTTATACCTGCCTGCAGGGTGGTGCACCGGCTTGTGTGCTGTTGAAGGACAAACATATACATCATGCATAACTAGTGTTTGGACATTAATAATCACACACTGGTATCCTCCATACACCTCTCACACCACTAACATTGGACTTGTAGAAAGTCAGTCCGTCTCCATTGCCCTCTGTCCGTACTAACATTCTCTCTCTCTTTCTCTTTCTCTCTTTTTCTCTGTCTGTGCATTTTCTCCCTTCTTCCAATCCTGTGGTAGTCCCTGCCATTATGAATGTTAGTTCTTCAGTTAGCAACAACTTTGCAAATATCAGCTGGATCCCCGGTGGCGAGCGACAGGATTCAGAGTTATATGTTGCATATATGAACAACCGTAAGCCAACCTTCACTTCTTCCGCTCATCTGTAATCTTTTTGATGTCAGTGCAATATTACCTCTTCCTCCTCTTCATGCCTGACATGCTGTCTCTCATGTCTGTGTGTGTGTGTGTGTGTGTGTGTGTGTGTGTGTGTGTGTGTGTGTGTGTGTGTGTGTGTGTGTGTGTGTGTGTGTGTGTGTGTGTGTGTGTATGTGAGAGTGTGTGTGTGTGCGCGCACACATCTGTGTGTGTTTGTGTGTCTCATTTGTGTGTGTGTGTGTGTCTGTCTGTATGTGTGTGTGTGGTGTGTGCATTTGCGTGCATGTGGTGTGTGTGTATGTAGTAGTCGACTGATCCATTATCATCTCATTTTACATTTTACAGTCACACACACTAACACTGCCTGATTGTGCACCTCCCGTAGGTGAAGGTAACTGGAAGATATCAGAGGCATTAAACACCTCAAAGACTTTCCACGTCATTAAAGGCCTTGAACCTGGGACTGAGTACACTGTTCGGCTAATGGCAAAGAACTGGGTTGATAATTCTAGTATTTTTGAAGATGTTATCAAGACCAGGGGAGAAGGTGAGAATAGAAGGGTTTTGGAAACAAAGCTCCACAAAGTTTACCTGTGCTTTCTTTTTTTGTTGTTAATCAGAATGTCCTTGTCTGGAGTTCAAATGTGCTTTCTGATCAGTGGTTGCGTTGCTTGCCAGCCTGATGAGCAAAATTACGCCTCGACGTCTCCTCCAGTTGATTAATTGGACAAGTGGGCTGTCTGTTTAATATTAATACAGCTTCATTCTCATTCTGTTTTTAAGCCATGTGTCCCCGAATGCTGCATCAGATAGTGCCCGTCGATGTAAACACTCAGTCAGATGTCCTTCTACTCGATGTGGTTAAGGTCGAGGGAAAGTCACAGAGTGTTTCTTCCTTTTTTCCACAGGTCTAGCCAGCATCCATGGAGGCATTTCCACACAGGGCTGGTTTATCGGCCTGATGTGTGCTGTGGCACTCCTCACCCTCATTCTGCTCATAGCCTGCTTTGTCAACAGGAACAAAGGAGGGAAATATTCAGGTACTTAACAGCCAGATACTCAGCTTTGCTGAAGCACTTCTGAAGTGCCTGTTGGTGTAGCCAGAAATAATGAGATACAATTTCAACTGTGAGCCACAAACTCTGCAGTGAATATTTTTAGCATTTTGAGCCTGTTTATGTTAGTATTTTATTATTTCTACCCTTGGTTTGGCTTATTCTAGAAAAAAGTCACCTATTGCATTCCTGGGCCTCTTCACTGAAAAGGCTCCTTTGGTTTTAAAATCGATGTACAGATCATAAAGATAATAAAGATATTGTTTTTCATGTGTATTGCTGTATTGTTTCACCAGTTTGGTCTGACAAACTCACAAAATCATCCACTGTAAAAATCAAAAATTCATAGTTGTGTTCCCATGTTTCAGTGAAGGAAAAGGAAGACCTCCACCCAGACGTGGAGTCTCAGGGGATGAATGACGACACATTCTGTGAATACAGGTAACAGCAGGCAACTCCCCAGCTAGACACTGCACTGACAAGTGCTGATGTTAGACAAGATCGGAATGATACGCCAGCCCTTAATGACACCCTCAGTCACCCCTGCCCCACCCCCCCCCCCCCAATCCCAGCCCCTACAATCAACCCCCCCCCCCACCCCACCCCCACCCCCACCCCCTTGTAATGGTCTATTCTGCATCTCTCCTGCCACTCAAGAACGCCACTCGCGCATGAGCAGCACACGGACCGGCAAAGAGACCCCTGACCAAGCCACGTAATAGGTTGGGTAACTGTCAAATGTGTGGTGGCAAACAACCACGGGCCCCTGAGGGCAGTTGTTGTTTACACGCCTGTGTGTGTGAAGCCGGTGTGGCCTTGCTGCTGTGCTTGTCACTTCTGTGATGAGATGCTGTGCTGTGCTGTGCTGTGCGAGTTGAGAGCTCGGCCCTCGGCACAGCCCTTAGCTTGTTGCTACTTGGGCACTGGCTGAAATACAGACGATTGTCACCACTACAGTGCACTGCCTTTACTTAAGGCTGGTTGAATTGCAATTTTTTGAAAGACAAATTTACAACCATAAGTCGGAAAAAAAGGTCTTTAATTTAGTTAAAACCAGCCCTTTTTCAGTTTATATATCTCTCCCTTTGTCTATTGGAAAGGGATATTCTGTATATTCTATAATGTCCTATACGCTGGTTAGCTGTTACTATAAGTTATATTAGCATATAGCATATTGCAAAGGTCATTACCTCCGCCAGCAGAGGTTATGTAATTATCAGTGTTTGTTTGTTAATTAACAACATAACTCAAAAGGTTTAAGATGGATTTCGATGAAATTTACAGGGTAGGTCAAAAATGGGCTAACTTAAAAGTGATTAGATTTTGGTAGTGATCTGAGCTGCCCTGGTGGAGGTCTGCGCTCTCTGAGTGCTTTTATAGTTTTGTTTGTTTCGTATAGAAATCTTCAATGTTTTTGTCTGTAAAGCCAAGTATGCAAGAACAACAGCTATTTTTCTCCCTGTAAATACAGTAGCCAATCCTGCCATGCTTTGTGTTTCCCTCCCCTACTATTAGAACCCCAATGCAGCAGATGTGAGCATCCACAAGAGTTTTAAAATGTTCTTTTTTCAAAATGAAAATTAATGAACCCAAAAATTAAAGAAGAGCAGATTGTCTTCAGAGGCTGTACCTCTTAATATGCTTTTCAGAGTTAAGGGCTATAAAGCTGTGATCTTGCATCAATTTGCAATGAGTAATATTATTCTAATTATTTATATTTTATTCTACTACTGGCAGTTTGATAACATCTTCAATTCTAGTAGTTGGTAGTAGTTAATAGGTACAGAGCTGTTTGCACAGTTGCTTTTAATTAATGTTTGCATATGTGCAGATTTTGTTTGTGAAACAAACAGAAGATTATCCGTGACTCTCCTCCTCAACTTCTCTCTAGTGGGTGTCGAAGTTTATGCTCTGTGAAGAAAAAAAAGTATACTACATCATACATGACACTGTGTGATGTCCATTGCTGTGCTGCACGGAGACATTACAGTAGAAATCCATCTTCACGGTGGAGCAACAGCTTTACCTCGGCTTTACCTCACTCTCCACCACAAGTGTCTCACCACTGAACTGTAAATACCTTGGGCACCTCTTGATGAGGTCTCTCTATCTCTCTCTATCTCTCTGTCTCTCTGTCTCTGTCTCTCTCTCTCTCTCTCTCTCTCTCTCTCTCTTTCTCTCTCTCTCACTCACTCTATCTCTTTGTCTCTGTCTCACTCTCTCTCTCTCTGTCTGTCTCTGTCTCTCTCTTGCTCTCTCTCTCTGTCTCTGTTTGTCTCTCGCTCTCTCTCTGTCTGTCTCTGTCTGTCTCTCTCTCTCACATACTCTCTCTCTCCATATCTGTCTCTGTCTCTCTCTCTCTCACTCTCTATATCTCTTTGTCTCTCTCTCTCACTCTCTTGCTCTCTATCCCCCTCTCTCTCCGTCCATGTCTCTCTCTCTCTCTCTCTCTCTCTCTCTCTCTCTCTCTCTCTCTCTCTCTCTTTCTGTATGTAGCGACAATGACGAGAAGCCCCTGAAGGGCAGCCTGCACTCGACCAGTGGGGACATAAAGCCGGCGGACAGCGGTGACAGCCTGGTGGACTACGGCGAGGAGGAGGCCCAGTTCAACGAGGACGGCTCCTTCATCGGCGAGTACACAGGCCGCAAGGAGAAGCCATCTACAGAGAACAAAGCAAACACTCAAATTACGGCGTGAGGTGTGCGTGAGTGCGTGTGTGTGAGTGCGTGTGTGTGAGTGCGTGCGTGTGTGCGTGTGTGTGAGTACGTATGTGTGTGTCTGCGTGCGTGTGCGTGTGCGTGTGTGTGTGTGTGTGAGTGAGTGAGAGAGTGTGCGTGTGTGTGTGTTCGCATGTATGTGTGTGTGTCTAAGGTGAGGGAGCAACACCATTCATCTTTAGGTCCAGGGTTCCAGTCAAACGTTTTTTTATTGCTTTTGACTTTTTGGTGGGGGAGGAAAGGGAAAATAAATGACATAATCTATTGGAAGCACAACTTCATGTGAATATTAATGTATTATTGTCAGGCACACTGTCATGCTCATTTTACAAGGCTTAGTTCATTGCATATTGTAACTGATCTATCATTTCCAATTGTATATATATACATGTGTTTTTGTGGGTGTTTTATATCACTGCAAATCAGTCCAGACTTCTCAGAGTTGCTGCCACTTGTTTCTTTGTGTTTTTTTGTAAATGCAGCTACTCTTTGTAATCCTTCCAAGTGTTCGAAAGGCATTCTCATGTCTTTGTTGTTATTTTTCATCTTGTAGTTCAAGCAAGTGTATGTGAAAAATATGAACATGTTATTTTTCAGTTGAAGCAAATATTATTGACATTTTATATTTCAGATTGCATTCATTAAATGTGATTTAATATGCACTAATCTGTATCTGCTCATTTATCACCTATTAAACAGGCAGATTACAATGACCAATAACACAATCATATATCCTATATATCATACAGTAAACCAACCTCAAAGGTTATTTTAGGTAGCTCAAGACACACACAGGCTCACACTATAGCTAGTTATTGTTTGGCCAAACTTGTATTTTAAACAACTGAAAAAAGATCATGGATTACCACATAAATGCATTTATTTCAGGGATAAGGACATTACTTATCCTTGCTTAAAAAAGACCACCGACTGGTGTGTGTAAAGAACTTCTTTTCTTCTCTGCCTGCCCTCCTGAATCCAGCAGCGTCGGCCATTCTTCGCTTTGCTAGCCAGAGCAAAAGGACTGAACGCCATAGGAGAGCAGACGCATTATGCTCACAGTCGCAATCATAACTCCATGTTGGAGGCAAATTCCAACAGATTAAGGCTATTCAGGCCCCGTTGTTTGCGAAAGTGGCAGTGTTACGCAATCCCTGTCAAGTCAAGACAAAAGCATGCTCAGTGCCCGTCAGAAACGGTGAATACATGATGGATAAAATGGTGGAGGATGTCACAAGGATTGTAGACAGCTGAGGGCCGTGGTGTTATTGTTGTGCCTGATGCTGAAGTGTGTCTATTGAAGCACACATTCCTGGTGGGGGATCGAGTCGTGCAGAGAGGTGCCAACACGCAGGATGTTTCCGTCTGGCGATGAAGGCTGGGGGGGAGGATGGGGGCCCTGCGTAGCTCTGGAGAACTGGGGCAGGTTTATTGCACTCGCAGGGGCCTGAGAGATGTACACTCTGCACTCATGAGTCATTAATTAGGGTGGCGAGCATGCTGCCTGAGCAGAAATGGGGAGCTGCGCAGCTGCACCAAAGGAAAATAAACAAACAAAAAAAGCGATCTGTGCGCAACCCACACGCATTCATCACAATGATAGACCTCACAATCCTGGGCTTACGTCTGTTATAGTGTGCACGTATTGCTTGGTCTGACTGATCTTGCCGTCTTACAGTCACTTCATAATCAAGTGAGGTCAGTGGTCCAGAATGTAATGTTTTAGCCCAGAATGCTTATGAAAAGTTTTCTCAACAAGCGTACAAGTGTTGGAATAAATTTAGATTATATCAAGCTTTTAGAAGTTCAAGGCATTTTTTTCATATTGCATTGATTTTTTGATTAAATATATTGCTCAGAGGTATTCAAAAGTGTTTTTCCCCACACTTGTTTGACTGAGTATGGAAGGAACACAAGATATGTTTCTATCTCTGACATGTTAATAACAAGTCTATTTTTACAGGAACATGTTGTGTGTGTGCTCATAGTTGGCACTGTGTTTTTGTGTGTGTGTGTGTGTGTATGTGGTGCATGTATGTGTGTGTGTGTGTGTGTGTGTGTGTGTGTGTATTTAGACTCACTGCTGCAGGTTATTAGGAGTGTGACTGAAACGTTGGCATCGGCACGGCACAGGCACGTTTTGAGCTTTGGGGCTTGTAAGACATCTGAGAGAATCATCTCTGTGTACTGTTCGTGCAACAAATGAATTGGTGTTCATGTCTCAGGAGCTGTGAGTGATTCATTTTTGTGGTGACTTCATCAATACAAATTTCCCCATGTACATCCATGTCTAGAAAAAAAAGACCTTTTCCTTCTATTTTCAGTTTTGCAGAAAGATGTCACACTTATTAAACTAAAGAGTTGAACAAAGACCGTGTTTTTGGTCCATGAATCTTGCTTTATGGTTTGAAGTAAATCAGAAATTGAAAAACAACTTAGTTCTCGATTTCCAATTTTTGATTTCAAATCAGAAATTGAGAAACAGGTAATTTCCTGTTTCCTGTTTTAAGGTAGAAGACAAATAAATGAGTAACACCTCATTATCTTTTTTTTTGCAGACAGGGCCATTATTCCATTTCTCATTTTGCAAGGCTTCTTTGACAGCTCTATGGCCCTTGATAGAATGCATGATATACCAATAAACTTCAGATTTCTTTGTGGATTCTATCTCTAAATTAGAAAAAAAGGAAATCAGAAAATGAAACAACCCACTTTTTGTTTTTCATTTTCCGGTTTAAAACCACACAAAGAATAATGGCGAGGCACACAAACATATGTCTTGATTTAAAATTGGAGCTCAAATGGCCACAAAGTGCACAGAGCATTTTCAGTGACCAAAGATAGTTCTACCCTGTGTTATCCAGGACATCCTTATGTACATGTAGTTTGTTCCCCAACAGAATCGCCATCATAGCTGCAAACATAAACCTCTCCTTGCCTGTGCACTGTGAAATGGCCTCAGTTTTGCGTGGTGGCCAAAGCTCTTTGGAGGAGTTCATGTGTGCTGCATGCAGCCTGTACTGACTGGCTTGGCATGTGGGGCCTGCCAATAGTCCATCCGGGTGATTAGCCCTAATGATGATTGCTGGGGGCTGTCAAGTCATTTGGCCACCACTGTTGGACCGGCCAGGGTCAGTGGTGTGCGGATGTGTTCAGCCTTGAGTTTTTAATGAGAGACTTGCATTTACATACAAATACAGGCAATACAGAGGCTTGTGTTTTTGAGATGCTCACTGTTTCAAGTCTCATTCTGGCTCTGTTTGATGTAGGGGGGAGAGAAACTGCAGCCCCTGCACTCTGGGAGATTCAGACAGAGATATCTCTGCAGAAACAACTCAAGATATTTTCCTCCTCACACTTACATATTTATATGTTTCCACTTCACTGTCTTCTCTTTATGCGGCTACATATAGGCTATATAATTCTGTGGGGCAGTGTGAGTCTTTGTGAAACAACCAGGCTTATTTTCAACATTCAAGTAAAGTCTGTATAGTAATAAGAGAGTTTTTCTGTTAGCAAAATCTCAACCAATGTGCTACTGTAATGCAGTGTAGAAGTACAAAACCCCACAAGAAAGGATTGTTCTGCTTGGTTGAGATCAGAATGTGTAAAAAAACACAGGGCCAAAATGAAACTCTGGACCAATCCAGACCTAAAGGTTGTTTAAGTAAAGACTGATTAAGATTGATAACCCTGTGAGATGTGTTGATAGCTTGGCCTTATGTGGGTCTTTAACTCTACTGGTATGTTTATGTCTTTTAGAACCACATATGCATTCTTTAGATTCTATGTAAACACATACAGCAGACCATACAACACAGCATTCTTTGGTTCTATCTTTCAGAACCTCACAGCCATCATTAAAGCAAGACATAGACCACTTGCGAGCAATAGGATTACAAGGGACCTGTATGTAGCACCACTTTTCACAAATATATTTTCAATATGAATGTGGGATTATTTCATTACAATGCCGTCAAAACTAATAGGGCTAATATATGGCTTAATATCTTTGGCGTCTCTTAGTTGTTTTCTCTCTCTCTCTCTCTCTCTCTCTCTTTTTCTTGTTTGTTGATCCACGAAAAGAAATAGAATGAAATGAGAAGTCAGGCCTCAGCAAAACATGCATACCTCGCTGATAGCATGGAATGGGAAGGAGAGAGCTCAGTTGAAATGCCATCACTCAGATAAATAGAGCTAATTGAGCAAAACAGCTCCTGCCGTTATTGAAGTATAAATCAGCTTGCTTTCGCCTCACAGGAATAAGGCTGTTACGGGACTTGAGAGGGTACACCCCCCCGGCCCGTTACTGATATGGCTACAATGGAAACAAATGGAGTACTATTTGTTAGTTAGTCGTCCCTTTGCATTGAACACATGGGGTGCTGACATTCTCCATAGATAATGTGATAATATCCCTATGTGGCACGAGGACTTGATGAGACTCTACACATGCAGTTGTGGGCTTGGTGACAAAAATAAACGTGCATTTCCAAATATACAAAATGCTCTTGTCATTTACTGGAGGTCAGACAGAGATGCATTTAAGTGCCTGCTGTGATGGCTTGGAGTGCAGCACTCAGCTCTGCAAGGCTTTTTGTTTTGTAATACAAAAGTAGCTCTAGGTTTTCTGCAGCACCTGAAATAAAATGGACAGCCATTGAATGCTTGTGTGGTCTCTCAAGCAAAAGGGGTTCAGCCTGATGATTATATTTTAAAAGAAACAAACAAAAAAACACTACAAGTGATATCATCCAATATTAGTATTACTTCTGTTTGCATGGTTTTAAAACCTCACTAGCATTCAAGTAATTTATGATTAACACAGCAAAGTATTTACACAATGCTATTTCACTATTTCTAACACAACTTCTGTCCTGTTGGCTGTATCAGAGTTGTTACACAGAAATGTGGGCAGCATCATAAAGCAGGTGTATGAATTTACCATGAATGTCTCGTTAGATTTTACTCCACACACCTACAAAACACCTACTTTTGTATCTCCCTCTAAAATATTTTAGCTGGTCTGTTAGCCACCTTCATTCCTGTGCTCACACTGATATTGTTGCGACCACTGAGCAAATAAATGTCTCTGCCAGTGTAGAGGCTCATCTGATGTTTCATGATTAATTGGTTTCGACTGGTTTTGTTTTGATGCACTTTGCAGGCCTGCTGTTAACAATAGGCGGCAAAAGTAACCTACTCCAATTTCAGAGATTGCATACTGATAGCTGACTTGTTTTTGTTTAACTTGTCATGAATCAATTGAAATGTGTTACAGTAAAATTTATTCCGAAGTGGTTATTCTGTTTCTGTGCCTGCTCCATTTACCAGTACATGTTGACCTTGCAAACACACAGACACACACTCACACACACACACAGACACACACACACACACACACACACACACACACACACACACACACACACACACACACACACACACACACACACACACACATTTTAACACGCACATTATCATGTTTCCTAGAGTCAGAAAACAGAATTTATGAGTTTTTTTTTCCATTCCCTGATCTGACAGGCAAGAGTTAATTGCTGCTGTCTGACTTGCGAATCCGAACCTATTAGTTCCATGCTTCAAGTGAGTCTCTCCTGGCCTATTTCCCCTAAGAAGTGCTCATACACACTTGCCAAAAGGTGTAACCCGCCCCCCCCCCCCCCGGTAACACCTTGTGTGAGAGAAAAGAAGTGCTGCATTGCATGATCCACTCAGCATTTTGAGCCATGCTCCTCACTCCTTTGCCCAAATCATTGTGGCTTGGCTGCTTTGTTGCGTTCGGTTGTGTTGTTTTCTGTTGTGTTGTGTTGTGTTGTGTTGTGTTGTGTTGTGTTGTGTTGTGTTGTGTTGTGTTGTTTTCTGTTGTGTTGTGTTGTGTTGTGTTGTGTTGTGTTGTGTTGTGTTGTGTTGTGTTGTGTTGTGTTGTTTTCTGTTGTGTTGTTTTCTGTTGTGTTGTGTTGTGTTGTGTTGTGCTGTGTTGTGTTGTGCCTGGAAAGAAAGAATGTGTCTTTGGAGACCTAATTCCAGAGAGAAGATCTCACATCTAACAAGGACAATGGCCAAGAGCAAGGAAATATCACCACAAAAAAGAAAGATGGATGCTCTACATTACTGGAGTTATAACATATTTCTTGAAATGTTTCTGTGATGTAAGTCTGGTTTATTAAATTCTGCATGGCTTATATTGGAGGGAGGGGGATTGGTGATATATATTATCCTGTAGCACTGTGTTAAGGTCAAAGCTGCTGTGCAAATCTCTCTCTCAATATCTCTCACTGTCTCTCTGTTTCTCTGTCTCTCTTTCTCTGTCTGTCTCTCTCTCTCCCTCTCCCTCTCTCTTTTTTCTCCTTCTTTCTCTTACCGGGAATGTCAGAGTTACAACTCATTGGTAAAGTAATGATGTATAGCAGGGGTCACAACTGCAGCTGAGAATTATGACGACAGCCATTTAACATTCCTTGTATGCAATGTACACAGGACCACCATCTGTAATTTTACGGTTGATTTAAAATCCCCTTTATCCTCCATTGCAGAGGTGGCATCACTATCAAATGCACATCAAGCACTTCTGTTTCTTGTTACAATGATTTCAGCACCAGCAGCAAGGGGAAAAAACAGATACAAAGGCTGAAATCAATATAAAGAGGCAGGAATGAAAAAACTATTGCTTCAAGAGTCTTCTGTCTCAAAAGGAACCTAATTTGAGTCATCCGTTAACTTTAGTGAAAGAAAATATATAAAGGTAGCAAGTTTATTTTTGCACAGAACATAGAGGCTGATCAATCAATACATCCATTATTTCAAACAACCTTCATGCCCATTAAACTGTGTCTGTATGAGCTACCAGAAAATCCTCAAGTTATGAAATATAGTCAAGGTTTAAGGCATCATCGGTAACCATCCTAACCCTAAGGCAATAACTGTTTAGGCAGTAACACTTTCTATGCAGCTTGCATTTCTAAGACTCTATAAACACATTTAGAAAAGGACTACAATGCCTTCATAAACCTTAATAATGGTTGAAATTAGTATTCATAAATATTTATAAATACTCAAGCTTTATAACCAAAACTGCACTGTCACTTGAAGATGGAATTGAGCTTATGACATAGCATATAATGCCTTAGGAGTACTGTCATGAGTATGCATAAATAGTTATGTAAGGGGTAACATCCGACGAGGCGTGCATTATACAGTTTTAAGTCAATGAGGGGGAGCCTAAGAACTTCCCGACGCGAAGTGGAGGGAAGTTAGCTCCACCAAGTTGACTTAAAACTGTATAATGCACGCCTCGGAGGATGTTACCCCGCTTATGACCCGGTTAATGCCACTCAATTATGTAGAATGTATTTAAAATACATCTCAATTAACTTAGAGGGTTAACTTAGACTCGGTTTCGCTACAATGTGGCCTACAATGTAATATTTGTAAGATTAAGTAGAGCGCTACGCAGCACTCAGTCACTAGCCAAATTGGTTGTCAAGGTTACCTTTCATTTGGTAAGGTGATTGCTACTGCTCATCAGGTGTTAGCTAGCTTGGACTGAGCAACGCGACACATGCAATACTTATTCCAAAACGTTGATTTAGTTGTTATTTTCGGTTTACTATTTTTTCATAAGTTCATGGAAATTGAACTCGACATTGCCATTAATTGTGAAGTTTGATAGAGACAGTTACAGTAGGTACGTACATTCTATTGGGTATTGATATGGAACGGTGCTGAAGTTTTAAACTTTTTTGACAGAACTACTTTCAAGGTGTGCATGACATAGACATATAAACATAGACGCCGCATTGAGCTGGTGGCCCGTTGCTGGGATACGTCAGCGTGTCCGCCATATTGGATGTGGCAAATTTACCCCGTAAACCAGTGGAAGTAAATGGGCCGAACTTCATAAAGCGCCTTTCTACAAAGGTATTTAACTCGATGCCTTTTATTCACCCGTTTAGACACACACATGTATATTTGGGGAAACAAGCAGGCATCAAAACAACATAGCATAAATAACGTTTAATGTGATGGTTATAAATAGTGTGCGAAATACTCGTTAATATTCCGTGTAGTGGAGGTGGGGTCGAGCAATACCGATCTAAATTTGACTGGAAATAGTGAGTGAAAAATAAAAAATTAACTGTTTTATTTATTGAGTCACCACACAGACCTATGCCTAATTCCGTTGAATAAAGTGAGCTGAATTACCGCCAAACTGACTTCGGCCAAATTCTAACGTCATACCAAACCAAAATACACTGATTCCTTCACATTCAGAAAGGGAAAAAACATGTTCATCATAGTGTGGCACTGAAGTATCTAATCATCACTGCTTACCTATACACATTCTCTGTGGAGATGAGCTGGGAAACTGAAGACAGAAAGAATAGCTCCCTCTCTAATCCTGACGCTCTGGCCTGTCCTGTCAAAATGCTCCGTTCTGAAGTGTTCACTGCAGATGACGGAGTAGCAGAAAACCCCTCCCGTCGCACCGCTGTCTCCCACTGCCTTTTCATCTCTTTATTTTTGTGAAACCTATGTAGTATGTGCAAAGTTAGTTAAGCAACTAACAATAATCAGCGTAGTTACGGATTTAGTTAAATAGGAAAGACTTCTTCGTTGTTTGGAGGCTGGTTTCACCGAGCAGCTATTATGCGCAACACTTCATATTAGGCACAAAGTCAGTTACTTCTGTTTGTAAAATTACGTTATAATGGCCAAATACAATGAAAAGTATTTTTCCAGTCTCATCTGTAAAAGGTAATCCCATGTGATCTCGTTTGGACGGTAAACCTGTTAGTACAGTTAAACGCAGCACATGAATGAGGCATCTTTATTCTAGGCTACTGTCTAGAGACAGTTGAAGAATCTCCACTTTGCCACATCCAATATGGCGGCGAGGATAACGTATGGTTCTACACGGAAGGCGGCGTCTATGTTTATATGTCTATGGTGCATGATATACGATTTTACTGCATGCCTAGCAACCAATCAGAAAGCAGCACCACATTCCAGAGGGTTATAAGAATACTTTACATGCTTTATGAATGCATTTATGAATGTGTTTATAGAGCCTTGTGAATTCAAGCTTCATAGAAAGTATTACTGGGGCAATACTGGGGCACAGTGCCTCTTTTCTAGTTATGCTAAGCACATTGCATCATGTGGCCTTTCCTGTCTGTTTCTTAAGGCTCATGCTGGAACACAGAGGGATCACTTGGAGGACACATCGCCATCTCAGTGCTTGTTTGTGGCACCTGGCATAGGCCCACAATGATTAATACCCCCTCCCTTCTTAATCACAAGCTTAATCTGTGCAAATATGCTGTTGTCTGTCTATTTGCACAGCTTAATATTTCAAACCCTTCTTCAACAAAGCTCTAGAGAGACAGACATGGCGCTGCATGACTGCCAGAGACTTACTCTGGGCTGCACGTGTTCAGCACCTGGCCACTATCTCAACCCTCAGGGTGACTCTGATACTCTTTATAAAAAAGAAGGAGAAGAAAAAGAAGAAGAAAATGATCATATTTTATATTTTATATCATATACAAGGCATATATATTATTGTGGATATGGTGCTTTGCTTTATTTGGTCAAGGGTATTGACAGCCAGTTGAAGTGAGTAATGCCTTACTGCTGCTCTTGTTGCTGACACAGTGAGGGATTCTGGGTGGCTGATGCATCCAATTGGAGTGTTGTTTTGTCTAGGAAAGCATTATGTCCTTCACTGTCTATATCCAAACAAAAATCTGTAACTCTTATATGGATGACTGCTTACCTCACATACTGTGCTCTGTTCAAAACCGGCTGTACTGAAACATCAGTGATCCAAGAAAAAACAGTTTTGTTTTTACCATTCATACTACTGAATGGATAAAACAAATTATGGTAGGATTTTATAGTGGTTTAACATGCCTCCAGTCACAAAAATGACTAGACATTTAGATGTAATGCCAGGAGGCTGCAATGCATACAGTTTTATGACTGAAAATAAATGGTAAAGTTGTTAGATGTCAGGTTTAATCCTGCCACTGGGGTGCTGATTTGACTAGGCATGCATTTTCATCATATGGGTCCTAATTTCATTGATAGGCAGCATGGCTGGCAATTTGCTAGGCCTGCCAAGCATGACTAAAAGCTTAGCCTATAACTTGGCAGCCCCATTTTGATAATTTGATGACATGAGCGAGATCTTAAGTGCAAAATGGGTGACACATAAGTGTCTTTGTCAGTAAGAGAGTCTGTAAGGATGTGTAGGACATGTCTTGCAAACAGTTATTCCAGCATTATTACATTTATGATATGCCCATGTGACCTTGACCTTTGGTCCAGTGACCTTTGGTGCCTAATCAGTTCCAGGGGGTCAGGGTGGGAATGATTAGCTTCAGCCAATTAGCAAGGCATTAATAGGAAAACATTTGGAGGTCATTGAAATACATGTAAATGAATGCTGGTGGGACTTTCTATAATGTCCTCATGGTCAGTTCATCTGGCCTCTATAGCTGCTTATACCAGGTTTTATGAATACCCTTTAACCCACTTGCGATTGCTCATGTACTGTGCAGTAGTAGGCAGGATCATGTTGGCACACTCACATGTGTGGAACACAACCAAATAGTAGGCATTAGGGTTGTGTTCTTTCAGCATTGATGCTTCTAAATGAGTTCATTTCAGGCAGACCAAAACCTCTTCTTGGCCAAAAGCACCTTGATTAAATAGGCTTCATGTAGCCTATACACGAAGGCCCAACAAACGTTATTAAAGGTCTCATTTTGTGAGAAACTGTTGAGTACTTACTCTTTTTGAATCACAACAGGTCACTCCGAGTTGCATATGCATGCTGCACATAAAATGTTCTTCTACCCTGATTGCCTCCATTAGTCAATGAAAGAAAATAGGCTGGACTGAATGGCTCATTGAAAGGAGGCTTAAAATAGACCAAAATCACATGTTTACAAAAACCATGATTAGCAGCCAATCCTGATCCTGAAACAACAAGGTTAAAAGCACCTGCTGTTAGCGTCAACACCATCCACTGAAAAAAAAACCAAATGTAAATAATATTATAAACAGCACTGTGTCTTTACCATGGTAATATAATCCCTAATAGCCAATAATAATAATCCTAAAAAAATATCAAATTGGCACGATCTACAGGTATTGTACATCTGTTTTTAGCTCCCACTGAAGCCATGAGTATGAAGCACACCATTGACTTTCAATTCTTCTGCTGACTATTGTGCCATAGAGAAAAAGAAGGTGAAGTGCATTCTTGTTCTCATTCACGTCAAGGCAGAATTCCATCAAGGCTCAAAATGTCATTATCTCAATGACCTTTTCTCACCAAAGTCGACTGGTGGGCCTAATGCTTCTAGAAACTTCCCAGATGCTCAAAGTGAGGACGGCGCCATCCATTTACCTTGCCCTGATCCACTCTAATTGGTCTGTTGAATAGACCTTTTCGCCTTTGAAACTAACAAAGAGTTGAAGAGGGACGTACAAAAAGTGTCCATCTGTGCTGTCTTACAAAGGAATATGACATTTGGGAGGAAATTGGATCCTGCTGTTGCTCTCAATTGCTTTTAAGAGATATAAAAAAAGATCAAGGAAGGAAGTCCAATAGAGTCAATAACTTTGACAATATAATTTTACCTCCTATTTTAAGCTTCAAGTTTGTTTGGCCAACATAGACGTGGTGGACTTCTGTACTCCTCACCCTTTATTTTGGGACAAATACAGTGCACAGATGTTTTTCAGAGAACAGACATCTGCCTGTTGTATCCACATGGCTTTTTTTTTAGTGTAGGTGTAATGCCTCCTTTGAGGTGTGTCTGTGCGCTGTAATGACTTTTGATATTATCAACCGCCTTCGCTCTCTTCAATTATCTGGACACAGACACATTCTACTGTGCCCACAATGAAAGTATATAAGGGCCAAAACATCATCCACCACGGTTTTATTACGGAATGATGATCTAAAACCCATCTTTTAAATCATGGTCAACAGTGTCCAGCAATTATATAGTACACCGTGAACACATCGAGATTGTTAAAGTCCCTACTGCCGCCCCTAAACTGAAAAAAAAAGAGGCAGATATTTCTTCTTGCATAGAAGTACAGATACTGACTGCTTTTCAAGACAAACATTCAAATCCCAGCCGAATTTCTTTAGAGCTCACATGGCAGTTATTGTACTCACCCAGAGGATAGAGAAAAGGCACCAGTCAACCAATGAAATACATCACTGATGTGCTAAACAATCAAATGGCTTCTAAGCAAAGGAAACGTTTCTTCTCACTTATGAATGCTGACACTGTAATGAGGCCAGGGCACAAGCTGTGCACCGCGGTGGTTGTCATGGTGAAAATAACGAGAGATGTGTGTATGAATCACAACCGCAGAATGAGAAAATGTTTGACAGGGTTTTCTGCTTTAGAAGCATCTCTGGTGTCACCGAGGCTACTTGTTGTGGAGGTAAGCAGTGTGAATGGAGGGTGCTGGTGCATAGTCCTTTCTTTCACATCTCCTCTGTATGTGATCCTGCTCCATTTACAATATTTCCTCTCTAGTGTCTTTGCTCTTCTGTGCTTTTAACTAAACTATGCCCCTGAACTGTGGATACTGCTGCCACAACTTACCAGCAGTTTTTATTATTAGGTTGATTATTATCATTATTATTATTATTGTTGTTGTTGTTGTTGTTGTTATTTTCCATTGCTTCCTCCCTCTAAGCTGAATTGTAGGGGCAGTCAACAGCAGACACTGTGCTGCATATTCCTGGTGAAGGGGGCACAGAGGAGCACGCTGTCCCTGACTCAGGAGCCAGCTGTTAGGTGCCTAATGATGACACCAGTCACTGTGAAGGATTCCTCTCAAAGGCACTGTCCTCTGTCACAAATGTCATATGCCACCCCTGCATTTCAGGACCCATAAGACAAAATGGCACATTGCTCATATTAACCTTTCTGTGTCACATTACTTGGGCAGTTGTATTTGCCAGTGTCATCGCTCCCCATCACACAGCTGTACTGCTTGATGTAATTCATACATACTCATTCTTCAGTCTGATTGTGAAGCAAAAAAGATAGCTTGTTATGCATTTATAGGTTTGTTTGTTAGTTTTTTTTTTTTTTTTTTCAGAAAAATCAGACTGATATTCAATAACACTGAAAGTTATCATAGAACCCACTGATTTCTGCAGGCTTGGTATGACACATTTTTATTTCATTATGAAATACAATGAGATCATAACAAATGTAAACACACATGTAATCAATCATACAGTGTAACAGTTCTTAGCCTCTGAAAACAAGAGAACCACTTTTTTCTACTAAAGCCCTTGATCTGAGCCACTGAGTGTTGCAATACACGTCACCATACAGTCACCAATCTATCTCTTCCATCTCTGGTCTCCAGCTTCATTTACTGAATGCATTCTTGAACCACTGCTGCCTTGAGACAATGTCTCTCTGAGGCTCTGTGAGAGAAGGCCAATTTCTGTGTATCAACCATGCTATACTGTCTGTTTACTGTTGTGCTTTTTCTGTCCACTTGTAAAACATGTCATTTCTGTCACTCATGCTATAATGAATCCATATCCTCTTAGAAATGAATGCTGTTCACATGCTGTGAAAGTGGTGACAGACACAAGGAGGGGGGCTTGCCATTGTGGACTCAGCCTCTGCTGTAAAACACGCAAATGCATTTGCTTCTCTAAAATTGTTTGCTTTCAGCAAGCGCCAGGCAGGGGGATGAAATGACTCCTAACAAAGGAATCTTTGGGGGACAAAAAAAAACGAGGCACACAAAAAGCCACATCAAATAAACAAAACATGACAAATCTCTCGTTGGCAGGCTTAGGTGAGAAGAGAGGGGAGGATGACAAACAAAGTCAGCATGACCACAAACTAATTTTGAGCAGTCATCTAAATGTTCTCTGCTTTTAATAAAGCCAAAGGTGATTACCAAAAATCGTTTTAACAGGACATGCTTTTTGACAGCGTGCTGGTAAGGGAACCATGATGCCAGAATCAGTTTTATTGGCAAAGTGTACTTTGACTCTGGTAGATGTTAGTTCTCTATTCATTCAACATATAGACATGTAGTAGTTTACTGTATATTCAATAGGCAAACAGAAATATACAGTATAGACACATACTGTACAATACAGACAACAATGTAGGCAAGTGCCATAGGCATAATATACAAGTAGGACATAACATACAAGTTGGAAATAACATACAAGACAAGTACACATGGAGTGGAACATAAGTGCACCTAATAGTGCAACGTCATCATGGGTGATATACATTTGGAATAATAAAGTATGTAATGTGTAAATATAGTGTATAAGATACAAGATGGAATAAGTATGCGTGTTTGAGAAGTGGGTGAATAACCAAAGTGGGGATGACCCAACTTTTCAGTCGCTCAGGAGAGTGCTGGCAGTGGGAGAGAAGCTGTTGTTGTGCCTGGTTATCTTGGTGCGGAGGGATGTGTAGTGCCTGCTAGAGGGAAGGAGGTTTAGGAGAGTGTGTGCAGGATGATTAGGGTCTTTAATGATGCTCTCTGCCCACTTCCTGGTCCTTCAAATGTACAAGTCCTGGAGGGAGGGCAGGCCTGGGGGCACCAATGTTTTTTTTTCAGCTGTCCAAACTGTGCAGTGTAACCTGTGTTTGTCCTGTATTGTGGCTGCTCCAAACTCAACTGTAATGGATGAGCAGCAAATTGACTCAATGACAGCAGTGTAGAAGATGACCAACAGCTCTTGTGGTGGACCATGCTTTCCAAAAAATAGAATAGAATAGAAGGATTCCAGGGCGCTAAATGAGTCCACATTTGACTCTGGGCTGTTGGATATTGTGAGGGGAGCAGCACAGTGGGGTGCTTCATAAAGTCCACTACTAAAGACTGTGGAGTCTTTAGAGTGTTATTACCCAAGTGTTGCATACACAGTTAAGGGGGTCATTTTAGTAAAGCAGTCCATTCACTGGAAAAGATTATTTTTTATCGCAACTGGAATTGCTTTCCTGTGTCAAAAAAACATCACCAATTTGCAGCAGCATGGGCTCCAGGTGGTGTGGAAACCGGCGAGTCAGATCTTCACAGCGGTCGCCAGTGATGTCTGAGGGAACCATCTGGGTGTAAGCTTTTTTCTTTTTCTTCCCTGTCTTTCTCTTTCTGTTGCTCTCTGCCTTCTTTCTGTGCAGCTCAGCCTCAGATGCAGACCATTTAGACAGCTACTGTTAACAGATGACATCAACTGAAATTCCATTACAGGGAATCAAATGAGAGCCAAGAGTGTCTGATGTAGAGGTTGGGGGGTAATGCAACCAGTGGTTGTTTATCAAAGTTGGCATCAGTACAACCCTAATGTCTGTGTCTGTGTGTGTGTGTGTCTGTGTGTTTATGCGTGCATGTGTGTGTGTGTGTGTGTGTGTGTGTGTGTGTGTGTGTGTGTGTGTGTGTGTGTGTGTGTGTGTGTGTGTGTGTGTGTGTGTGTGTCTGTGTGTGTTTATGCGTGCATGCGTGTGTGTGTGTGTATCTGTGTATCTGTGTCTGTGTGTGTGTGTGTGTGTGTGTGTGTGTGTGTGTGTGTGTGTGTGTGTGTGTGTGTGTGCGTGTGCGTGTGTTATACAACTTTTCCATCACAACCCAGTTCTGAAACATGAACTCTCTCCAAACGTGCATCACTCTCTCTCTGTCCCCCCCCCCCCCCCCCCCTCCACCTCCATTTCTCTCTATCTTTGTCTCTCTCTCTCTTTCACTCACACACACACGCACACGCACACACACACAGGCAAAATGATATCATTTAACATTGAACATAACAATCATCAACCCAGTGCTCGTGTAAGGTGGATCAAACACACGGCTCTGAGAGGAGTTGCAGGTGGCAATTGTCACTGGTGAAGTATAAACAGCACTCAGTTGTGCATTTTCAGTTTAAGTGCCTCTCAAATGCTAGCTGAACCAATTTGGCTTTTCTTTTGTATAGCATGACTTAGTTAGTTGCTCTTACTGAAACTCTCTCTAAGGTCTAGGCGCTGTCTGAAAGATGAACATGCTAAGCATACACTTCGGTATTCGGTAATGACAACAAAACAAATGCACCAAATCCACCAAAGTACAAGGCCTGTGACAAGACCATGCAAATATTACCAACATATTTATTTTATTTTAGTTTGGATTTTTTTACACTTATATACGCTACTTATTTACGCTAGAGGTAAGGCTGTAGAGTGTTCTAAAGTGGTTTCTTTGCTGCCTATACATTCTGTCAGAAGACCATGTTATTCACCCACACACCCCCACACACAGCGTACAACACTGATTTATGACTAGAGGGATCCGGTGTGCTAAGAGTGGCCACATTGAATTCATTATGACAGGAAATAAAGAGACATGACAAGAATTTTTCACTTCCAGTTTAATTAGTGGCAGCAAACATAAATACATATTTGCCATACTGGCTCTTAATCAACATATTTGCTCAGAGATGTAAGCTGAAGGACAGCATGAGTTTGAGAGCATGCCCCTCTGTGAAATGTCAGCAATTAAGCATAAGAATGCATGGCCTCTAGGTCTATGGAGATAGCAGCGAAGACTCATTAATTTTTCTCCACCTCTCAGCCACATACATCCACATCCACATCTTGCTGCAACTGCAGCATCAGATGTTTTGTTTGTGGCTTGGTCTGCAAAGACTTCAAAAGTGATTAATAACTCCAAAATGTAGAATTTGGCAGCCATCACTGTACTCTTCAGAATGCACTGTCCCATTCAGCTGAATATATTAATATGTTAACTTGGGGGGGGGTGGAATGGATAAAAAGAAATACTGAAAGCAAAACATTAACATTTCTTCAATATGTGTCACAAACACTGCACCAATACATTATAATGAAAATGAGAAGTAAGAAAGCTAGTCTTAATGCAAAACTGAGCTGTGTTCTGAATGTTTCACAGTATGCATGCACTGCAGTCAGTGTGTGAGCATTGCTTTTGTCACAGCAATTGCTTGCTGATAACATGTTTGTAATAGTACAGTGTACTAATGGGCAGCATTTCACTTCTGGAATCAGAAAATGTTTTTTTTGTCTTTAAATGCAATAAAACAAGTTAACGCACATGTTAACCCCTCTCACAGAAGGGTTCCCGCACTTCAGCAAAAGGCCCTCTGTGATTCCAGTGCAAAACTGATCTACTGTACATGTGCTATATAAAAGCTTTGTGGTTTGCTGTATCCATATGCAGTACATATAGCAAGTATGCATTTTACCATAGGACACAAGGAGACATGAGCTCATCACTTCTAATCTTGTTTAAACTACCACAGGCCAACAGACTGGCTTCATGTTAAGTCAGGGGAAACTGGGAGTGAATTCTGATCTGATAAGACCTCCAGCCTTCACACCATTATGGTTTCTCATGCTGCTACAACTGTGAGAATCCCCATGGTGACATTAGTAATTCAATAAGCAGCCTAAGTTCAGATATGTGAAGCTTTCCAAACCAGTAAAATGGATAAAAGGGTGTGCATGTCTGTAATATAAAGGTGCTGGACCAAAGCACCAAGGTATCAACAAAAAAGGAGGTCTGCAAAGGCACCTGACAAGCATTTATTTGGTCAGTGTACTTTGGGTTGGAGCCTAAAGAAAAGATAAGTTTATCCTTTCCAAACGAGATAATCCACAGCTGAAACACCAAGTCAGGTTTCTTAGCTCGGTCAGTAACACTTTCTTTGAAGCTTGTATTCACAATACTGTAAAAGCACATTCATAAAGGCTTATAAGCCTTTATAAAACTTAATAACTTAGTCTTTAGTATTTAGTATTTATAATATAGTAATTAGTATTTATAACTATCTTCACTGTCACTTGAGATAGCATTAAAATGCCTTAGGAGTGCAGTCATGAGTATGTATAAATAGTTCTCAATACTTTACATACTTTATGAATGTTTTATAAGCCTTTATGAATGCATTTACAGAGTGTTATGAAAACAAGCTTCATAAAAAGTGTTACTGAATGGTCACATGTGTTTGGCATTTACCACAGGCAGACTGCATCCGTCCGTCCGTCCGTCCGTCCGTCCGTCCGTCCGTCCGTCCGTCCGTCTATCTATCCTACAAGCTGGCCTTCTCAATAAGCACTGGCTGGCTCTGAATGCTACGGCTGGAATGATATTTACGACACCGGCGAGTTAGAACCAAAGTGCTGTGTTGCACTGCTGAGAGGTTCTGTCCTCTCTCTGTGCATGAGTGTACAAACTGCCCTCTCCCAGAACGATGCTAATTTGCCTCCCACCACCACCACCGCCACAGCCCCTCTTTCTTCCCCTCCTTCTTCCCTCTCTCTCTCTCTCTCTCTCTCTCTCTCTCTCTCTCTCTCTCTCTCTCTTTCCCTCTCTCTCTCTCTCTCTCTCTCTCTCTCTCTCTCTCTCTCTCTCTCTCTCTTTCCCTCTCTCTCTCTCTCTCTCTCTCTCTCTCTCTCTCTCTCTTTCCCTCTCTCTCTCTCTCTCTCTCTCTCTCTCTCTCTCTCTCTCTCTCTCTCTTTCTCTCTCGCTCTCTTTCTCCCCACCATCCACTGACTCGTCCTCTTCGCTCTCTGAACAAATGATGACTCAAAAACTTGCGTTATTTGGTTCAGAGCACTGGAGCCCCATACGGCATAATTACTCATGCAGCAGAAGCCCAGACAACTTAAAAATAACTCATTGTACTGTGACAGCGATAGGCCGATGTACGCTGACATACAAACAAGGGATGCAGCTTATCTGGAAATGGTACTTTAATAGACTGTTAATGTGCTGGGCATTCAAAGGCGCATCATGGGGAAAGTTATACCAAAAGAGAAGTCATGAGGCCAGCTTTTTTCTCTCTCTCTCTCTCTCTCTATTTTTGGAGGGGTGGTGTGTGTGTGTGTGTGTGTGTGTGTGTGTGTGTGTGTGTGAGTGTGTGTGTGTGTGTGTGTGTGTGTGTGTGTGTGTGTGTGTGTGTGTGTGTGTGTGTGTGTGTGTGTGTGTGTGTGTGTGTGGGTGTGTGTGTGGGTGGGTGTGGGTGTGTATGTGCATATGTGTGTATGGGAGGGTTGGGTGGGGGGCAGCTGGCTGGAGATTGTAATGCAGTTCTGATTTGTTATTTCCATTTGTGATTATATTCTGCACCTTCGTGATAAAAACTTATCCGGGAATTACAATAAAAAGTCTGAATGTGAGTGAAGTCCTTTGACAGGAAGCCCGGGAGTGAAGAGGTTGTCACACTGCTGAATTGCAATGGCAGAGAAACTCTCCCCAACGTTTCACAGAGGGCCATATCAATATTCCTGTTCTTCAGTCTCTGAGTTCTAGACAACAACCTCCTGAGACGCTTTGGGTTTTGACGAATGGCAAAGCAGCCCTGGCTCTGTATGTATGCGCATCAAAACTGTGACAAATGGCCCTCTGCCTGGTGATTACAAAGACCAGTCAATAGTGTCGGGGCCCACCGCAGCCCTCATACAGACAAGTCCACACAGCGGCCATTTGTCTTATTCATGGCCTGATTAAACTGTTGAAAACATCATGGGGAAATTGTGGAATAGCTCAAGTCTGCACTGACGCCAGACGGACCTCCCATTTGTTCTCCGCTTGCCTAGTCCTTGCCAACGAGCTTTGGTCTGTTCACACTTGTCTGGTGTGAACTTCCACAGTGGCTACAGGAGACAGAAAGAGAGAGGGAGGGAGAGAGAAAGAGAGAGAGAGAGGCAGCTCACTAATAAAGTTAATGTTGTAATTGATGGGTGAAATCGCACTATTATTTACCACTGCCATTCAGCGCTCAAAAAATGTTTAAATGGTTCACTGTTTTAATGGATGCACATTCCGTCTGTCAGCAAGGGTTATAAAACCAGTCCTCAGTGAAAAATGAGGAGGGCGAGAGATATGAGCTTCCATTTCGTCTGATCACACCAGCACATGCGGACATGTCGAGAATTGATGACTGGAAGTTTTCAAAGAATTAAAAAGAACTATAAAACTGGGTACATGACTTATGTGCATAGTGTGTGTGTGTGCATATATATGTATGTGTGTGTGTGCGTGTGTGTGTGTGTGTGTGTGTGTGTGTGTGTGTGTGTGTGTGTGTGTGTGTGTGTGTGTGTGTGTGTGTGTGTGTGTGTGTGCACGTGTGTGTGTTTAAAAGACTGTTTAATTGAGAACTGCAACTGTGGACTGTCTGAGTGCTTTGTAGGAAGCATTTCTTGTTGTTGTCATGATGTTGCCATAGTATCATCCATATCATTATCTGTAATCTTGTAACGCTCTTAAAACAAAAAAGAAATAGTCACACAGCTTGGTGGCAGAGAGAGAGAGAGAGAGAGAGAGAGAGAGAGAGAGAGAGAGAGAGAGAGAGAGAGAGAGAGAGAGAAAGAGAGAGAGAAAGAGAGAGAGAAGAGAGCAAAATCCCAAAGGGTCCCAGATGTGTTAAAATATGATTTTTCATGTTTCTAAAGCTTTGCACAGTGTTTTAAAATGACATTTATATCATCTTTATGCCGTTCCCCAATCACGGCTGTGATGTAGCACTAATGTATGCATTTACATACCCTGTTAGCCTCAGATGTGAGGGTTAATGATGTTCTTCTGAAAGGTGCACTCAGACTTTGTTAATCCTCAATCAATACAATAACATTTGACTTAGACCACTACAACAAGTACAAGTCAAGTTGCTTCGTGTGATGCTCTGAAGAAGTGGCTTCAAATGGCTGATTTGGTGAATGCCTTATCCGCGTCATCGGGTCATCCGTGTTCCTTCAAACCCTGAGGGCAGATGTGAGTGTTGGGCCCATCTGTGTGTCTGTCTGTAGGCCATGTGTTTGGCCCAGTGCAGCACCCTCCAAGAGACAGGGAGGGGTCTACAGCTGGTTGCACTAGTGAGCGTGAAACATTAATAATTCCTCTGTGAAACCGTGTGGACTGAGCTCAGTGAACATATTCCCATCTTCTGAAGGAGTAAAGAACATTTATTATTAAACACTTCCAGTTGTTTCCAATTCATTGTGAATACCATAAGTACACGTATTATAGCATGTGTGGTCTTACAAATGGTACCATTTTAAAATGGGTATATCGTTTGAGGGAATAAATAACATTTATTCAATGTCTCAAGAGGTTCAAATCAGTATCCATCACTTCACTTACAATACTGTGTGTGGTCTTTCAAATGATACCCTTTAAAAAAAGTATTTAAGTATCTTTTTTTCTCCACACAGACATTGTGGATCTAGGTATCTGGTAACATGTATTCAAAGTAACAGGACTGTAATAAGATACAAACATGTGTACACATGACAAAAAAGGCCTAGCGTGTCTCTTTAAGACAGCAAGCAGCACTTTTCTACAATGTCAGCAGACATGGTGCACCGGGGTGCCTTGATCCCTGATCCCTGGAGTGAGCACGCGGGCCATCCAATCAACTGCTCGTCTGACACTTAAAGATTGCTGTGGTGTGATGTTGAGTGATGATGCCGCCTCAGAGGGCACGGTGACGCTTGCTGAAACGCGATGTTTGGGCCGCGTAGTTATCTTCCTTTCGCTCCGCACGTCTTGTAAACACTAGCGCGGGACCCGGAGACCCACGTGGGAGCCCAGTTTTTGGATTAGAATGACCTCACTTGGGCTTGGGCTCTGGTGAGTGCACACTTTAGGCTCCCAGGCGAGGAACGAGAGAGCTGTGTGATTATGAACTTAATGAATGAATCGGTGCAGAGCACTGCTAAATCAATATTTCTCTTTATTGGGGCAATTAAGGCACAAAGTGGGAGCTGAAAACCTTATAACCTGGGAACTATTAAAGCATCATCTCTGTAATCATCCTAGCCCTTTTCTCTAAAGTCTGGGGTCAGGTGGTTCTTTAGTGCCTAAGCCCTGTGTGAATTACATTAATTTAATACACACACATAAAGGCAATGCTGCCTTTCTAGTCTAACTGAGCTGGCTTCACACTGAGTAGAGATACCAGTTCAGCTATAGGACACACCAGCATGGGCACCACCTCAAGCTGCTAAAAGTAATCAGTAGTTTCAGAGCTTCAGATTAATGATTTCATCACTCGTGCTAAGTGTCTTTTTTCTCATTGTTAGAACTAAAGAATCGTAACTGTTTTAACACACCTGGAGGCCTTGCAGTCTAACAGCCTAACAGTACTGTGCTTATATATCTTTTAAACTGTGTCTGTTACTTAGTGTTATTACGACCATGACTGCTGTTGCACTGCAGGGTGACTATATAATCTTTTTTCTCAAACTTTTCCTCGTTTAGTATTCAGTTTTTGGAATTATTTGGACTTTAGATTTCTGCAAGCAACTGGGCGTGGTTGCCATAGCCCCACATGGTTGATAAGGACCAGAAGGGTCTGTATCCACAGGTATGTGTTTGTATTGTTAGCCACCATGCTTATCAACAGGCTGTCGTCAACCTTCTTGTCTAGACTGTTAATACAACTCGTAAATTGCCTTTAAAATGTTTGCAATATTTCAGTTATGAAGACTATGTTGGTATATGAGGAACCCAGTTTGCTCTAAATATGGATGTAAACAATTCCAGTAATGTTTTAATTTCACACTTTTCACATATGCCAGACATGCCACCAGGTAATATTACAATAGATGTGTACATGTCAGTTTAGACTGTGACTGTTGTTCATATAACCTGCTGTTTCAATCACAATTATTAGCAGTACAGAATGGGGTAAGTAAAAAAGTAATTAGCATGTATTTCATAGACCTATTAACAAGTCTCCCTACAACAGGATGAATATGTGATAGAATATCATGTCAGAGAATTTCTAATATAGGTTTGAATATTTTGCAGCTCCTTAACAGAGAAGAATTTGCAGGCAAAGCCCTGATGATTTTGGCTAAAGTGTATCTGTATAAGCCTATTTTACTTAATAAACACTGAACAAAGGTCAGAATCTCACTGAGGCCTCAATGCAGGTTGTAATGATAGAGGGAAATATAGCATTCTTTGGACCATAATCGCATAGACAATTACAAATTCGCCTCAGGAAAAAGAATACAATGAATTCCATCCATTGTTTCACAAATGCTTGTTTTAGACTACATTATAATGAAGGGTGTATTCAGTAGATAATCACTGCCTGTGGGATATGTGAACCAAGGTTAATTAGTATCCAACTTTAGAATAAAACCTATCTTGCCACTAAAATTACGATAGACTGGTGATATGAAGAGACTGCAGTGAAAATAAATACACATAAATGTTTTTATTCCCAACATCAGTCTATTACTGTTGGCAAAATATGTTCTCAGAGTGTGTTAAACATGGTTAATGTATAATTTCTAATTCTAGCATGCATTTGACGTAGGTTCAAAGGGGCTGAGTCTTATTTACCATAATTAGTTTATGAGGTGGACTGTTCTAATGGAAGGCTCATAATATAGATTATTTTAAGACTATTTAATGTGCAGGCTAATGAGGTCACAGGTTCAACAGCCAGGATTGGAGCATGGACTACACCCTGCGTGACCCTATAAAATCTCTCACAGTGCTGGGTTAATGACACTCTACATAAGCAGCAAGTGAATAGCATGGACTACTAACACAGAGCCCTGAGACAGTGTAATATCCTGACTGATTGAATGTGATTACATACAGTGGCATTCATTGAGGGGTGAGATCAACATTTCTCATCAGGCACTCTGTCACCGCATTAAAGCTGTCCTAAATTAAATCTGTCAAAGTGAAGTATTGCATGTGTATACCCACTTTATCAGTGGTTTTTTGTTTTTTTCAAAGGATTTCTTCTCAAACAGGCACACGGCAAAGATGCCTTTTCTTGGCAGCTCTTGTAGCCTCTTCCCTGAAGTCTCGCATGGGTTTATCACCCACCACCCCTACACGCACGCCAGCCCACCCCACTACTTCCAGCTGATTTGCCTTTTGCCACTTACCAATCCCACTGCAATCACAACCCGATGCCAAATGAATCATTCATAACAGCTGTTGGAGATATTTTCGCTCAACTCCTCCTGATAATAATGCTTGGTTCGTGTTAGGGCACTTGGAACTGGCTACCCACTATCAGTTTCTTTTAATAACCCAACTGTACCATACTAAGGCTGTGGCACGAAGTGGAAGATCTACAGCAATGAGTTTAGTAAAGAGATGACCATTATATTATATTAGAGTGAGCAGGGTTAAAGGCCCAATTTGTGGGAAAAGGCCTGTGGCTTTCTACAGAAGACACATGCACTTGGACGAACATGCGGCAGTGGAAACATTCCTTGGTACCTTTACTTCAATATGTTCTTAAAAATGGAGGAGACACAAAAACAGTGTATTTTTTTCTTAAAGGAGAACTTCGGTGTAAAATGAAAATTGGCATGTTAAAAAATCATACCGAGTTGGTATGTGTACTGAGGAGCAAAATTGATTTAGCCTGTTGCATTCAGAGTTTAACTATTTTAACTCCACACTCCATCGGTAGTACAACAAAGGCTCTGGCATTCAAAATGAAGCACTGAGAATATTGTAAATGTACACAACGTTTATTTAAAAAACTGTTCTTACATGCAGTAGTTTGCAGTTGTTTCTCGTCGCCGCCATGATGAAAGTCCAAACAAGTCGATTGTACTACCTCTCCTCCTATTCTTCCGGCTGGTTCGTGTTCGTCAATCGACTTGTTCAGACTTTCATCATGGCGGCGACGAGAAACTACAGCAAGGTACTGGCTGTCAAGTAAGGGGTAACATCCGACGAGGCGTGCATTATACAGTTTTAAGTCAACGAGGTGGAGCCTAAGAACTTCCCGACGCGAAGCGGAGGGAAGTTTGCTCCGCCAAGTTGACTTAAAACTGTATAGTGCACGCCTCGGAGGATGTTACCCCGCTTATGACCCGGTTAATGCCACTCAATTATGTAGAATGTTTTTAAAATAATTCTCAATTAACTTAGAGGGTTAACTTAGACTCAGTTTCGCTACAATGTGGCCTACAATGTAGCCTAATATTTGTAACGTTAAGTAGAGCGCTACGCAGCCTTCAGTCACCAGCCAAATTGGTTGTCAAGGTTACCTTTCATTTGGTAAGGTGATTGCTACTGCTCATCAGGAGTTAGCTAGCTTGGATTGAGCAACGCAACACATGCAATACTTATTCCAAAACGTTGATTTATTTGTTATTTTCGGTTTACTATTTTTTTAAGTTCATGGAAATTGAACTCCACATTGCCAAAATTGTGAAGTTTGATAGAGACGGTTACAGTAGGTACGTACATTCTATTGGGTATTGATATGGAACGGTGCTGAAGTTTTAAACTTTTTTGCCAGAACTACTTTCAAGGTGTGCATGATATACGATTTTACTGCATGCCTAGCAACCAATCAGAAAGCAGCACCACGTTCCAGAGGGTCATAAAACTGTTTTATTAATAAATGTTGTGTACACTTACACTTAAGTTATCAGTGTCTTGTTTTTAATGTTGTGGCCTTTGTTGTGCTACTGATGGAGTGTGGAGTTTCTTCGAGCTGTTTTAATGGTTTAAAAATAGCGTAGTCATCATGCTTCGTCTAAGGGCACCTACCACTTCCATTGTTAGCCTTCTGGGACAAACGATAAAAAATAGTTAAACTCTGAATGCAACAGGCTAAATCAATGTTGCTCCTCAGTACACATACCAACTCGGTATGATGTTTTAACATGCCAATTTTCATTTTACACTGAAGTTCTCCTTTAATACACATACAGCACCTTTTGAACGAACTATTGTCTGCATAGATATTTTGCACATATTGTCAACAATGAGATGCACATCTTTTACACAGACTACTAATGCTGCAACTTCTATTTACACTTACACAGTACATGCAATTTTTTGTCTCGCTAGCAAGGTCACCAATGTAAATAAATACTTGTGTTTAACATTGGTTTTCCTTCATTTGTAATCCTGCTCAGAAATACCATTGGTTGTTTCTGTTGCCCTGGGTGTCAATAGTGTTGTAGTCTGTGCAATAATAGACTTGATGAAACTTAGAAACTGTACCTGAAATATCTGTATCATGGAACGATTGTGGGGAATACTGAAGATGGGATCTGGATTTTGTTTGAACAGACTATGCAGGAAAGAATGTTCTGTGGCTCCAATGTGAATATAACAAAATAACTATAACTTTCAAACTTAATGTTTTTTTTAAAATTGCTGAAATTTATGGATGACAAAAATGGGTGTTACCCCAATGACACAGCATTGGCTTTCATAGCATACCAAGTCAAACTCCATTCTTTAATTCTTTAATTGTCTGAGAACATGATCAGCCAACATCTCACATCATTTGTCATTCTACTATTTCAAGATCAATAAAAAGCTTGTTCAAGCAAACACGATGTTTGCTAAGCAAGAGATGGGGTGTTGTTTATTAAAAATATGCACCTAAGACATCACAATCACTCTGATGAATGTTGCTTTTTGGGTTAGCCAGGCCATATACACAACATTCCATAATAACTTTTCTTGTTGCTTTAGAAGTAGGGGAGGAAAGTTTAGTCAGACAGTGGAGGCAGCTTTTTGGCACTCAGACAGGATTTTTATGGGGAAAACATTCATTACATGCTTCGGGGGATGTTGCAAAAAGAACAAACAATGCCTTGAAACAAACCCAACAATTCATTATCAGAACAATAGCGCCCGTGTTCCCCAAAGGTGGCGTTTCTCATTTTTCTTATCTTTTGTACCTCGAAAGCTGTCACGTTAGAGAACAAAGCACCACTCCTCTTTGGGATGGATTCACTCCTCTCCCGAGACGATGCCACGGTAAGTATTGAACAGTCCAATAACTATGACTTTGAGCGGCGTCTGCGACGAGACCTTCAGCTAAGGTTGTTTTGCTTGATTTGCTTGAAAAGGCGGCAGCTGAGGGACAACACGCCGCTTTATTTAAGTCTGCTGGGCATTCGTGTGCCTTGTGAAGCACCGAGTGAAACACTCCTGCAGCAGAGGAGGGGCAAATAGGAAGATTGCTGCACATCAGGCTGATTTGACAGACGCTATAATTACATCTGAGCACAGAGATTGTTGTGTGGTTTCCAGCTACCATCTGACTTGTCAGTGCAAAAAACAGACACATGCCTGGGCATGCTCTAATTCAGCTTCTCCCTCTCTGCCTCTCTATCTCTCTCCCTCTCTCTCTCTCTCTCTCTCTCTTTCTCTCTCTCTCTTTCTCTCTCATGTGACAGGGGCAGTCGGAGGGCCCTGTTCACACCTGGCATTAGCATGGTGGGTGATCACGGATGATGTAATCGCAAGTGTCACAAGTGTGAAGCCCTAAGAATAGGTAACAGTCAGTGGTAGTCTTGAAAACGGCCACTTTTGTTCAGCATTGTGTACAACCATGTGTGCAGAGATATAGACAGATCTAAGTACCTGTTTTTGTACCAATGGCAACATATTAAAATCTGAAATAAAGGCATAAAAATAATCTGAAATGCTCATGAAAATACATGACTAGTGCATCTTAGGTGCACTAGACATCTAAGGCGACTGGATTTGCCAGGGACATGTCAGGGAATACACTCGGTATCTTTAATAACCAGCATAGAGAGTGTTGTTAGTCTTAGCTTCGTTGTTAGTTTGTGCTGTTGTTAGTCTTAGCTAACCGAAATGCTGTGCGTGTACATTGCATACAGGAACCGGGAACATGAGACCTGATCACAAGTGATCACAAGTTTGGGAATGCTTGCTGATGGGCTCCACCTGTGGCTACTGCTGTCACCAGGGGCAATGTACAGATTTCTTGTCACCCTTACCGCATACCCTGTCCAGGTGCCATCTTGTAATTGCCCACCCAGAGGCTGGAATGGAAGACTGTCACCCTCATTCCCCCATGGGCAGTTTAAAACAAAGTACTTATGTTTGACACTTATCCATCATAATCGCCCACTGTATCTCGACAGCTCTCACTGATTACACATTACATTGAACAGGATCTCAATCTCAAATGTCTATACAGTATGTGACTTATGACAGACAATACCTGGGCACATACATAAATATAAAAACAACATGTCCTCAAACAAGTGGACACATTAAATAACCAGGTTGCTGAAATATTAATCCCACCACTGAAATAGCAGGGTGGCATTTGACCGGCAATTTATTTGTATCTGGAACACCATGCCACAGTTTTCTAAAGGTTCATGAGTGTGAGGGATATTTTCTGTGCTGCCTGCTGGCTGTCATCCAGGAGACCTAAAAACAACAAAAAAGGCCAAGCCGAAAAGGTCAGGTTTGGTAAGCTTATTGCTTTTACAGGTGAGAAGTGGGAAACAATGTGACAGGCTGAGGTCTCCCAAAGTGCAACACTTGATCTGCATTTGACTGCTTCCTATTTGACTTTTTTTTCCCAGAAAAAAAACAACCTTGACAGGCAATGCATCATTTTATTTATATGATGATGTGCTGCTTTAGTGTGTGTTCCACTAAAAGGAACAGCATTTTCTTTTGACCTGGAGAGAGACATTTGTGGACCACTGTGAGTGCTGGGCATGGGGGGAAATGGAAGAGAGAGGGCTCGGAGACATTGAGGAATGGCTGGACCTCGATCCAGAGGAAGACTTTCAAACTACAACACAGTGTAAAACTAAGAACTGTAAGATCAGTCTTACAAAATGAATAATATAATGTCATTTGGTCCAAAACATTAAAAAGTTGGTCCAAAACATTAATTATTAATAAAATCATATACTGTAGATTTTTATACATATGTACTTATATATATAATATTGTTCAATGAAAAATTCTGAATATTCAATAACATAAAAGTAATGTAAAATTCATGAGATTCTAGTTAATTAACTGGATTTTATTGGCAATAAAATAATGTTTGCCCAGACCACAAACAGGCTTCAGCACCATGGACAGTTCCTTTTGAAAGTTCCAGTTGAAATGCTTGTGCATATTTAAAATAGCAGTCCATCTGCACAGGTCAGTTCAATACTTATGTACAAAATAATGTGTAGTGAGATATGACTGTCAGCAGCTGCAGCTTTGCTGATGCTGGTTTTGTATGTGTGTGACACATGTCAGGCTTACAGGTCTCTCTAAAGTCTCCTGGGTGACAATTATACATTGAGCACTAAAGCCTGGGGCAGGTGGGAATAGCATGTACAAGGATGCCAGGCCTCCAAATGGAAATCCTAAGACTGAGCTGGACAAGGTCAGTGCAGACAATGATTTAGAAAGACAGTGACCTGTTGTAGAGTGTGAGGTTCAGCTTTATTCTTTTGGAGGAGAAGAGGTTGCTTTCAATTGTCTTATTATTTTGGAGATACAGCTCTTATCTTTAAAGTAACACAAAAGGATTGTTCAAAAGAATACCTTAGGGAGGCACAACAAGTAGTTAACATAAAATGGGAGCACTCATCTGACAATGTATTTGTATTGCTGGGCTAATTGCATACATGAACTCATTAAGGTTGATAAAGATAAATGCTTGTGTTCTGTTTGAATTACTTTAGTACATCATTGATAGGTTTTCACCCAATAATGGAATTATGTGGATCAATTTTCTACATTGCCAAATATTTACTTTGTAGGTTATTTCTACAAAGACCATAGTACATGAATATTTTATCATAGTATTTAAGCCGACTACTCTGTCTGTTTGCATGTTATGTAATTTAGGTTTATACCAGTGCTTCATTTTATTAAGACAGGCTTGCAGTTGTTTAACAAGTTCCTTAAGTTCTTACCACCAATGTTTATGTAAACTTGTTCATATGCTGTGAAGGTATAATTTTCCTGTATAAGGTAATGACAGGTATTTTGGGCAGTACAGTCATCACACGTTGTCCGTTTGATATAACTAAGCAACACAATGAGTGCCGACTAAAGTGGATGTCTTACATTACTACGTTGAAGTGCAACTACACAATAACATATGCAACAGCAATTACATTTAAGAAAAAAAAACATAGTAATCATGGTATCATATCATTATCACATTATGATCGTATCATTAGATATGTATCCTAGCATTAAACCTTAGTATGTTAAAACTGTTGTTAATTACTGTAGGTGTAAATACATCATGACAGGAGTGCTGTTGCAGAAAATGCTAACATGGCCTGCTCGCATGGAAACACTGCAGAGAATATTGATTATGAGCTTTGGTCAGCCTGAGCAATAGGGCTATCACACCCACACAGTTCTAGTGCCTTCAAATGAGAAGTCTGAAGACCAGCACCCAGACTCCTCAGGCCTTGGGCTCAGTGAAGGGCTTTGAGGAAATGTCTATCTTTAATAAATAAATAAATAAATAAAATTGAGTGGGATTGAATGGGACTGCAGTCCATTGTTCTCAAAAACTACTGGGGTTTCTTTCAGGCTTTAGTCTTGAAGCCTCTGTTGGCTACTGTTGTTTGTAGAGAATGATTAAGCAAGAGTGCTATAACAAGCATTTTTATTATGCTTTTACTAACAACATTGAAGTAAGCCTACACAAAATACAGATTCGCTGAATGGTCATATATTTTGGCACTGTGTTAAACTATGTTTTAAGTGTATAGTAGTGTAATTAAGTGTTAACATGTTAATATTCATATTTTGCTTGTATTGCACGTGTTAGTCCAGATTAAGTAAAGGCTGCATTGATGTACCAGAAAATAATGCATTCTGAAGTGGCAGTATGGTACAATTATGAATTCAGTACAGAAAATTCTTTAATGGAAACAAAATCTAATTACATCTCCAAAGAAGCATATGGATAGCAACACTGGCATAAACAAGGTGATGGGCTTCACAGCATCTGGTTGGCAGGATATAATGTGCTTAGCGTCATGGCTGGTGAGTATCTTGGAATGCATTATTCCTCTCTACCAGACAGCTATCTTGTCTTCCCCCCTTCTGCATAGCACTGTCAGAAGCACAGACCTCTTCAAGGAACAGAAAGAAAACAAAAGATCATTTGGGGCTAATTTTACTAACATACCTGTTTTGTTTTATATTCCCTCGCAATTAAGTGGGCCACCGCAGATGCTGACACAGTGACTTAGTATCTTAAATGGCTCTCCTATTTAGTTTTTCACCACCACCCCTCCCCAATTACCCACGAAACCACTGTAAGCCGCACAGATTTGACCACGTGTAATTGGTCCTGAGTTGGTCATCAATTCTTGTAGAGGAGGGAAATGAACAGATATAATTAGCGTAGCCCCAACCCTGTGCATCCAAAGCTTCATTACAGCTCTCATTACTGTGCCATGCACAACTTCCATGCAAGCAGCAAGATGGCTGCCTTTGCTTGTACCAAGTGTTCCCTCTCCCGTCATATATCAAAGCCACAAACAATTTGATTCATCAGGGGGGGAAATCAGCCTTAATGGCCATTCTAATAGCTGTTGTCACATTACCCTGAGCTCTTCTCAGGCTACAGTGGGTGTTGTCTCTGTGATAACATTATGCAGTATACATAAACAGGTAAAATAGAAAAATAGCAAGTTGAAGTCAGGAGTGTTTATTGAATAATAAATATGAGTACAATTCACATACATTTCATAAGTATAATCACATTTCAAATAATGCAGCAACACAAATATTAAATGAATAATAAGTAACGAAAACAAGCAAGCCAAATAATTTTAGGTCAACTATGCAGAGATTCTTTTCTGTTTGACTTACTGAAATTTAAAAGGCAACTGCACATTCAAGGCTTAAAAGTTATGCACCCCAAAGTACATCATTTTTGTTCCCCCTTTACTTTGACTGCAGAGCCTGAGCCATCATGAGTTTGGGAGCGGTCCCCAACAGCGACAGCAGGCGGGGTACACCATTCGCCCATGACGAAAATTAATGAGACATGCATCAGTAATGAGATTACAAAGCCGTAGTGAGGAAGCCAGAAAGGAAGATTACCAGCAACATGCTGTCACAGACCCACCTCCTTTGAGAGGCCTGACAAGGCACTGATATATATATATATATATATATATATATATATATATATATATATATATATATATATATATTTACATCTATATGTACATACGGACATTAATGTATATACACACACACATGCATATTATGTGTTTACACGTAAGCCCATGCTTGCACGCACACATACAGACACACGCACACACACACACACACACACACACACACACACACACACACACACACACACACACACACACACACACACACACTGGTGCCAGTGAGGACAGGATCGTGGCAGGTGTGTCCTCATTTGGAGAGTTTGTGGCAGGAAAGGCCATTTGTCGCAGCTGTTCTGATATCTCCTAGGGGTTATTTCATGCAGAGTGCATATGGGCTGGAAAAGCAGTGTCACCATTTTATATCATCCATCACACACACACACACACACACCCGTCCCACACACACACACAGCACATATTTCACACATGCACACCAGCAAACACACTCAGGCCAGGTCCCCAGAGCTCAGATAGCCGGCAAACACCAGTGAGTCAGGTTTTGCATTCAAATGGAGGCAGGCCTTCACATCCATAACCCTGCAGTTGTAAATGCATGGCTCCTTTGAGTTGCAGTGGAACTGCAATTTTAGATTGTAAACTTTGTAAACTATTACAGGATTTTTGAAAGCACTTGTTATTAACTTGTTATTATCATTGCTGTTATAGTGATTACCAACTGCCTTAATCATCTCTGGTTAAGGTGTCTTCTGTTCAAAGGCATATGCTGTATAGGGACGTACTTTGGAATTCGCCAAGAAAACCTTTAGAATTTGCTGTTAAAATTCGCCAAGGGACATGCTATTTAATATGATGCTGGATGCCAGAACATGCTATTAGTGTGCACAGCAGTAACATGCTGACCTCTTGTTAGAGTTTCCTCGGTAAAATCTAACACCATTTCTCTTTGTAAATTAAGTCTCCCACACCTGGGGGGATAAATAGATATGACATTTTTATGACATGATCCTGGTTGTACTACTAGAGTTGTGAAGTAAGACCGCATTTCAATCTTTTAAAATTATTTGTCTTGAAATGTACTATAGGAAAAATTTATATGTCCAAATCCACTCTAGGGTCAAGCATTTTAAGGTGTTTGTCACTTACAGTAGTTGCTTTATCAGAACAAAGATTGTTTTAAATAATGTGAACTGTGTGTAAGATTAGCTTGCTTCCACAAACTGTATGAGTCTTGGTATATTTACTGTGGGCTGTAAGTATCAGTTATTTAATGTCCACTGGGTTGCCTATCATTGAGGTAATAAAACATTTACACATACTGTAGAGAAAACTTCTCTAAAAGATTAATGTCTCTCCATGTAAAACCTACTGTATGTTGTCTATAAGATATTTCAGACATACACATGTTAACATTGTTGCAATGTAACATTATTCGATGCTTTTTATTTTATTAGAAAGATGCCGTTAAACTCAGTGTAGAACTGTGTAGAGTTCAGCATTGCTGCAACGTCACGTCCAGATTAGTACCATGGACTGCGCCAAACTTTGAAAAACAGTGCTGCTTTTTGGTTGTAGAGATGTCTGTAGCTATCTGTCCCTGACCATAGCATTTACCTTCTTTATGTCCTTCATCTTCACTGCTACTTTCTTATCTCATTCGTGCATAGGCAATGGAACTCTTTGTAAACTGACCTTGATAAGTCTTTTAGTGACTTCTCTCTCAGAAATGACACAAGTGGGAAGCTTGAATAGATCATTCTGTTGTTACCTTGACCACAGGACTGAATATAAAAAGTGAATTATAAAGGAGAAGTCTACCTATTTCTCTCAAGCGATTTTCTAAAAAACAGTCTGGAGTCTTTTGAAAATCTATTCTTTTGTTCCATGGCATTCACATCCCTAGATGATTGGTTGCCATATGGCTGGCCTACAGTAGCTACCTTTTTTAAGGCACCACAGCATGACATCATATCTAAACTCATAAATTCTAACTCTTGCATGGTTTGTTAGTAATGTGAATGTTGGGGAATGTGAATTTCCCCAACAAAAAAACATCAGCTGTATTCTTGTCATGTTGTGCATAGTGACTTGACACTCTGATGTGCATTTTTTGCTGACAGATATTTGAACCAGCAGAGCAAGTGCTGATCCAGTGCATCTGTTGTGTTACTGTAACTTCCTGTGGCACATTTTCGTAATGATGCAAGCCTTACAACAACAGCAGCACATTGTGTGATGTGTGAATGGGCGGGTGGGGGGGCATAATTGCTTGCAATTGTGTGTGTTCCCTTTGGTACCCCCAGTATATCCTATCTATGCCAAGGAAATTCACGTTCACCAACATCCTAATAGCATTAATACAACTGAATAGAAACTGCAAAGATAATTTCAAAATATTATTGGCTGTGAAGTTATCAGATTATTGACAAATAGGGAAGGGGTGTTAATGTAGATTAACTATAATATCAGTGGTCACAAAGCAAGTTCTCTTTCATTTTTAACACATTTTGTTGATCTGCATATTCTCTGTTTGTTTGATAGTAAATGTTCTTTGGAAACTTTGTCTGGTTCTGCATTCAAGACTGTAAGGCATCCATAAGCCCATGCAATTGGGTTTAAAGCTTGAACTGACCACATTAAACTTAATGTCAACTTCTTGAAAGAAAAAAGATTACATGATTGAAACCCTTCAACCATGCAATATCTTGGCAGCTTACAATTACATTCTGTTAAAAGACCTCACAGTATGAGACTGGGCAAGCAGTATGAGGCATTTGTTGTAACACGTCCATTTAAAAGCTTTATGTTCCATCTTAATGCACTTAACGCAGCTAAGTGGTGCAGTAATTCTATATTTCAAAAATGTTGTAGATAATTGCAGTACAGTGTGAGCTTCGCTGCAAGTTACCGGTACAGATCAATTACCTAAAAAGCTTCATTTTAAACTAAGTCCCCATATTGCTGCTAGAGAAAGAATTTCTCAAACCATGGGTTAGCATTGACCTTAATGGACTCATTGTTTAACCTACACACTTCACTAGCAAAAGCATTCTGTGTTACTTGAGAACTTAATATCACATGTATGAAGACCAGATCACTGAGGTAAACTTTCCATTTACCTCTCATGTTAAGTCGAAGCTAATTGGATATATTTTTCAAGTTATCTTAACTGGCATTAAATACAAGATTTAAAAAGTCCTCATTTCTAGTGCAATGAGTTCACTACATACTTTAACGTCAGTCATACAGTCCCTGAAAATACTCTAATAATGACTTGTCAGTTTTCATAAAGTCACCTACTGCCTGTTTCACAGTTACTTGACTTCTATGTTGTTGTGCAAAACAGCTGTGCACAAAGTAGTTAAGTTGTCCTCCACACACACACATGCGTGCTCCATGTTCCCCTCATGTACACACACATGCACAAACACACACACACACACACACACACACACACAGACACACACACACACACACACACACTCTCTCTCTCTCTCTCTCTCTCTCTCTCTCTCTCTCTCTCTTGTACACACACATGCAAACACACACACACACACACTAACAAACACACACACTCCTTTTTCTCTTTTTGTTTTCCTCTCTCTTGCTCTGCCCAACCCCCCCCCCCCCCCACACAAACACACACAACACGCAAGCACGTGCACACACACACACACACACACACTCAACACAAAGCAACATTAGTTCTCCTCCAGACAGTCTGCTTTAATCAGACTACAGATCTCTGAGGTGTCTGTGATTTGCCCCCTTTGTTACTAAAATTACAGTCGTCATTGAGCTGTGACTGATGACACACCTTCCAACAAAAGAAGAACTCTTATCAGAAACAACTTATTAAATGGCACTCTTGACAAAATGAGGCATACAATAGATTAAAGACCCCAGTTGGTATTCAGTACAGTCTGTATTACTGTAGTACTAACACAAATTCACAGACTTGGGAAGGTGAAATGCACAAATTTTACTTGCAGATGATGCTTTGACTGCTTGCTTTTGGTTTGCAACTAGGGCACAGAATAAGCACACAGCAGTGAAGGAGAACAGAAAGCCATCATCGCTTCGCTCTAAAAATATGACCATTTTTAAAAGGTTGCATTTTCAAACACTGGGTTATTATACCACAGGCCTACAGGTGAATGTTCTGGTTCACGGAGACAATGTAGGGCGTGAGATGAGATGAACACAGAAGGACAAATCACTAATTTGATGAACACATGATGTGCACATTCACTTAAAGTCATTTGAAGTAGTTTCATTAAATTAATTATAGAACTTAGAAATACTAAACCAGCATTTGAGTCAATGTCAATTTATTATATTAATATACTTATCAGTGAAAAACATTGCACTTTCATGACAATTACAATTAAGCCCAGTCTGCTACTGTTGCTGAAAAACAATGAGTGCTTGTCAGTCATCAAGTAAGTCAACAGTCGTGCTTGCAGTTGTGTCTGTCCCACTCCAGTGGCTGCGATGTAAATCATGGACTATTGCCTAAACCCGTCTCTTTGCTCTGGCTGTTTAACTTTGTTCATTTATCGTACTGTTTAACAACACTGTTGGCATTTAAAGGTCATATGGTGAAACGCTCAGTGGACCCTGAATGGCTGACAATATGCTTCAGTCCCAAGATGGATCCAGCCTATTCCTAAGATCTTGTGTAAACTACCACAGACATTTTTTTTATTTCCTTTGCTTACCCTTGCTATGAAGGTAAGAAGACCTATTTGCAGACGCTCATAGTGTGATACAGAGGATATCATTAAAAAAAACAGATAATAATGCAACATTTTCCAGGAATCCTTCTTCACAGATTTTTTTGTTGTTGTTGGTAAATGCAAAAACACGGCAGTGACCTTCACAAATGACTTCACACAGAGGTGCACAACCTCCAATCAATATTTTATTCGTCAGCTCTTTGCTTAAAGCGGCTGCCACGTCTCATATTGTGGGGAGGGAAAACAACAACTTTCTTCTTCTGCTGCTGCTGCTTTTGCTCACTGGCTTTTGTCTGTCACCCAGACCTTTGGGGCCTGTTCAAATATGAATGAACAGTTCTGCGCGCTGTGTAAATAACTGACGGCCCGGCACTGGGGGTTATTTGGAATGTAGAAAACCTGCTGTCAAACTTTGATTATCTATGTATCTGCCTTGAGCCCTGACCACCGTGCTGTACCGTCTGGCAAGAGTCAACTCATTATCACTGGTATGAATGCAAGCCAGGTCCCTGGAGCCAGTCAGCTAGGGGTTTTCTGGTCGCAAGCAGGCACTCTGGCGAGTGGGAGCGTGGGGCTGCTTTTTTCCTTTTTTAGTTTAGCTTGCTCAGTGCAATGCAATGCTATCTTCAAGGCTCCCGTGCAGATTCATGTCATTTTGAATATTTCATGGCCAGAGGATAGTAGTGCTTTACTCTTTTTTAAGAAAAAAAGACAAAAGAAAGAGACATATGGACATCTCTACATGCCTTGGATGACTTACCATCCTTTTTAACGCTGTGCATATTGTAGCAGGCAAACCTGAGCAGTGAAGCAGGCAGGAGGGGCTAACGCATTTACCAAAGACGTGCTGTGGACTTTGAATTATAAGCCTTAAGGTTTAATTATTCCATGGCGTGCACTTGCAACAACAGTGTGAAAGGAGCCTTCCCTGCAGGCAAAGAGCACAAGCAGATGCAAGTGTTTCTGCCATCAATCAGTGTTCCCCTCCACTGCTGTTTTACTATGTACACGCTCCACCCTAAGCTCCATGCCCTGTCTGCCTAATTGTCTGTCTTACTGCTGATATTAGGGCTACTGCCCTGTGTCTAGAGTGGGGGAAATTAGGGTGACCTAACTCGACTTTGGGCTTGTCTCTCCGTATGAGCCCATCTCTCTCTCTATCTGTCTCTCTCTCGCTCTTTTTTCTGTCTGTTTTTCTTTCCTTCTCTCTCTCTCTCTCTCTCTCTCTCTCTCTCTCTCTCTCTCTCTCTCTCTCTCTATCTCTTTGTCTCTGGCTGGAAGTCTATTTTTGCCACACATCAATTTTTCAATGGAAGCCATTTGTCCTTGGGCTTGCTGTCATCTCAGCACCAGGATGCTAGCCATCTCACTTCTCACCTGTTCTGATAACATACCACCCCCCACCCACACACACACACACACACTCTCTAAGATTTCCTATAACCTCTCACCTTTCTCTGCCCACACCAATGAAATAAGTGTTGAAAAAGTCCCCGTGCCTGATTCGTCAAAAAGTTTTTTAAAATGCGATAGACTTTTGAGTGATTGACTACAGGAGGTGGGAGCTGCCACACAGGCAGTGTTTGTAATGTGCCTTCTGAAAGCTTTCACAGTTGCCTGTCACTCCGAGGCTCAGGAGGGATTGGTGGAGTGCGCGGCTGAGCACGGTACTGTGACCACAGAGCATACGCTGTATATTTAAATGCCACATAACTTAAATCTGCATGCAAATTGGGAGAGAACAAGCGCCAGAATTACCAACCATACTCCTCATTCCCACTACACACGCACACTCTCACATTCACACTCAAATGCACACACTCATACTTAAACACGCACACTTACACACACATACACACAGAGACACACACACACAAACACACACACAAACACACACACACACACACACACACACACACACACTGTAGACACACACAGAATGTATTAAAAAGTAACTGTAGAACCTCAGCTGAACTGGCTCTCTTGATTTGCAATGCACTATGGAAATCATAGGATATGGCAGCAACACAGAGCAGGTCTACCCAGATGGCGTTGCCCTTTACGGGGGGCTCCCTGTAATGAAGAATTGAAATTCGCCTTGCAGAGCCATGGGTTCCCAAGACTCCGCGCTGGGATCAGTCCAGGATCCGGTGGCTAATGAGCTCCCGTCGCAACCTCCCTCCACCCCCCCCCCCACCCCCCCCCCCACCTCTGCCACGCTGCAACTACTGGCTGCGTGACTAGTACTCCCTCCTGCTCTATACACCCACGTTTGATCAAAGGATCAGACGGGGGGAGGTTGGAGATGCCCCCCCCCAACCCCCCTCCAGAGCGGCAGTCTCTGCTCCTCGGATGTAAGCCATAGAGCTGTTGACACGTTAACCCGATTGTGCCTTCCGGACACAAATCATGCAAAGTGTTACAGTAATGCATCATCGAGGAAAAACTGAGGGATGACAGCTGGTGACAAATCAGCTTAGTTGCTGCATTTATTGTTTTTTACAGTAAATGGCAAAAAAAAGTTTTTGAGCAAAGTATAAATGGAACATGGTTTTCAATAGTTGTTCCATCACTCTGCTGCTGTTTACCTTTCATATACTTCATAACCCTTCACATAATCACACCTGTGGCAAAAGAATTATTGAGAAAATGCTCTCAATTTGGATGTAAATTTGGAAATGATTTTGATTGATCTTCTTAACAAACAAACAAACAAATCAACAAATTGTTAGAAATGTAAAAAATATTGCTGAATAAATGGATGGCTGAGTGAATAAATGAATAAATTGCTTGTTTGATCAAATCCAACATCTCTCTCCGTCTCCCTCTGAAGCCGAGGGACTGGGACAGGAGCTCTGCGCCGCACATCTGTGACCAAACCTGGAACCGCTGTTGTTCATTACCCATGCACCTTTAAGCCAACTTTATCACATTTAATTACTTACAGCCAGATTCTTTTTTCAAGCTCCATTACCGACACCGCGATGAAAACTTTAATGGAGCTGAAAGACGGAGTTTCTTATCTCCTTGCGGCAATCTTGGGTCGGGGCTGTGTTAAATTGAGTGGGAACAGTCGGGAAGAGGGGGCTCGAGGAAGAAACTGTCTTACCTGCCTCTCTCCCGCTGACCTCCTGATTCCCGGTACGCATGGCCAGACGGCGTTCACAGAGGGATAGCCTTTCCGAATGTCTGATAGAAAATAATGAAGGTTCACACAGCCGGATTGTCCTTATGCTTCCCTGCACTCACTGTGAAGCTGGTGTGACAATGGTTTGCTCCGGGTTAAATTATTAATGGGCAGTTTTGTATCATTTTCCCAGATAACACTGAGTCTGTAGTATGCCGGTGGAAAAGTACAGTAGGAGGGCTGGTTCTGAGTATTTATGTGCACAGCTTGAAAATAACTCAGAGTTTAACTTTTCCTCTGATACATCCACTTCTCCTCACGGACATAGCACATAATCCAGTAGCTCCAATATACCTTTTTCTTTGAGTTTTTTTTACTTATACTGAGCACTCAATGTTCTTCTTTTTCTTCTTCTTCCTCTTCTAGTAATAATAATACTAATTATTATTATTATTATTATTATTATTGTTGTTGTTGTTGTTGTTGTTGTTATCATTATTATTACTAAAGTGCTTTTTTGCAATAGTATTCTCAACAAATCCATAGTCAAACACCTTTGCCTTTGAGTGTGCAGCTAAATCACCTTGTCAGCAGCAACAGCTTTAATGAGTGTAATTGCATGTACCGATGTCCTACCTGTTGTTTTTTTGTACTGCAAACACACCTACAGTATTTCAGAGAGAAAAATCGAGGCCAATTATACGCTTCTTCTCCCCAAGCTTGCTGCCTGTATTTTTAGGTGAGTGGCCTGTCAGGTGGTTGACTAATACAGCTTAATGACTGATGTAAGGTCACACCAGGTGGTCATTCAGTCACCCACAAAACTGGGTCAAGGGCCATAGTGCAACGCCTCGACCGCCTGGCTCTTCTCCCATGGGAGGGCAATGGTTGGGTGGGGTGGGGGGGCAAGGCTGCTCTCTGCAGCAAATAGCAATTTGGAGACTTACCAACCTCTGCTCAAGGCAATGGAAATAATAAATGTTTGCTACCAAAATATATTTTTGTGTGGGTGTGTGGGTGTGTGGGTAGAAGTGTGTGTGTGCACATGCGTGGGTGCACATGTGTGTGTTATTAGAATACACACAAGGCACAATGACAGCGCTGAGTGGCTTAACATAAGGTGACTTGATTAGCTGTAGTTCCATCTAATCTCACCTCGTAATGAGATTTGTATGCACAGTGTTATTGCAATAGGAACTTGATTGCATCAATGCATTCCTTGAATTGGCTTGTTTGAGCAGAGCTGTGAGGATGTACTGGTGGTGGACTGCTGTGATGTAAGAGCTCAATCTGTACCTGATTTTTCATAATGGCTCTGCAGGTGTCCTAGGTCCCCAGTGGACCAATTCGCCAGCAGCAGCAGCAGCTCATAAATTACACAGGAAGTCTGGCTTCTCACTTGTTTCAGAAGGGTCAGCGACAGATGGAAAGGTGCAGATATAAAAGGCTCCTCAGCTTGCTCTCTCTGTTCCTTAGGTGAGAATCATGTCTCATCTCAGGACTCTATAACTCCTACACAAGAGTAAAACGAATAAGTCATTGTTTGCCTTTACCTAGATAATACGCTCTTGTTGGGTGTGTGTGTGTGTGCGTGCGTGCGTGTGTGTGTGTGTGTGTGTGTGTGTGTGTACTGTATGCGTGTGTGTGTGTGTGTGTGTGTGTGTGTGTGCGTGTGTGTGTGTGTGTGTGTGTGTGTGTGTGTGTGTATGCGTGTGTGTGTGTGTGTGTGTGTGTGTGTGTGTGTGTGTGTGTGTGTGTGTGTGTGTGTGTTTGTACATGTGTGTGTGTGTGTGTGTTGGTGGGGGGTGGGGGTGGGGGGGTGCGGGACAATGAGTACACTGTCTTAAAAGCTGTCTGTATAACATGTAATGGTTGAACATTATTGGATATTGACTTTTATAAAGCCATTGGCAAGCAAGATGCAGGTGCTCCATGACCGTGACCAAACACTAGTTATCATGCATGACCAAATTATTACCTCATGGTTATTAATGTATCATTATTGTGTCCTCAATGTGATCCAGCCCTCCTGTCTGCAAATCTGTTTCTCTTTCCTCGTGTTGTGTTTGGTTCACAGTGCAGGCTTCTTCCAGACAGCTATAATACCCCATTAATGTTGATCTGGTTCCCATATGCGCTCACATATGCATGTGACATTTCGCCAATGAAGATGCCAAGCCATACTGCATGCATCTGTGGCAGCCATACTGCATGGATATGTGGCAGCCATATTGGAAGAGCATAGTATGTGACCTTTATCAGAACAGTCACTAGTCGTGGCAACAGTGTGTCTCTTACTGCAGAGACACTTACTTTTTCATGCAGAGCTTAAATTAGCCCTCTTGGTTGTATTGATAGTTAGATAGTAAGATGAACAGCTTTGGTAGAATTGTCTTTTATTATTTTACATTACATTTTAAACTTTAGAAGTTCATGCAGGTTTATGGTCTATAAGAACAGAACAGTGCATCATTTCCTGCAGTGTCTCTGACTCTGGGGCTTGAAAAACACTTTCCTCTACATATTTAGTGTTTTCATGCCTACTAACACACACCATTGGTGGGTTAATTGCAAGACATAAAGTGATGGGGCCCTGTCCACCTCATTATTGCCTGTATGAAATAATGCCAAACAATTAGCTGTTTAAGCTTCTCTGAAATAGCCTACCATCACTGACACTAATGCTGTGAAAACTGAAACAACTAGGCTACTGCTAAACATAAAAATGTAGTGATATGTAATCTTAATGTTAACATACTTTACATTATGAACAAAAATTTCTGTTCAGTGTAGTAAGCCATACCCTGCATTATAATGAACAATAGCCACCCCAGATTTATGCAGTCATTCAAGTTTTTACATGTGCCGAAATCAAAGTCAAAATATGGTCATCAGAATTTTATATAAAAAAAATTCCTGAAACATAGCTTGCTACTGTTTCTCAGTCCAGTGTGTTGTCTCCGATGTACAGTATCTCCTACGATACAAGGATAGCTGTGTCCGCCAAGGTGTACTCGCTCTGCCTCACACAGACAGTAAAGAAGGATTCATGGCGACCATTGTGATCGCTGTGCACAGTGGCGCAGGCCAAAACTGATGTCATTACTGCTGGCGAAAGGTGCTGGTCGCACAATCTTTGTTTGTTTCTTGGCACACGCAGGTAGCAAATAGGTGGGTAAATGGGTGAGCTGTAAACAGGTCCATCTCTAAAGGCATCTCAATGATCCATCAGTGGGGGGGTGTGCTTACGTATTATCTTTTCCTGAAGAAAACTGCCGAACAAAACAACATACCAACACTAACCATACACATAATGAGCATGTCCAATTTATTCAAAATATGAATATTGGTGAGAGAATCTCTACTTCACTGCACTCTCTTCCACACTCTCCATTAAGTCTTCTTACTGTTTATTCCAACTGCTAACTCAGAAATGGAAACTGCTAATATGGATACAACTGCATTTATATCTGATAACTCTGTAATTCTACAGGCCTCTACAAACTACACACTATGCTGCAGTACACTACAGTTCTGATGTTCGATTACTTTGATTTACATGGTTTTCTACTACCACCCATGTAACAGTAAACTGCTTCACCACCAATTACAATCCAGGCTTACTTTATCATTGCCAGCATATTTGACAGCAGGCTTTTTTATACAGGGGCAAGTATTCAAGCATTGGTAAGAGAATGTGCCACACCTAATTCTAATTCTGCACATTCACTTTCAGTGATTTAGACTATATTTTTTGTTAGCAGTAAGGTGAGCAATAATACACTGACTCAAACCCTTAGCAAAGTTCTGAAATAGATATGATGCTGTGTTGAGCTCACAGTTTTAAGTTACTTAAATCCTACTGACACTTTAATGTATGGTCGCAGAACCTGGATCTCAAAATGTACATCTCATCTTGTATTTTGGAATTAAATAGCATTGCTCTGACTTTGTGGATAAGCAAAAAAGAAAACATTGTCTTCCCTTCATTAGCAATCTAAAACGAATGAATTGCTAAATAAAGGACCTTGTTAACGCTTAAATGTGAGATTTTGCTGGGCCGCAGCAAATCAATACTAGGGCACGTGTCCAATTGGGAAAAGGAGTACAGGTGCACATATACGGTCTTTGATTTTATTCTTAGGTGCCGTTGAAGGACTCTGGAGCTCCGTTGACTCCAGAGTTAAATATGAATACGTTGATGACTCACACATCACCGGTACTGACACCCGGCCCTGACCTGCAGTGGTATTTGTGAGATACATCTAAATCATTCAGGTTCAACAGGCATTTTCTAGTTTAATAAGACATGTGCAGGTAACTTGAAATATATAAACATATTCACACCTTGAATACCAAGATAATCCATAGGGGATATGTTGTTATGTCTTGTTTTTTTATTGTCTATTTATTTTTCCAAATGCACAGGCTTTATCCCTTTGACCAGTGCTTTAACATTTGATAACCATATCAGTGGAAAAACTCATGCAAAGCTGTTATCCAATAACACACATATTTCTATTTTTTTTCTGGTATGCCTTTTGTAATTGGTCTTGCCTCTGTTTACTGAGGACAAAACACTACACCACAGTCAACTGATATTCAATTCAAATACCAAACGGGAGCAATTTTTTTTTCTCCTAAAAACTTGGGGACAAACCAAGGTTCCAATGAAACTTACATGGCCATATTGTCTGTCCCCTCAGCCCATCTGCCATCTGCGCCCCTCCATGATACTCGACTCGATTGACAAGTGCTTAGTTGGGGATAGTCAAGGAGATCTCGGTTGTGCAGAACTATTTCAAAAAAATGTCTCCTTTTGGCAGGTATTCTCTCACAGCGGACCGAGCTCCTCTTACTAAAGCACCGCTCTTGCTTTCATGAAGCAGGCACAATCAATTTCACCCAAAAATGTCTGGAGTCTTAAATATTCGTCAATATGATTTTGAACCATATATTGTTACTGAGCAATTCAACTCTCTTGCGCTGGTTGTTCAATATCAGAGGAAGTCTGCTTTCTGACACTACCTGTCCCCCTGGATTCAGAGGTAATTACTGGAAATGAATACCTTAATTATGTATACACTGATGAAGTCTCCATATCTGTCTATGGTCTAGTTCACATTCCTACACTGCGCGTACTTAGCTGTCAACAAAATAGAGATGAACTCTTACCACAGATTTTCTATTTTCAGGCCTTTGGGTTGGGTACAAGCAGCCTGGTAAACCAGCTCCTCATATTTCATTTTATTTTGTACATTAGGTCTGGCCTTGCTGCATTGAGAAACGATGTCTTCCTGGAGGTGTAGACTCTGAAGTTTAAAACAAGTGTCCCTGCCTTTACCCAACCGCTAAAGTCTGGTCGTCACGAATGCAATTTGCCTACCTATGCACTACAATTCAAATGTAGCACACAAAGTCAACGTCATCGCTCAAGAACGCTCCCTCTGTTCGCTGATTGGCTCTGACTCGCTTGGTCCGAATACATCAATGTCAACGGCAGCAAGGCCAGACCCTCTGTACAAAATGAAATGAAGTACGATGGGCTGGTTTACCAGGCTAGGGTACAAGGGGGAACCTTCAATAGGAAGGCCCTAATGCAAGGTCCTGGTTTAGTTCCTTCAAGATGTGCCTATGTCTATGCTTGCAAGATTTGCAAGATGTTCATCCTCTGCAATACCTGACCTCAGATATGCAATACATCAGTGTCAGGCAGGCAATTTCACATCAGCAATTGCTAAGTGCTGTAGCTCCACCACAATACTCTCACATGGTAGCTAACGTGAGCAAACCCAATTTGAGTTTAGATAGCACAGGTTAACACACATGATTTTCGAGAAGTCGCGATATTCCCATTTTCCATCAATGTACGCCACTTCCACCCACAAACATTTTTGTTATTTAGCTAAATAAACTGCCTTCACAGTGTAATATCATGAGTCATCATTGCATGCTAATTTGGGCATCAGCGTTGACTGCATCATGCATGTTTGTGCTGGTGTTGAGGGGGCATGAATGGAAATGTCATATATTAACATCTGTTAACGCCATCTGGATTTGCTGAGCCTTATATCCTCCGAGCAATGTGACAGTAATTTGATATGCACAGTTTTGTAATAACGCCACAAGGTAGTTTATTTATTTATTTACTTACTTACTTATTTATTTATTTATTTAAAAGAAAAGCATTCCTGGTGTGTGTTTCAGAATGTACTGAATGATGTGGATTTCATTACACAGCTCATCCACTGCCTGTAAAAACAAACTATGAACGAAGACAGAATCATGAAATGCCTGAAAAATGTTGCTTATCTTGTAGAGTAATCTACAAGAATTTAACATTTAGAATAAAACATTTTTATAATCAAGATATACACATTTCCATTTCTTGTACAAGCCTGCAGATGATTAGGTTAATGTGGTTAAACCTACATCTCATTCACTATACTATACTCCACAAATCTCCACAAATCACTCAAGTAATAAAGTGAATTGTATTCATGCCTCATAAAAAGATGTGGATATATGTTTCTTGGCTGAAGATTGTATGCAATAGCACAGAGGAGGAGGGATTTGCCGCCTGACTCTTATGCAGTGAGGCAGACCCACATAGCTTTTAGTGAACCTGCATCACACTCGTGCATCAAGCGCCGCTGTATCACGTACCCGCGGACAATCGCCTTATTACACTTCAGTTTTGCGTCCTCGCTGGAAACGCACCGCCTTGACACCAATTCTGGTAAGACTTTCCGTTCGTTTCACGATGTGATGTTTGCACTGTACTCCATCTACAACTGGGCTCTTAGTGATGATTTAAAAATTGATCAACGGGGAAGTAGGAATATGCTGTTACCCATCCTAACTCTGACTTGACAGACATGCTGTTGCTTTGTGGGTACTAGTCGGATATACCCACGGATGTTAAAGACGTTGTTGTTAATTGTTTTGCAATATGTGTTATGGTACCGATGATAGCGAGGAATTTTCCGCACCTCTCTTATCTTAGTGCGCGCGACACATCCCAAGTAGGATGCAGCCACCTCAAGACACCGTTACAGTTCCTCATGTATGCGTAGCAGTTACTTTATAAGGAGAGGCATAGAGTACGCAAACTTCAGGTAATACTGACTTTGTGTAAAAGCCCTCTTAAAATATGCCATGTAAAACTGGTTATCAGGTTGTAACTACTCTGTGCCTGCAGTATTCTGTTATAGTTACGAGCTCCTTTGTTTTAACTGACAGGAATATTTCACCGTGGTTTGCTGGCGATTTTAGTCACTGTATTCTGTCTGAAGCGCATCATCAGGTAGGCTGGCTCCGGAGAAAGACGGGGAAAGTCGTAGCACTTAGGAGCCTCCGTCATCCTTTCAGTGTTTTTTTGTTTTTTTTGTTTATATGGCAAAATGTTTCATCATGCTGTAAATGAACATGTTTGCATTTTAAACAAGTAGGGTATAGTGTGTTGCCGTTGCTAGGAGATGAAAACATAGCTCTGGTCTGTGAGAGGTCCTGGGGTACCCATCCCTGATTTCTATTTATTTATTTATTTACTTATTTATTGTTTCGCAGCTTTCCATCCACCTCTTCATGACAAATATGGCGAGCAAGACATGCAGGGCCCATCATCTCACATGAACACAGCCCTATCCATTACGCCACACTACTTGTCTACACAAAAACACTTTTATACTAGTCACATTGACGGGGGACATGGTCATCACAATAGACTCCCACAGACATAAACACCAAGAAACTGATGTTGACAACAGAGAGCTTTCATATATGTACTTATATATTTATTTTAGGCAGCAATTTCATTTAATGTGAACGTTTGAAGGCTATACCATAAACATAGCCTGTGTTTGGTAAACCATGGATTAGATAGGCATTTACTGTAATGAGAGTGCTAGAGATATTAAACCAGGAGATGCAGACTGGGAGATATTAAGGCTGATCTCAACACTTAATTCCCTTTTACCTTGCTAGTGCCCAAATGATGAGCAACAGAGATAGCTCACCCTTCTCATCCTCTAGCCTCATCTGCTTGTACCTCCGTGCCTTCATCCTCTTTTATTTTGAAAAAAAGGTTTTCGTACCATTGCCTGCTTAAATTAGCACATCTGCTAGCTAGCTAAAAGTAGACGCCAACAATGAGAAACTTCTCAACCAGTCTGCTCTCAGTCTGTCACATTCTCTCTGTGCGCTCATACATAACATTTGCACACAAAGTAGTGTAAAGTAGTTCTCCTACATGAATGGCACAAAAAGCCCCCAGAATGTACTTGCATGTTTACTCCACAAGCTACTATTTTAAGTAAATCAGTGCAGTATCAGAATTACAGATGAAGAAATTGAAGACATTTTTATAATTCATATTTTTGTATAGAAGACTAATGATGTATTCATTACAGGAGGGGAAATAACTCTGTCAGCAGTGCTTTTTATATGGGGGTGAGGGGGTTGTGTGACTGTGTGTGTGTGTGTGTGTGTGTGTGTGTGTGTGTGTGTGTGTGTGTGTGTGTGTGTGTGTGTGTGTGTGTGTGTGTGTGTGTGTGTGTGTGTGTGTGTGTGTGTGTGATGGAGATGGTATAAGGGTTAGTAATCTGGATTCCTGAAATATAATCATGCATTGTTAAAAAAAACACATATTTTTATAGTGTCCCTAACGAGACAGTCACTATTCTCAAGGGAACCAGAGGAATAGTGAAATAAGCAATGCAAATGAAAGCATACCTTACAGAGCATTTACAAGAACATCTCACAACAATCCTGAAATAGAAGCCATGCAGGCTGTTTTCCCAGAACATTGTCTTCCGACCCAGAAGGTGTGATGCATACTTTATTACTCCGATCTTGTTCTCATCAAACTGCCAGTTTTTGACATGCTTTGTCTCCTGTCACTCTCCTTTTGTCTTAGAGCAGTAGTGGCAAGATAATGCACTTTTTGTTTGTTTGTGGTTTTATCCCCAAAAGCAGTGACTTTATAAATCTGCCACGTCTGCTTGTTGATTGCACTCTGGGGGGTGATCCGGCGAAGGCACAGAGCCTGTCCTGACTCTGTAATGCACAGCTATCGCAGAGGAAAAGGAGGTGTGTTGTGATGAGGTGGCTTCTCGGGAGGAAATTAAAACAGATGTCAAATTACTTTTGCTTCTGGTGTTTTGCATGGCATTGACGACGAGGAGCATTATTACACAAGTCATCATTTCTGTTTCTGGCATTTTCTCCCTTAGTCATGAAATCATCTCTTTTGTATTTGATGTTTACACTCCTTCATCCTCCACTACCTCCCTTCACACACACCTCACTCTTAATGTAGCTGCACAGCTCACTGAATTCCTTTTTAAACTTCCTGGACTAATTCCTTCACTGTCCAATTCATTTTAAATCCTTTTTTTTTTCTTCTGCTGAGAAAAAAATGAAGCCTTTTCGTTCCATAGCTTGGTGCCCAAATACCTGAGGCTTTAATCCGACTAGTCATGTGTGTCATTTATTATGATAAAAAAAAAAAATCTCACACGTAGACATTAATGAAAAAGTGCATGCCTTAGCATAACATCCCTGGTCGGTCCAATTAGTGCCCATCCACTATTCATTGCAATATGGACTAAATATAACGAAGTAGACGTCACAGCTGACCCATAAAATTAGAGGTGAAAATGAGTTTAATTATGCGTTGCTGTACCTATGTCATGTGCAATGGCCAGTGGAACTGCTGTGTTTGTGTAAAAGAGGGGCACAGCAGGTTTTGTCCTCTGCTCTTTGCAGTGAGAAGCCTTGCCCTCTCAAACTAATAGCTGTACTAGGTAAGGATCATTTACACCATGCAGCACCATGCTCTTATATGATGTGCATGCCTTAACTTGCGGTAGGTCATTGACGGATCAACATGCCAGTTAGTGTAATTACTTTAACGAACAGTCTGTGGCATTGCTTGGCCATGCCATTAATAAACTAAGTCTAACACTACAAGGCACTAATATCATGGTCATGTGTATTCATTCTCTGTATAACCCACAGCCAGTTTTTCTCATTTTCTCTTTTGTTTTACCAAGGGCAGTGTTAGTGTAGCACACTAATAGTGTATGTGTGTCATTCTGTGAAAGGGTCCTGAATCTTGAATGCCACACATTAACCTGTATGTAGTCTTGGTGGCTATTTTTAGATTTTACTGCAGGCACAGGTTTTGCTGCAAGGGTACCTTACCTTGCCAAAGCACACATGCAGAAGGACTTCTTTCAATTTCACCCTGTGTGGTCTGTGACATTTGTTGTGGTGTCCAAACGGCTCGAGATTCATTCCACTGATAGCGTGCAACTCCTGGTCTCGTGGCCCAAAGATGCAGCACGCAGCTGTATGGAGCGCATCTGTGCGAGGCTCAGGCCCTAATCTTGTCCCGGTGATGGCGATAGCAGTGATGAATAGAGCAGGTGCCGTGGTTTAACATCCCCAGGCTCAGTGTTGTTGAATGGGGTCAGAGCGTTGATATCAGCGCAGCAGTTTATCTGGCCTCCACCCTCCGCCCCGAAAGCACAGATTGAACTGTGCAGGTGTAATGAAACCTGTACAGCCCATGCCGGAGCACATCACAGGCAATCGATCGACATGCGCAAGTCCCTGTGACTTCTTTGGTGTGGTGGCCATTGACGGTTGATGTGGCACTGAGGTTGGGCACGAAGCAGTACTCTCAGCTGACTTTTGTTCAAAGACAAGTGTTCCTGACATTGATCAAGGTTATCTTGGACTGACTGACACCAAGGCTTAGAGAAAAGAAGGAGATTTTTTAAAGCGTTGCCCTTCATTCTGTAAAGAGTGTCTTGGCGGTGAGTCATTTTAACCTACATCACTGCTCTTTGATTAACTAATTGGTCCTGCACATCTCTTTTGTTGAGCTGTTAGTACAACAAATGGTGTTGTGCACCCAGATGATTAATGAGACTCATCCTGATTGATTTCTTTGAACCAGATTTAAGGAGGCCTTATTAATAAATGTCCATTTGTTTGCACCACAGTCAGAGGAGATGTGCTGTGCACTTGGAAAGTGTGTGTTTTGGGTTCACACAAAGATATAGCAAAAAGCTGAAGATGATATCTAAACAAGTTATTTGTGATTTTAAGATACTAAGGAATTGTATAACTTTGCTTTAATACTTTAATACTTATAATTTATAACATAATGTGGATATCTTTAAATAACAAGGCACTATTTTGAAACTCTGACGTAATATCTTGCTAATTTTTGTCTGGGATATCATTATTTGTCTGGTCTTGAGACTATCAGAGTGGTGGAAAATCTGACAACAACATGTCTGTGTATTTGGATGTTATGTTGGGTAAAGTGACCAGTACCGTGGCAACAGGAAAAACGTATGTCAGAAAAGAATATTCTTTTTAAAAATCCTACCAGTTCTACCTAGGCTACTGTTCAACTATGCAACAAATTCAAAACTTCTCAAAAAGTCCTCAAACAATCTGAAAATAAATAAGGTATGACAGATATCAGTAGTCTGTGTGAAGAGATCCCAGGAGGAAGATAGGTTGGTAGACTGTGAGTGAAGTAAGTCAAGAGTTAAGATATTTTTACATGTTATACTAGCAACTTAAACACAATAAAAGTACCACTAACAAATCACAAAGGTTCGTGGTGAGTGCACTGCCTTAGATGGCCAGGTCTAGTTTTGTAAAACATATTCCGAGTGCAGCTATATATTATATGCACTGATGGCACTGTTTCCCGTCATTAACAATTTGTGTGGCTGACTTGTCATTTAATAGCCTAGTGTAGCCTACTGTAGCAAAATCTGTGTGTGTGTGTGTGTGTGTGTGTGTGTGTGTGTGTGTGTGTGTGTGTGTGTGTGTGTGTGTGTGTGTGTGTGTATTTGTGGAGATGTAATATTTAATCTATTTTGTTGCCTTGTCATAGATCTGCCATAGTTTTCTAAAGCCTATATAAAGCCTTGCCATTGTTTTTCTGTCTGCTTTAAAGTAGTTGTTTAAACAAAATCAATTGTTCATTAATCAGTCATACTGCACATGCTAACTTCAACTGTAGTCAACTGAACTTAAGATCCTGAAGTGTCTAATTTGCATACTCTAATTTGCATACGTTGCTCACAGTTAATGGCTGTACTGCAAATTGTGCATCTGTTGTGTTATGGGCAGTGCAGTCGTGATGTAGTATTTCATTGTGCCTGCAAATGATCACATCTGAGTCCTAATTTTGAGTGATAATTTTGAGCAGGCCCTGTGTCTTAGCCCCAAGGCACTGTGTCTTCCTTATCCAGCCCCGACCTAAAGCTCCACTGTCAACAAGGCCCCTCAAGTAATCTGGCCAGTGTTACAGTAGGCTAACATTACTTCCATTTGATTTGAGATAGAAAAGATTTCCTTGAAGTTTGATATAGAAAAGATTTCCATGAATTTTTTGAAAGGAAATTATTTCTTTGAGGTTGACCATACAAAGGATTTCCTTGAGTTTTGAGATAGAAAAGATTTCTTCAAGATTTACTTTTTTCATTCAGCTTGGTTTGGGTGTACACTCTTATTTCTCACTTGTACTGTGTTCTGTTGAAATAGTTCATCTGCAAAAAAATCAGAAAAGCAGATGATTATAATTAGCATAGACCGCATTAGGTTTTCTGTTTTTCAGGGATGCAATATTCATTTCAGACCTCCAGTTGATCTTGCCTTTTGAACATTTTTGACCATGTTTGGCACCTCCCTCTGGTGAACTGTGCCGTGCACATACCCTCATGACTAAAAATGACCCGGAAAATTGGTTTCTCATGGTGCTGATCATAAAATGGACTCCACTGACTAGCTGTTTACATGTGTTTGAGAACACGTGATGAGTGGCTATAATGTGGACGTTTGTGCTACATGAATGTAAAAAAAGAAATATGTGGCCATCAAGTTATGTCTGTGCCAAAACAAGAGGCTGTTTTTGAACGGCTGAGAGTGCAGGTCTCAGTGGGCGGCAGAAGCACATCTGTTGTCAGGACATATGACACGCATGCGTAACTCCCATGTCTGCCTCTATGCAGCACACAGATGTACTGTAAGTGCAGATGGTGGTGTTCAGCTTACGTGTATAATGCTGCTTTAGCCTTTTTTCCTCAGTCAACAGTGACATTGTCAGTACGTATGCTCCTATCTAATGCACAGTAGAAGTGAACATGTTAACTGAAAACACCAGCAATGTGCAGGCCAGTCCAGTTACCAGTTTGGAAAGCTGTTGTCAGAATTTGGACTTGCTCTGTCCGACCATATGTACATATCACTGTTGTGGCAAGCCATTAACTTGTCTTTGAAACTAGACATGTCACAATTCGTTGCACTACAAAATCAACAATACACCAAATAGGACCTTTCAGTTGTTCTTTTCTGGGTTTCTTTTGTGACCTAAAATATAATCTATCTAGGATAAAAATGATCCCAGTTTTGTTTACATTGGGCTAAGCTTAGTATATACATATACATAAATAAAAATATACATAAATATAAATATAAATATACATATACAAATACATATACATATACATATACATACACATACACATACACATATACATACACACAGAGTTAAAATTGGGCTGAAGCCCTCTGGAGCTCAGCTCCACCTCCTTACGAAAGTCAATTTAACTACTCCATATACATATACACATACATATACATATATATATATACATATACTGTTACTGGCAAACAGACGCAAATTGTAAGCAGTCAGCAGGAGCGCCAACTGTCTGTGAAGACACACAAAGGTGGCCTGGAGGACATGGGTCGACAGGGTGAAGAATGCTGACAAAACAGTACGGCTGAGACGATGACAAGTTATGACACGACAGGTAGCGCTTTCTGTTTCTACTTGGAGACGGTGCCGCTGGAGATGTTTGGGAACATATTGCCATGTTGAAGTACTTGCAAATGAGCTCAAAGACTTAAAGCTGCTTCACTTTCTTTGGAGTTGCTCAAAGAATAATCCAGTGTTTTAACACAAGGCTTGAACACACACATTAGAGTAGATCCGAGTGTTTTGCCATTTTCAGTTTGCCTCTTTCAGTACATTTAGTTTCCATGCATCCATGAAGGAATTATGTATCCTTCATTAGGCAATGTTTTGTTGATGTCCATGTCTTTTCTAACTGATTTTATGCAGACCTGGGCAGCCATAACTGATCATTTTTAAATACAGGATTACTTTATAACACTGCACATTGCCTAGTACCGCAATATGATGGCATGTTTCCAACTTCAAATACAGTGTGGAATGAGATTGTTTTCACTTTAGTACTATAGACAAACAGGGTATACAATTTGAACTGGAGTTCTTGCCTAGGTGGCAAGTGAAATTCAGAGAACACAAGAGGATTTATTTGTAAACTACTGCTCTTTTAATCAGGCCCAGGTGACCTTGGGGCGTTGGAGCTGCCATGCCAAAGCAGCCCTTTATAACCAGTGGTGTGTTGAGTGAGACCTTTGTGAGAACAGACTGGATCACTGTGATATGGCAGAGGCAGAGGTTGTCTTTCTCTCTTTCACCTTTGTGTGTTTTGTTTGTGCACTGGGTTTTGTGTATTCTCCCACACATTGCTCATTTTACCCTCTCACCTGGTGGGGAGTCGAAGGTATTTTAATCTAGTCTGTCTGCCTGTGTTGATACTGTTGTTTGTGTCTGTACAAATAACCTGAGGGTCTACACCGGGCCAACTGCTCATGTTTTTATGTTTTACTTGTACATGACAGGTACTTCCTTCCTATAATGTTTGCGCTGTCTCTTTCTTTTGTCATGTATGTTCACCATATACCAAAGAAGATTTTGAGAGAACCCAAAAATCTTACATATCAATACACATCACACTGCTCTCTGCAAAGTAGATCACAAACCTTGCCAAAAGCACATAGACACTGTTTGTCATGAAAAAGCCTTGTCATGGTTCATGTAGTAACAATCCTACTTGATTGTTATAGTGTAACATTGCAATAGTTCTTGGCGGAAGTCTTTTACAGTTACAGTTTGTGAAATGGGTTCCTACAGTGGAACACTGCATCCAGTATGCTTCTATTACACTTCAGAGGCCATGAAACACAGAGTCTGACAGCGTATTCCTGTTTTGCCTTCATACCAAATGCAATTGTCAGCAAGTGCATGTATGGTTTGGATTTGTGCTTGACATTGTCTACAGAGACAAGCAAATATAACACTTATTCCATTCTTCTTTATGCAGCAGCTAGCAATTTCTGGAGAGTTTACAAGATGATTTTGAGCAAACTCCAAGGGTTTAAGGCAGGATGCCGAGGGGATTATGGAGCAGGAATGAGGTGGGAGCCGAGCTTAGCTGTCTTTGAACAAATCCTCCTGTGGACAAGAGCTAGCAACCTGAAGAAGGTAAAGAGGGTAGGGAGTGATTAGGGCACTGGTTTGGACTGGCTTGAACAAACAGCATAGATTTGGCAAGAGAACGCGTTTTTCCCCTCTTCCCCCTCGCTCTGATTAAGTGCGTCAGACCAAATATGACCCAGTTTGCCGACAGTGGTTCCCCTCGGTAGGGTGGCGACACACATGTCTAAAGCAAAAGCAAACCTCATCTTCAGTGAGCAGAGACCTCCTCCGACGGTGTCTGGAATTTCACTTGTTAATTTATCGTCGTCTAAAGGGGGTTGTAACAGTTTTAATTAGTGTTTTTTATTATTTGGAGTCTGTATGACAGATGGCTCTATGTTCTCCATATAAACATGAAGGAAGTTGTTTAATTTACAGCATGTTTTAATGTCTTGGAAAACAGCTGTACGTTTTTTTGAATTTGCCAATTGAAACTTATTTCCAGGCGTCAAGATCTAAAAATTTAGCAAGATTGCCTAGTGCTTCGCGCTTATATAATTTCCCTCTGGCGATGAAAGGTTTAAATATAGTGTGAGCTCATAATCCTCCATAGTGCTCAGGTTTGGTGTTAAAAGACGTGCGTTGCATATATCTAACAGAGGATTCTTCAACACAGTCTTTCATCTGTTATTTCTGTCACCATATGCCACTGTATTACAGAATATACTTGAAATAATAAACATGGCAGCCCTTGTCAGGTTAAGTGATACTAATGCAGTTGTCTGTTGGGGAATGTTTTTTTTTTTGTTTCTTTGCTTTTTTATTTTGTTCATTTGATTGTTTTAGAGGATCATCTTTACTCAGTTTACCTCAAGAACTGACAGGCATTGATGACTACATTGGTAGTTTGGCTAAAGCCCTCAGCAGTAGGGTTTAGAGTAGTGCTTGTTGATAAATGCACACATAGGAATTTGTTATGGATTTTTAACAGGCTTGGATACCCACATGAGATACTAGTGTTGTTTCATGTATTTATTAATTTAATCACTGATTTTTATCCAAAAAAATCTTAAGTAAGAATGTTTGAGACAGAATGACATCATTACATTGATGTGATAATCACACTCTAATGGACAAAAAAAAAACTCCTACCAATCTCCCTCTACAAAGGCTTAGAATAGCTCTCTTGTCACGGCCTAGTTAAATGTGTTTTATTCTGAATGTTTGTGACTTTTCCCCCCAGGCACCAAGGGAAACAGAGATCACACAGAGATGACAAAACATTTAGTAAAAACTGAGCATGATTTGTGTCTCTGGTCAGATCCCTGCTTTGGTCCACCTGGACCACTGAGAGGCAGGAGGAGGGTTAAGGCCGCATCGCACCTGTAATCATTAATTGTCCAAGAGAAACTGAGGTGATCATACTCCTATGGGCGTACTCAGTGGAGCCATTACAAACTCCACCACTGAGAGACGAGGCCACCCTCTTTGCACTGCTAATAATCCTCTCTCCCTCACTGTGCTTTTGTCACCCTCAGTAGCTGTCTGGTGCCCTACATCAGGCTAATACATTCATGTATGTCATACCTCCACCACCAACACCTCATGAATAGTTTACTGAAACATTCCAGACAGTGCTACATTGTTGGGTGTACCTACACGTCCTTCCATCTGCCTACCACAGAAAAAAGTGTTTCAGCTATGTTATCACTTTCAGGCTACTGTACATTTACCGTTGTAAAGATTGTAACATTTTTAGTATGTGTTTTGCACTTCTCTTTTACCATTCTTTATGTACCAAATAAATGTATGCACAATATATATACATAGAAACATTCTGTGTAAATATATTTATATCATTCATTACTATTAAATGACTTATTTTTACTATCTCTTCTGGTATTTTTATAATGCTAATATTTTAATTTATTTATTCTTTTCTACTGTTCTATCTACTATTGTTATTTTTTATTGACAGTGGCAATAAGATTTGTTTGTACAGGCCTACTATACATATGCCAGTAAACACTATGAACTTTGAAATCTGAACTTTATTAAAATGTGCTAGGAGTGGGTTAGCACTGGGCCAAACTGACCAAGGATTTGCTACCATGTGTAGCCGTTCTCAGACAAGTCACGTTGGTATTCAATCTAGAGACTGAATCAGAATTCTGTAAGCATGGCATTTGGTTAATGATGGCTTTACATGGCTCTTCACATGCTGCTAATTGGACTCCAAACATGTTGTCTTTAACAGCACTTTGATGAGGTAATGTTATGCATCAATTTTCAGCCGAACATGTACCATGAAATTTCTTTTTATGCAAAAGGTATTGACCAGTCATGCTTATTATGGCTTATTATAAAATACTTGCACGTGTACAGCATGGATAGAAACTTTAGCTACCTTAAAAAAATCTTTTTCAAGTTGCCCTGCTCACAGTCTGTCTTGTTAGAGTGAATAGATGAGAATGTCAGTGCCGTTGGGTGATATTTTTACCTCAAGGTTAATTCAGATAACCTCCTTGGTTTTTGCAATCATCCTCCGTAGGTACATTAACGTCACATTGACTCAGGGATGCAATGTCAAAGCTATGCTCAGAGCTCCGCCGTGGCCGTCCAAGTAACTGGATGTAATTTAGGCAGATCCCGCGAGAGTAGTCTGATTCCTGTCTTCATCTGCTCTCAAAAATGGGTTTGCGTTTCAGACTTACCATAGTGGCCCTTTTGCTCGGAACGGTTGATATTCCCATAGTAACAGACAGGAGAGATAAGATAAGCCACTGCTCAAGCAGACTGCCTTATTTTGGGGGTATTACACTCAGCCTCCTGAAAACACCAGGTCCAAGCTGTCATCTCATGAGTATCCCCATATCTGTCCGTATCCCCATATCTGTACATTCATGTTAGTTTGCCTTCCATCTTTCAGTTGTTTTGTGTGTGTTTTCAGGAAATTGGGACCTAGGGATGTGGCAAGACATGAGGACAATGTAGTAATGACCTAATTGTCAACATGTACAAATGCATGTTTGGACATATAGCTTATATCCTCTAGAGGGAAACTATCACAGATGCGCCAAGGCTGTCATTCTGAATCCTTATCTTTAGCTAACATTTCAGCAGCTATCAAACACATCTATTAAACTCCTACATATTAATCAACGCATCTATCCAAAATGTAAATACTTGTTGTGAAAAAGCAAAAACTCAGAGTTAATCAATCACCAGAGTCGAACATTTATTCCATTCAATTACATACCTCATAGACAGAATTTCCATTAAAATGTCCCATACAAGTTTGTTTTTACATGTTTACATGTTTCTACATATCTTTACATGTCCATTTACTATATATTATCCTAGTCTCACTTAGCTAGGGTTAGCATTAGGGCACATAGATTAGTGGCTCCAGTATTATCAGCAGGACTACATGCATGTACTTGTCCATGTATTGGAAGCTATAATGAATTACTGGGTTTCTAAGCCACGTACAGCTCTCCCCAATACTCATTTACATAAAGCTGACCTCAGACTGAAAAGAGGTATTATGTATGAAGCCACAGTCATTACCCAAACATAAATCCTGCTCCACTTTTGGGCTTGGTATTATTTGTCCAGGAAAGATAAAATAAGCATTGAACAGGGGAAAGTGGCAAACAGTTTTGTCCATTGTAGGCTGCTTTCAGAAGAAGAGCTGGAAATTTCTGGAGTCAGGCTGGGGTTATAACAGACACAAACAAATCTGGACAAAATATCTTTGTATCTAAAAACATCTCCATAATAATACCATTTGACTTCAGTCATATCATTTCCACATCCTAGTTTGTTTTTGTCTGGTATTGATTTAGCTTACAGAGAATTATTAGTTTTTTTTTTCTGTGGATAATGAGATATTTTTTTTCCAGTCAGTCCTAGGTTCCTTTGCATAAGAAGAATGTCTAATCAACAAGATGCAAAGTGTGTTAGTGACAGTGATAGCAGCCGGGGATACAGATGAGGGTGTGTATCCTGTTGTGGCATAGCAGGGATTGGTGTGAAGTCAAGAGCATGATTAATGCATCCCACACTTAATTGATTTGTAATGAGACGCTTTCCTGACAAGTTGCCTGCTCTTGCAACAAACAGGAATTTACCAATTTAGATGCAATCTGAACTCCTCTCCTAAATGCATGCTCATCTGATGCCAGTAGACTCTTGGAACTTCTTGCTCACATTCTGTTGTGCCAAATGACTGTGTGTGTGTGTGTGTGTGTGTGTGTGTGTGTGTGTGTGTGTGTGTGTGTGTGTGTGTGTGTGTGTGTGTGTGTGTGTGTGTGTGTGTGTGTGTGTGTGTGTGTGTGTGTGTGTGTGTCTGTCTGTGTTTGTGTGTGTGTTTGTGTGTGTGTGTGCATGTAAGTGTGTGTGCGTGCGTGTGTGTGTGTGTGTGTGCGTGTGTGCGTGTATGTGTCTGTGTGCGCACACGTGTGTGTGTGTGTGTGTGTGTGTGTGTGTAGTCATGTCTCTGTATGTGTGTGTGGATGTCCTTTGCTTAGTCTTGATCTGTCACAGTGGCGTCAGTGTGGCTTGTCTTTGTCTCCCCCCTTTGCCCTTTACTCCTTGCCACTTACTCTGGTAGTGTGGGCCAAAGATGCCTCCTGCCCCCGGCCATCCATCAGCCGCTCGGCCGCCCCAGCATCAGCCATCACCGGGGCCCTCCACCAGCCTCCCCACACACACAGGGCATCTGGGACAAGCAGGGCCTGCTGCATGCGCTGGAAAAATAAGTCCTGACACGTGTGATCATTCTGAAGCTTTAAACTGTCTTTTCCCATTACAGTCGGGCAGCCGTGATTGATTTAGCTTTATCTTTGGTGGCACCATGCCCCCAACTGCATTGCACCAACCCCCCCCCCCCCCCCCCCCCCAACTGCAGACTGTTTATGTTTGTTTTTTTTGTTGTTGGGGAGGGGGGTGCTTGCTGTACCCTATTTGTCAATAATGGCTCTGCAAATATGGAGCCCTTGAGAGAAGATTTTTGGACTGGTTCGATGACTCTGAGGTTTTATGCTTCCATCTCAGATTCATCCCAGCATCTCTCATCTCATTGATTGTTGCATTGTACGTTTATCATTGGGGAATGGATGGGGTTCTTCATACTGTTTGTGCCAAAATCAAAATTGCTTTTAGCTGACTTTTACTTGACATTTTGTTGTTTTGGCCTTTTAATAGAAAAACCCATTTGGAAGACGTCAAGGTAAAATTAAGGATCTGCAATCTTGCCATTCCTCCCTGCAACATGTATTAATCAATTACTAAGACTGATTTTGGTTAAGAACAGTTGGAAATAATATGGTAATTGCTCGCATTACAACTAGTATTTTTACAAGGATGTTCCAGATGGTTTTTATTCAGTAATTTATCACAAGTCCTTAAAGCAGCAGCTGAGTCTCTTGAATTATTTACAGCAACTTTTCAAGGTTCTTTTTGTGAAATTTTACTGAAGTCTCTCTCTGTGTTTTTTATGATCCCCCATGTGTATATGCAAATGTGTGCCTGTGTATTTGTGCGTATGTTTGCATGCATGTATGTGCGTTTGTGTGTGTGTGTGTGTGTGTTTGTGTGTATTTGTGTGTGCATAGTTACACAAGTGTGTAGCAGACCGTGTGTGCATACTGGTAAGGTGTGTTGTGCCATGAGCATCATTTCAGCACAGTTGACTTTGACTTTTTGAACCACACTCACTGATTGACCTCCACTGATTGATGGCTAAGTGTTTGCTTGATAAGTGACTACTGGGTGCGGGACCTTGTCAGTCGCAGGATGGGGGGGGTTGGGGCGTGGTGGGGGTACGATATTCCACCACTGATGATTCCACTGCCTCCCGCTTGTCGGAGGATGGATTGTCTACGAGCGCCGGGGTCTGGGGGAGATGTGGCCGGCGCGAGCCATCAGGGTATAAAGCCGATGATTCATTTTCAGCATCACTTCACCCAGTATGATCTCATTACTTTTTTGTGAGGGACAGTCGCCTAGATGGGAACCCTCTCGCTCTCTCTCCCTCCCTCCTTTCCTTTCCCTCTCTCTCTCCCCCTCTCTCTCTCTCTCTCTCTCTCTCTCTCTCCCTCTCTTTCTCATTCTGGGTCTCTGAGAGACATGTCTTATGGGATGTGTGAGGCTGAGACACTCATCATACGCTTCTGTGGTCCTCCTTGACCACTTGTGGAAGCTGAGTAGTGTGCCCCATGATATACCTGGATGAAATGTTCCTTGCGATCTTGATAATGTCTTTCAGCAGTCTCCTCATGAGGATTCAATAAAACCCTCACTGTCAGTTTGATATGCTGAGAGAAGCCGTGTGAGTTTTTTTTTTATATACGGCAGTGTACTCGGATAACTAACGCTTTGTTGGATGTAGTGGGTTTTTTTTTTTTATTTTTGTAAAACGATAAGTGAAATATACGGGATGCTGTCATGTCTAACTTGACAACAGCTGAGAATCATTTCAAACAAACAGCCAAGCATAGTGCCTCCTTTCTTTTGTAATATGTGCATTATAGATTTTGTGACTAGCTTAAATTTGCTTAACTAGCCTAAGTTTTGAAATATTTGTGACATTTTATTTGTCATTGATGAGCCCCAGAATACATCAACAACAAACATACAACAAACACAGAAGCTGTCAAAGTGTAATCATAGCTATTTGCTGATTGTTTATTTCGTGTAGTTTATTAATGAAAACCTTTATATGGGTTGTTGGTCTGTCCTGAAAACACACGCACAACACACTTGCAGTTTAACAAAGGTAATGTGATAGAAATACATTTTATTGTGTTATTTCTAACACATCAGTTCTTTGAGTGTCAGATTTAGGGTGAAGGTAATGCAACAGTTTTTTGGCTTCTTTCTGTTTAAGTAAGTTTTAGTAGTTCTGAATTACTTTTTCCGACCATAAAATAATGTTTCCGAAATCGTTTCACTGGTTTCACTTGTGACAGGGTGAAAGGCACTTCTGAATTCAATTTGCCGTCCTCCATGGTCTATAACCGTGCTAAGCAAATTTGGTGGAGCAAACCGTCTCCCTGTACTGTAGTTCGAATGAGAGACAATTCCGCTTTCAACCTGTAGGGCGACTCAAGACGAAAACTACTTTGTGTTGGTTTAAGTCTGTATGTGTGTAAGATATATTGCCTGACTCTGTATACTACTGTAACACAGCATCACCATAATAATCCACAACCTGTCTGCTTTACAAGACTATTGGCTATAATTTACTACTGTCATCCTTCGCCATTTACTTAGTTTTTGTGTTACATATCTGCACGTTCTGTTGTTTAAATATGCATTATGTATTTTATGGCTCACATAAAACGTCCATAAGCAAAAAAGTGTGTCCTTTACTGCACAGCTAAAGTCATCCATAAAAAGGTTATTGCTTCCTTCCCTGCTGTTAAAGCCTGTATAGTAGCATAGGTGTCTCGACTTTTCTGAACAGATGGCACAAGGGAGTTTACACCTAGAATTGCAATGATGAGCTGTGAAAAAAAGGCAAATATTCAGAATATGTGTGTGTGTGTGTGTGTGTGTGTGTGTGTGTGTGTGTGTGTGTGTGTGTGTGTGTGTGTGTGTGTGTGTGTGTGTGTGTGTGTGTGTGTATGTGTGTGTGTGTGTGTGTGTGCACACGCTTATGCAGGTGTGTGTGTGTTTGTATTTGAGTTTGTGTTTGCTGGGAAGCTGAACAGGATGACACAAAGTCTAACCGCGCACTATTCCATCCACTCCTGACGTCTTCAGGGTTTAGCCAGCAATGCAATCACGTTTTTGAAGACTCCATTTTCCCACAGCCTCCTAGCCCATTCCCTGGTGCCCAACACGAAATGCTAAATTATAAATTGGCGGGCTCGCATGTGAGAACACAATGATGTTTACATTCACATCACACCCATGTGACCGCCGTGTAACTGCTTGTCACTTTGCATAATGTATAAGATCCAGGGGAATTTTCATTCAGGCTCGGAGGTGGGAAATTATACACACAGACACACTGCGAGACAGGCTCACATGCGCACCAAGCTCTCCCGCTGAGAGAGAGAACGTCTCAAGAGACGAGAGATTCAATTATCTACAGATGCCGCAAGAATTTAGATTCAGCTTTCGTTGGTTTTGTGCTGTTGTGTGTCTGCAGTGCTATGTAAGATGTAAGCGGTTGATCATAGTATATTAATTGAATGTGTTAAAAATCTATGTATGTATAATATATGTATATATGTATAACTAATATCTTTTGTGTGCAATTAATATAAATGCTGAATTTGGGTAGCCAACGTTTGGGTAGCTAAGTGCTCATATGCGGAATATGAATAGGCATTTCATTGTAATTGGCTGCCTAATATTTGATATTTTTTATTTGTTGATGATGATCTGTTGTTATATTAATATAGAGGGTTGCTCGGATGTTTGATGGTATTTGGTGGTTTACTGATATTTGCTGTCTGTTTACCACAGAGTGCACACAGAGTGCACACAAATAGCATGTTTGATAATTGAGGAGTCCTAGGGAAAAACTTGCATGGTCACAAAATGCAGAAAAACGGGATTTTGTTTTTATAAGTTTGATTTTATTGGTAAAAGCTATTTAAAAATGGTTCTAGCATGACCATGCTCGTTTATTCACAGGATTACTTTTGAAGCTGGGGTTTCAATGCAACTACTGATAGAGGGAGTCACTTTGATTAAATGTGATTTTGTGTCTATGGCCGTCTTTCTTACACACTCCTCAATTGTGTAATTTGTAAATTGTGTGTAAGTCCAGAACATCTTTTTTGTGGCATTATGATACTTAGTCCTGTAAGAGTATGGAAAAAACTGTTGGGGAAGAAATGCAGGCTGAATTCATATAGTTGTGGTGTTTGGTGTCACAGAGGCCTATTAGCTTTTGCTGCAGTGGCCTACATATCATGATTAATAATAATTACGGGGTAATTTGGGCAAATAGGTTGGCCCAAGGGAATGTGGCTACTTGTGATTGTGTCTCTTCTATATCCAGGTCAGGCATAGAAATGCTGAGAGGGCTGATACAGCCCTGTTGCATGCGTGCTTCTTCCTTTCAAGCTAACTTAGCTATAACAGAGGTGTTATAGAGGACAGACGAAGAGACACGTCACTTAACAAATTGCTCATAGAAAACTCAGTGATGGCAGGATGGTGGCTGTCTGCACACATTTCACCTTCACCGCTGTCAAAGGTCAATTATCTCTTGAACTATAAAGAATTCCAATCATCTTGCTGTGAGGTGATGTGCTGCTTTTGCTGTGTTGTAAAGCATTGTGCATGCATTTTAAATTAACCTTCAAGGAAAAAGGCTTTTTAGGTTTTATTTGGATTCAAAACTGACAAACATTTCCAGCTACTTCAATCAGGTTTTTCGTAGCGAGTTTATCCATGCATCTCTTATGTTCCATTGTCCTTGGAAAGAGCAAATACTGATCTGCCCATTCATTCCGATAGGACCCTGGTCTTGTTAACCCAAAATAGCTTCCTGAAGGCATCAGCAAGGTGGCTGCCAAGTTAACGGACTTGTCTAGAAGAACTTTTGGCTACGATTACAAGTGTGTTGCAACTGTGAGTCCCTCGGCTTGGGCTTTGGTGCAGGAGTGGGCGCGATCCGTGACCTTGTTGGACTGGATCAGCCAGATGGTTAAGCGGAGTAAACACACGGAGGGTCAGGGCACTCCAAGACCCCCACCACATGGCGCCACGCACCACAGACAAACGCCGATGATGTATGACTGTGGATGGAATGGTTTTTTGTTTCGGAGGGGGCTGAAGAGCCAGGGGACAGCCCGTGCCCTTCTTTCCCCCGACTTTGACACTCTGCCTGGGACATTCACTTCAGGCATGCCCATACTGGTGCAATACCTTATTTCTAAAAAGAAAAAAAGTTGCTAACAAAAAAGTTCCAGAACACACGTTAACTCTTAGCATAGTATATAGTGTGTTCTTCCGATGAGAGACCTTGTCTGGGCGCAAGCTGTCAGAGAAGCTCCCCACGGCTTCCAGCAGAAGCTGACCGCTGTGAAACGCCCAGGCAAATGTCCCAGACTCTACATGGGCTTCCCAGAAGAGGGCTGCCTGGCCCGCCTTCAGCACAGATAGATTGGCCAGAGGTGCCAATGGTCAGTAAGTGCCCCTTGTCCAGCTGGACGGCTTCCTCACAGCTCTCCTAAGGACGGAGCTGTGTCGTGTCACAGATAAAGCTGGAGTGGTGTTGGAGGAGGTAGAGGTTGTGTGTGTGTGTGTGTGTGTGTGTGTGTGGAGGCAGTAAATTCTCTGGAGTTGGGGATAAATAGACCATAGTGCCTCTGTGGTGGCAGATTTGACTTTATATTTATATAACATCCTATCTGCCTCTCACTGGTGGTGGTGTGTGTGTGTGTGTGTGTGTGTGTGTGTGTGTGTGTGTGTGTGTGTGTGTGTGTGTGTGTGCGTGTGTGTGCGTGTGTGTGTGCTGGATTAAATTATAAGACCTGGCCTCACATTAATCAAATTCAAATCAGTATCGCACTGACTAGCCAGCCTAGGCAGCTCAATGTTCAGTCATGCTTATCTTAATATAGACAGATGAACTCACAACTCCTCTTTTTTGTATATTTTGAAGCCATTAAAATAATAATTCCCAAATTCACAATGCCATCATTTTCAATCCTTACGCTAAATGAGTTCGGTTTACAAACAGCAATGCATCAGTCTTTGCTGGTAAATAGACATTATTTGCAATTAAAATGCTTAATAATCAAAGAAGTATTTAAGTATTTCACCACAGAGACATGTGGAATTAACATTTCAGTTGGTATTATATTAAAGAGTACAAATTGCAATGTATGTTAACACTGGCGTATTGCTAATACTAAGGTTGCAGTGATGTGAATCCAGGTTATTGTCAATTGCCAGTTATTTGGATGCAAGACTGCTGCTGCTGCTGATGCCTCATTTATAGGTCTTCTTACACTCTGCCCTGAGACCATGTATGCTCGGACTAAAAAGGTTACTTTTGCGAGAGGCCCTGGGTCACATTACATGAACTGACTGAAATACCTGATGAGCTGAGTTTCCTTCTGATGGGTTCTTTTGATGTTTCTCAGAAACATGCTGTGAGGTTATCTCACTGAATGTGATAGGATCAAATCAGGATTTAGAATGAAACTTCTCTCTCTCTTTTTGTGCTTCTGTTTATTATTTCTGTCTATTTATCTTTGTATCTGTCTGTCTGTCTGTCTGTCTGTCTGTCTGTCTGTCTATAACATTGCACGACTGACAGCAAAGTGCCAAACTAAACATAAGTATACTAAGATCTTTTTTTGTGTAATATTCATTTATCAGGATATTTGTACACATGTACCATTAACATAACATACTCCTGAATATGTTCATGCAATTGCAATATGCAGTAATAAAATCTATTACAAGGAAAAAATTATTTGTTTAGTATCTTATTTATTTATCCTTGTTCTACACTGTTCACATTAGTTATTTAATTTAAATTTAATTATGCAGGATATTGTGACTTGTTAAGTCTAACTGTAGGTCCAAAGAAAAAGGGTAAAAGAAAATAGTGCTTTGTAGTCTTCTTGTTGTTCAGCTTAAAAACTGGCATTGTGCATCTTACTGCAAGTGTATCACTGAGTTGTGTTTTAACACAGTGATAATTACACTGTTCTTAATAGTATTATGATGATGTAGCAGGTTAGTAATCTATCACCTCACGTTTGTAATTAAGAACACTCTCCTTTTTCAGGTAAATGCAAATTTAAATTCATTGTAAACATCCTAGTGTTTTGTGTTTCTTCACTTTCTCATCACAGTGGTAAATATGTATATTGCTTAGCAATAGGTCAGAGCATGCCAGGCCATTCTGTCCCAACGGATGGTACTCCATGGTCCATTTCATTAAAAATGACTCCATTGACTCTGCATTGGACAGCCTGGCAAAGGAAATAATGATCTACAGTACTGTGAGTCATTTTCATATCATGGAAGACACTGGCATTTTTCCTTTACTCCAACACATCTTATACAGAGAGGCTGGGGTGCCATATTTACAATAGTTATTGAGACTCTCAGGAAAGTGTGCTTCAGATGTGAGATGAGGCTGGTAAAGACTCTTTCCTTCAAATTCTCCCCATAGGTTTTACTCATACATAGCTCTTGGGACAGTAAAGGCTGTCTGTGTGAATATATTTGAGTTTGCCTGTGGGGGGGAAGAAGATAAAGCTTCTGTTCTTTTTCAAGCCATTATTTTCAAACATTTGAAAAAGGGTGAACGCTCTATCATCCTGTCTTTGAGTGATAGTCCATCCAGTAAAGACTGTGTGTTTAGGAGAATATATTTCACTTCTTTCGAGGCTTGTTACAAGGATTGGTCCCTCTTTAGATACAGTACTTAATTGAAATGTTCAAAGTGATTTATTTCATGTTGTAAGTAACTTTAAAAAACATTTTTTTTAGTATTTACTTCACTGCTGTCAACAGCTCAGCTATACTTCTGAGCTGTCAAGAGGAGGGTTCATACCTTTTGAAACCAAGTACATACGTCAGTCAGTCAGTCAGTCAGTCACAGCTCATATCAGTGAGATGCTCTCCAAGATGCAAGACATGCTAATTCAGCTAGTGCTAGCCAGCATGATAATAGCCAAACCCTATTCCTTCCCTCCCAACCCCCTGCTTTACCCAGTATGTCAGTGTTACCACTCCTCTTTCTGGTACTATGGAGTTAAAGCATCTAATAGTCTCCAAATAGCTACAGTCTGTGACTCACTGAAATGCAGTTAAACTTCTTAGTCATGTCCAAAGTAACATTCTGTTTGCTCACATTTTTTACATCTTCCTCAAGTGTTTAATGAAAAAAAAATCCTGTATTTATAGATACTTCCAAAGTGTCACATCGAATAAAAAAATAGTTGAAATGACATATTCATCCTTCATGCAATGCCTGGAATCAGCATATCCCATAACTGTGTTAAGCGATGGTTTTGGTTGTGGTGTTCAGGGAAGAATCGTGTGGTTGGGTCGGACTGAAACTGAATGATCCATGATCTGAATGACTGTCCACACTCCGCCAGTTCAGACAGCTCATGTTGCCTCAGAATGGATTTGAGAGCTAGTCTGTACTGAAGTCTCACGGTAACAGCGAGCAGGGGCCAGTGGTATTTATAGAGTGACTTGCAGACTGCTAGATGATTGAATATACTGGAGTGGTAAATAATAAAGTTTCAAAGCTTCACTCCCCCCCCATAACACACACACACACACACACACACACACACACACACACACACACACACACACACACACACACACAGAAACACATTCCCACTGCACCAATATCAGCCAGACTAAGAGGTGTAGGTTGTGTCCCTGCAGGGCATAAGTTTTCTAGGCAGTCAAACCAGGGTCACACACTTACATGGCAGCCATTAACTCAGCCTCGTGTTGAAGCCTCTAGAGTCTCTTACTGAGCCTTGGCTGCATTCAGACAGGATAAATACTGGCACTTCTGACACAAATTCACGCCTAGGTCCTTGTTTTGTTTATTTTATGTTAAATTCTAGTTATTCTCTTTTATCTTCAGTTAATACACAGGAGCAGTTGTTTTGAATTGAGACAAGAAGGTTGAGCCCATAACAGCTGACAGTGACTAGAACATATGTGCTGCCACTATTCTTCCCTCAATACGACTACTGCTACTACTACTACTGCTACTGCTGCTACTACTACTACTACTGTTACTACTACTACTACTACTACTACTGCTACAGCAACTACTACTACTACTCCTACTACTACTGCTACAGCAACTACTACTACTACTACTACTACTACTACTACTACTACTAATAATAATAATAATAATAATAATAATAATAATAATAATAATGGTTATTATAAAATGCTACCATAATAATAATGATAAAAAGAAGAGAAGAACTATTGTCTAACAGTATACATTATACGTCACACCCAGCTGAAATCCATCCAAGCCATTTTATCTGATTTAGTGTAATTGTTTATTTTTTTGTGCCAGTCAAAGTGATAATGGAATTATGAAACCAATACAGTATATGTTTGTATTGTTCAAGATCCAGGCATCTGTCACGCTGTAGAGAGTGGCTCTCTATTGAGCCTAGGTAATCCAAACTGCATGACGATTCCAACCGCATAGTGCTCACTCACCTTGTCACTGAAGGAGAGGAACATCCTCCAGTTGTCAGCAACATCTGTCTGCAAATGCATGAGAGGCAGCCCATGACACATAAACACATTGGAGCTAATTGTGACCGTCGCAGCCCTCTCTCCTCATCCTAGACGTGATTGCTGATTTTGTATTCTGCAGTTATGTCTGTGTGTGTGTGTGTGTGTGTGTAATAATTAAGAGCTCCTGCACATGAATGTGGATTGAGCAATTCCGCCTAATCACTGCTGTTAGATGTACCGCATGAAGGATAAACAATTTCCACCGTAGACGCACAGGCAGTCTGACATGCTACATAAGCAGTTTGCTCAGGTATTGTTCCACGTGTTTCCATGCTGAGCTTTTGATCTGTATGCTTCCAAGGCTTTGCCACTTGCTCCGCGTCTGGGCTGTTCCATCTCAGTGAACTTTGCCTGTGAATTAATTGGGCTTTGTGTGAATGGCAGCAGTATAGTAATAGTTCTGCAGAATCTGTCAATTCTGGGCAAGGGCAAGCCCTTGTAGATTTTTTTTCCCCTTCCTTTGCCTTTTTTTTTTGTTTGTCTGTTTGTTTATAGAATGTTACGTGCCATGGTTCTTGGTCCCTTCGCTTTCATTTAAATAAAAATCTTTTCCCTCTGTGCTTGGTCAGTATGTCCATACAGCCGGAGCACATGCCTATCTTTCTGGGTGCCTTATTATATTTCTATGGTATTTACAAACTGCTGACACTGTGGTGGCTCATTTCCTCATTCCTGTCAGAAGCCAAAACTCCAGTCACTATATATATTACCCTCTGGGTTGATAAGCTGTGTTTAAATTATGGCCCAGACTTCCAGGCACACATCAGTTTCCCCATGCCCTTGCCCTGTGCTCTCCATGTTTCTTACATGTTTCCCACCAAGTATTTTAGTGGTATTTCCCCCATCGGCATGACTGCTTTCCTCATAGTCTACTGGTAGATTTTATATCCATGCCATTGATCACTTACTGTAGACCAGGACTGAAAGCTACAGCTTTACATAAAGTAATTGGATTGAGAAAGATTGTTTTCTTCTTTCGTGGGCTGTATCAATTCTGGGGTCTCTGAGAATGAACAAGGTAAATCTTATTGTCGTTTCTATTATCTTTTATTGGCGGTATTATATCAAAGGTGCAGTTCACACTCCAGGGCCTGTAATAGTGCGCCAGGTTTGCAACCCGCTCTGACCCAATGCACTTAGAAGATTGTTATCAACTCGCAGCTTTATATCATTATACGCACGTGGCAACATGAAGCTATTGAACAATTCGTCATAATAATAGCAATTAGCGCAAAACATTGAAAATGTCTCAGAGCTTAGCCTTCGTACGTTGCAGTATAGATAAATGGCCTATTATAAAACACCTGGTTTTTAACCTGAGGTAGCACTAAGGCAGCATTGTCTGATTATAAATGTAGGGTTATCTCATTTTTAATTGTTTTGTAGTGTACCACATTTTTTTTCTCAGTGTGATCACATGTTAAAGGGCAATTTCAGTCATTTTCAACATGCACCTCTATTGCTCAAACTACCCGAGATTTGCAAGTACCGAAGACGTAAGAAATTTTGGTCCAACCCATATAGGTGTCCTTGGATGGAGAGTTGGCATGACAGCTAACTCAATGAGGGCAGAACTTTAAACTGTGGTTTTAGCTTCTTATGCAACATCACCAGGCACCCTACAACACAGTACCGCAGTGTGTATGACTCAAAATGATTTAACAAGTGATTAAAGTGATCGCTCCATGGAGTATTTAGCCCTTCTTATCTACTGTAACTTTAAGCATTTAAAGAAAACAGGAAGTATATCTCTGAAAATATTGCATAGTGTTCTTCACATGTACATTTTGTACTTAGTAAAAATGGGTGAATTACAACTAAAAATGGGTGAATTAGCTTCCCAAAAGGGGCTTGATTTAGCAAAAACAGTCCATTTGAAAACCTGATCCTAAATAAGGTTGTAACTTATAAAAAATGCAAAAAATGGTAACATCAAAGTTGAATAAGTTCCATTAAACATCTGAAAATAAGGTTTAATAAGGTACGATCCTTGGACCCATTCCATGTTCCTGTTCACAGAACACTGACAAGACTCACATTCCCATTTGCATTCAATATTCAAGTCCAATTTTCTTTTATATATTTGCAGTCTCTATTTTTCGCCTGCTGAGCATCCTCCTATTCCTCACATGTTGCCATTTTTCCCATCTAACTTCTTCATTGCTGACAGGAGAACTCACAAGAGAGTTGACGGCTAAGTAAAATTGCGTATTTTCAGTTTGATAGCGATGAGACAGACTAATCAAGGAAGACAGACAAATAAAGGCCTGGCTGAGGGTTTTATTTTACCTCATACAGATCTTCATTGGTCATCTAATCTGTAATTTTAATGTCATGGTTTTTCTATTGACTTGATATTGACTTGATCCAAAGTACGGAACAAAGCTTGTTTAGTATGTATTCAATACAGAACACGTCTGTTATCTTCCAAATACAGAACAAATTTGTATATTACGAAATGGTTGCCAACCCTAGACAGAAACTGTATTCCAGCAAGGCACGAGGGACCTTTCCTCAGTCACGATCAGGCTTTCTTAAACTGTCTACATGAATGTCCCTGTAATGTGTACAGTGACATTACAGTGGCAGTAAGAAAGAATGGATGGCTACCGGTAATATGATTACTAGCACTAATATTCTCAGCAATTCTCTGTCATGAGCAGTGGGTCCAGCAGGCTCGGCCAGAGATAAGGTAACATAGGTGGCAGTGATTTCAGTGAAATCACATCAGCACCCCACCCCACCATTCCCCACCCCCCCCCCCCCCCCCCCCCCCCACCGCCACCGCCACCACATCCTTTCGGTTTCTGCTTTCAGCCCCAGCTGACTACCCGTTTTGTTGCACAGGCGTTCCAGCCCAATGGCCTCTAAATGTTCCAACGTAATCAGTCTTGGTTTCCGCTGGGGTTGATAAGGTGCTGCCAGCTTCATTACCGTCTGTCCCGACCAGCAGACACCATGTTTGCTGGGCTCCCCCCCAATGCTTTGCATACTAATCTCAGACCTGGTAGGTCTCCAAGCAACACTGTCTTATGAATGTATGTGTGTATCTGTGTGTGTGTGTGTATGTGAAGTAAGAGTCAGAAGTGTGCGATTAGCTTTGAGTGAAACTTTAATGACAGCTGTGCTGTACTCAAACCTGTTCTGAGCAGATGGAAAACATAGCATATTTAGCTATATGTTTTGAGACGACATTTTGATTGGGTGAACATTGCATTGCATACTGTACATTTATATAATAGTAAAAGTGTAAATACACCTTTGATGGGAAAGGTGGAAAAATCCAGTCTAGTGCTGCCGAGGTGTGAGGTAGCTGATTCTGAAATGCTCAGTTGTGCTAAGGCTAATGTAGCACACACACACATGCTATGTGTAGGGTGACCAGACGTCCCGGTTTGACCGGGACAGTCCCGATTCTTAGTCGCGTGTCCCGAGTCCCGACAAAAGCCCGTCGGGACGCAAAAATGTCCCGGTTTTCACCCAACACCACATCAAGCTGCCCAAATTACAGTGATCGCATATACAAAACTGTTAAATTAAAGCCTAATGAAGTTTCCAGTAATTCAGAGTCAATGTGTGTGTGTGTGTGTGTGTGTGTGAGTGACAATGGTAGGTGCGCTCTGTGAAATCTTCGCAGTCAATGTTACAATGTATCTTGCAGTATACAGCGGCCGTGTTTTAATGGTTTTCTTTGATAGCAGACTAGACTACTACACGACAATGCCTAAGAATGTGCACGCGCATGACGTCACACATAGTGTCCCGGTTTTAGACTCTGGAAATCTGGTCACCCTAGCTATGTGGCTAACTTCGTCTTGACAAAGCAGTATGTTTTATCCATAAGCCCGTGCAGTTGTTAATGATCACCGCTGGCAAATTCACACCGCATCAGAAGTGGCTTGTGCAGGTGTGATTTTTTTTTTTTTATTCCAAGAAAATGACAAGTGCAAATGAGGTGCTTGGAAACTCATTGTAACCTCCCTCCTCTGTACACACCACAGGCCACAATCAGCAATCAAGGCCTTGCCTCACTAATGGTGTGGGGCTGATGGCCAAGCAGGAGTGGTGGTGGTGGTGAGGTGGGGGACTGACTGAAAGCTTGCTGAGCCCATAAGGATTGGACACTGCCGAGGGCCTTACATGGTCTAAGTCGGAGTAAACCGTATCTTAATTGATGGCAAGGAGATCAAAGTTAAAGGGACTTGAGCAAGGATAAAGGGGCGCAGCGGCGATAAAGCCGCCCACTGGAGTTAAGGGAAGAAAAAGAGAGAGGGAGAAAGAGTCAAAGAGGGAAAGAGAGGGAGCGAAGGAAAGAGAGACAGAGAGAAAAGAGAAAGAGAGAGCACAAAAGAGAGAGAGAGGTAGAGAGGCTCAGTGGAACTGTGAAAGAATGGCACGCTTCCCTCAAGCTTTGGCGACAATCCCTTTTCTGTGGCCCCCGTGCAAAATCCTAGCGTGGAACAAGTCAGGCTGCCCAGCACTGTTCGAGCAGGCAGACTCGTGCAAATTGGCTGTCTAAGCTCTCTCTCTCTCTCTCTCTCTCTTTCTCCCTCTTTCCCTCTCTCTCTCTCTTTCTCTATTTCTTTCTCTCTTGTCTGCACTCTCTCACACCATTACTCTCTCTCTCGCTCTGTCACACACATACACACACTCCCTGTCTTTTCTCTTTATCTCTCCGTCTCCTCTCTCCTCTCTTTTTTCTCCTCTCTCTCTCTCACACACATACACATCGTCCATTAGCCTGTGCATTTCTCCTGCATCATTTTCTAGTTTCTTTTCTCTCAGTCCTGTTTTCTTTTTTGCACTGTGCTTTGAACAATTAACAAATGATTATTCCCTGTTTTACAATTTAATTAAAAATCTTTCCATTTGATGTCCAATAATCTTGTACCGTTCCATGGGAAAAGGGGGGGGGCATTGGACCCAAATTGATTTTGCCAGGTGTGTCTGGAGGCATCAACACAATTCTCCTCTCACTCAGTCTGACACCAAATGAGCTCGGACCGCATGTGTTAATGAGGACCTTCCTCTCAAGCTCCGCTGCTTCCGAAGGCCCTCTCACCGGAGTGAGCACAACCCCATCCTAATTGAGGCCTCCGAGATTGGACACTTGCTCAGGGTACGCAAGCAGTACCAGGCAGGAAGCATCGCTCACTGGTCAGTACGGTCACTTACAAGCTAAACCCTGAGCAGGCCAATATCAAGCCATGTGCGAGTTAGTTGTCTCGTCCTCTTTCAGTAACATTGTGGTGCTGGGATAAAATGCAGTTAAGACTGTAATGATGGAGCATTTTTCGTCCATTATTCCATGTTGCTTAGTGAATCGCTCTCACGTTGGTAGATATTTGAACTACCACAGCCATTAGTGCAGCGACGGCTGTTGAATGAGCTACACTGTTATTCAGTGCATGAGGAAGTGTGGGAGAAATATGTCGGTCATCTTGACTTGCGACTTTCTAATTCTATTTAAGTGCCTTTTTTGCCATGGTCTTCTTTTCCTTTTTTGTGCAAACCTTCAAGTTCCGGCAGTGGCACTCTTGACCTTGGCCAATTTGAAACAAGAGCCATTTGACTCCGGCACGAAACACCACCATCATAACTCATTGATATCATAACGGCTTGCCGCGAGACTCTCATTTCAGGATTATACGGAGGTTAATGGATATGTTGTGAATGAGCGTGTTTTGCATCAAGAAGCTGCCCTCAACCTTTGCCGCACATCAGAAAGCTATTTTATTGTGTAGTATATGGCTGTCGTAACACGTGTGGGGGAGAAATAGACTTTTTCTCTGAATCACTGGAGTGATTAAAGAGTGTTGTGAATGTAGCAATCTCAACCTGGTGTACAGGAGCAGATGCTTTCATGTAACAGTTTTCATGTTATGTGAAACGTCTTTTTTAACCTTTCACCTCTGCAGATCTTTAACAGTTGTGCGGATGTATTTGGGGCTAAATCTGCAATAACACATAGTCTTCAGTATTCTTTCTGTGCATGAAGACTATTCTAAGACAGTGGCATATTCTCATCTGGAGTTTGTAGCTCTTCAGTGTCACATGTTTGTAGTTATATGGAAATTGCAGATGTGTGTCTGGAGAGAAAAAGAGAGAAAGAGAGAGAGAGAGAGAGAGAGAGAGAGAGAGAGAGAGAAAGAGAGACAGAGAGAAAACCTTTGAATCAGCAGGATTGTAGACATCACCTTTCTGTGTCTCAGTGTACACCTGCATGCCCTGATACAGTCGTTTGTGCGTTTGATGCTATCTGCTGCAGCAGCAGTGCCTTCAGGCCTTCCTGATTCATTTGTCATCTCATGCGGCCGCGTAGATAAAGGAGCACTGATCGCGCCGACATTGACCTGTTTTGTTTGGCACTGGCTCTTTGTCAAAGACTTGTCACAGGGAGGGGGCGGTCACAGTTCATGCCTAACCTTTCACAGAATTAGTCACCAGATGACCCAGCACAGATGATGGACTTCCTTCCTCCCCTCCATCCATACACACACACACACACACACCCATGCATGCATGGGCACACACACACAAACACACACACACACACACACACACACACACACACACACAGACACACACACACACACACACACACCGCTTCCTCAGGAATACCATCACTGTCCTCAGCATTTATTCAGGTGAGTGACGGCTGCAATTCCCCAGTGTGACCACCTACCCGGCGGTGTTGACAGAACCTGGAGGAGCCGCTGATGGCAGTGCGATGATGCCCTGCGTTACAGCATCAGCAGTTTGCGGCTTGGGGAGTTTTGGTGGAGGTGTTTTCATAACCCCTCCCTCCCCGAGCTTGCGTTTCCCCGTGTCTAGAGACATTGTCCCCGGGCAATCCATTACTCACACCAAATAGCGTTTTCACCTTAAATTACAAATGAAATAGGAAGGTAATGCAACCTGAAGGTGCATTATACAGAAATATGCCTGTATTAAAGAAGCAGCGCCATGATTTTGACCCTTTAATGCTTCTCTCCCTCCCTCCATTTGCCATTAGGCAGAAGGGGAAATTGCACCCCATTTTTTTGTTTTAAGTCTCAAATCCCTTACATTCCATTTGGTGAATAGAGGAGCAATTCGCTTCCCAATCTATCACCCGTATAAGGGCTGATCAATTGGAGAGGAAAGGGGCTGATACAACACACTTCAGTATTTTGGGTGCTGTAATTTGATTCGTTGAATAATTCATGGGTGGCACTGTAATGAATGTAAAAGGAGTTTCCCTATCATTCATAATCTCTGGCTAGTGGTAATTCAATGCTCTGCTTCGGGCACTTAGCGGCTGAGGTCTCTGTGATACCCAAGTCTGAAAAAAGAAGACAGAGGAAAAGAGTTCTTCTCTAGTATTTGGGAACAAAGGCTCAACAGATCTGACCTTTTCCGTCTGTGGTAAAGATGCAAGGAGATGTCCTTGGGAGCCTGCCATTTTGAATGTGATACAGTTAAAATCAGTATCATTTCTGACTAGACAAAGTAGTAAGTGTGCTGTCGTGAACAGCTTTTGATTTCAATTACTTCTCTAGTTTACTCTCACCTATAGCCATCTAGACCTCACTGCATGACTAATGGGTATCATTTGACAGAAAATCACAAAACAATATACTTTATTAGTCTCTTTAACTAAATCACTAGCTTTGTATATAGGAGAAAATATGGTTGTGTGGGGCAGATGAGAAAACCAAAGATCTACTGTCAAATTGCCAGGGGTCATCAATTATGTGTGTTCCTGTAAAGCAAGCCAGCGCTAAGAAATTATTGCTTATGATGCGTCTCATAGCAGCACATTCCCACGGAGCGCATGGTCGCAACTATTTTAATGTCAAGTGCCTTAAAATAGAGCGCCCATTAGTATCCAGTATCATAAACCCGTCCTCACACCATCCACCAACACCCTCCTCTGCAGACAACAAAAAAAGAAAAGAAAAAAAAAAGCGATACAGATATGGGTGGTAATACGTTATTGATGGTGTTTATAGTATCCCAGTGGGAGCCATGCGCAATATCATTTTCTATCTGCGAGCAGACATTGGCCATTGATTTGAGGAAGATTAAGTGTCCACCAATCAGAAGTGGCATTATGCATGGTAATCAGCTGTGCCTTGTTGTGGTAAATCACCTTAATTCAATAAACAGGCCCCTAACCCCCCTCACTGCTCTGGTAACATGCCTGGAAGGGGCCGTTTGTTCAGGGCATGAGTGCTGCCACAGCTATCGATAACTGGCCAGCTACAGGGTAGACATGAAACAAGCTACGCTGGAATTTCATCCAACTGGCATAGCATGTAACATTTCGACTTGACTTTCATTGAGTGGGATTGCGAGGTTTAAGGATTTGATTGCATTTGGGTGTTATAGGGTAGTGTGCTAAAGTATCCAAAAACATAAGGCCTTTAACAGTAATAGCTCTAATATGGCTGTCAGTATTGACCTGATAATTCATGAGAAACATTGTATGATCCACTGACTGTACACATATAACTCAAGGCCACTTCAGACAGCTATTATTTAGCTACCATTTTTTGTAGAGGGCTGCACTTTTGTCTGTTCTTCTGCAGATGGAATTTCAATGAATACTTGTGTGCTATTTGATAAAAAGGCAGTGTGTGTTGGGTGGAAATACCACTTTTATACTCATCACAGGCTTTGGAAATGGAAATGATCTTTCATTCATTATTAGCCACTTTCATTCGTTTTATTAGCACACAATAAATATTTGTATGCGTGTGCAGTTCATTTCTGTCAACAGTGTAGCGTTCAGTAGAGATTTTAAAATTGTCTAAACATTTGCTTCGTTCTTCATTTTAATAACCAAATCACAGAGGGACTATTTGTAATAGATCTACAGAGTCTGCTTTAGTCCCGAGAGATGGTCTTAAGATGGTCTTAGGGCTAGAATGCATAAAGAAAGAAATGCTGGTATTGCAGCGATTAGTTTGAAAAGAAAACATTTTTATGAAAAATCATTATGAGTTAAATATTTCACAAGAGCGAAGAACTACAGAGCCAGAATATAGCAGAGGATCACAGTTCTGACACTTCTCCTCTTGTAGACCTCCATACCATTAAATAGCAAAGTAGTGACAGGAGTGACTGAGATTATTATTACTTATTTACCTGGCCCTAAATCTGTGCATTCTAAAGGTGACAGACCTGTGGCCGAGGTAAAATTGCGCATTGCGTGTGTCAAGTGTGTGGAAATTGTGAGCCAGTTGAGTGTACATTTTTAGTTTGGCAGACTAACCCAGGTGAGGTATTGAATAGGTTTCGATTTATCATATGGATACGGATTTAAAAAATGAAAGATCGATATTAAAATTTGTGGACCAATACTTTAATAATAGGTCTTCTGGTGTCATTATTTTTATATATAAACCTTGGCTGGGTAAACATTGGAGAGCAGAAGGTTATTCCCCAGTCAGTCATTTCATACACAAGCAAAACTAGCATTAATACTAAGAAATACAACTAAATTAATTAATAAAAAAATATTTATCGATATTGTATTAAATCATATTGAGGATCGTATCATATCATGAACTTGTGAATCGGAATAGTATTAATTCAGGAAATCCGTATCGATACCCAGCCCTAGTATTGAATATTATATGCTTGGGGTAGCAGCATGCGATTGTCTCCAGGTGATCTAAAAAATGATTAGCTGTATTTCAGCAGTAGCATTTGACCAAAGTAGCCCTGAAAGTTCTGTCTCACACACTACCTGTTATCATTCATCACCAAACTGAGGTGCTTGTCGACTAATGAATAGCTTAGCTTAACATGCATTTAACATGAATTCAAATCCAATACATCTGACATGTAATCATTAATAGTAATTACTGGATATTAAATGGGATGTCAGGTGTATTTTCAGAGAAACTTAAGTAGAAAAAGGGGGGGGGGTTAAAGGGAGGTGTACATATTTATATGATGTCATTATTAATAATATTTTTACAATACAGTCAAAAAACAGTATGCTGGTATTGATGATATATATTATATGAACAGTATTTTGTATGAACATTGTGATCCCAGTGCTGCTGAAATGCTCTATGAATGCTGAAAACTGTAATACGAAAAAGCAAACACTGTCAACTAAAATTATTTAGCTATGTTAATTGAAGCAGGTTGAAAAGAAAATGAGCTGAAATTCAAACATAGGTAGCCATAAGCATTCACAGTGGCTAGGCAGGGGGAGAGAGTGCTTTGTGTGGAAATGGCTCAGGCTGTGAGTGCTGGCGGTGTGCTTTTTTTATTACATCACATTAGTCACATGAAGGAGTGGAACAGTATGGAGCCTCTAATGAAAACGATGCAGCGTTATGTGTGGAAATTCCTTGTTATGGCATTTCAGCACTAAACCAATAATAGTAGAGGTGTATCTGCATTGCAAGTGTGCAGGCTTGCTGCTAGAGATTGCCTGCTTTTGAAACAAAAATATGTGACAGAGGTCAGGCCAATATATATATATATTTAAGGGGTGTGGTACTGGGGCTGTATGTGGGTGGTATCGGGGCTGTTTCCTGGCTGTAGTTTCCTGGGCCAACTTAATTGAACCGCAGCCTGCCACAGTAGCCCTTGTCTTATATTTCAGATGTATGACCAGGCGATGCTTATCATTAATTTGAAATGAAGCAAGCAATCTATCAATCAGAGCGTAGACACAAAACCCCGTGCATGTCAGTATCTACCCGACTGCCTAATTTTAGGAGCTATCTTCCCATCTGAAGCCAATGGGAGAACAGCGTATTATCTATGCCACAGTATTAATAGGGATTATCCCTGACAGATCGTTTCGCTTGCAGGCACCATTAGCTCAGATTCATCCCACTCGGTATTTCCAGCACCTGCGACCACTGTCCGCTGGGCACAAGAATTATTACCATTGTATTTTTCCAGGGTATATAAATTAATCACGGGGATCATGAGCAACTGCTTTAAATTTCTGGACTGTGACCAAGAAACACGTCCTCCCTAAGGATGCTCTGGACCCGATGCATCATTAAAGCTGGAGTGGCACTAAAAGAGACAGAACTCTCTGCACAAGGAACTGACTTGTGCCTCATCTTGACACCTATAATTGATGCCACGTTTAAGTAGCTTGTAGCCACAAAAAGCAGTCCTGTGTCTTGAACAGAGGTTTGATGGCTGTGGTTAGGTGAGTTTTAGTGTGAGAAAAAGGAGGAAAGTTCGAGGTCAGGCCCACAAAAAGAAGAAGAAATCCAGACAGGAGTGGACACACATTAGCATTGATCATTTTTTTACCGCATGGGGACAGTAATGACTTAGAGCTTCTGGGCCTTGTTAGAACAAGTGCTAAAACGAATTGCATTGCCTGTACTCTTCTCCCAGTGGCATACATTTCTTCCCTTGCAAAAAGCTGCACTCATTTCGGAGGAGGTTTTCAGGCTACACAAATGAATAGATAGATGACGTGACAGTCTGTACTTTATTAGGGGTACCAGGGGATACATCAAATATGTGTTCCTCATAAATGCAACCATGCAGATAAAATCACTGCATCGGTTGGTGGGTAGCGTTTCAGTGTCAGATTTCTTTGTGCACTGAAAAAATGATAGATCGCTCCTCAAAGTCTCATCAGGAAACGCATCAACCAAATTTCCTGTTATTGACTCGTCTCCTATACCTGATTGAGACTCATCATTGGACTGCAGGCGGGATGACAGACAGAGAGGCAAGAAGTTAAAAAATGGAACCCCGATCGATAGCGATGACTGGCAAGACAGAGGAGCGAAGGTCAGAGTTCTCGGTCCCTGCGAGCAGATGATGGAAGAACATAATCAATCTCATCTAATATGATCTCTCTCTCTATCTCCAGTGTGATCCGCTCCCATTTTTCCTCTGCTGCCCCGTATTTTTCTCCCTTCTTCCGACATCCATTTATTACCAGGAACACAGCCACGGATCTGAGGGTGACTAAGGTGGGGAGGCAATATTTTTTTATCTTTGAAATTATTTATCAAAGGCATCCTTGTCAAGTGCTTTTTTCGGCCTCAATCCATCCTCTCATAGCCGTTATGAAGAAATTGAGTTTGATATCCGTGCATACAGTGTAGTAATCCCTACACCCACGGTTACATTATGGCTTTGACGAGACAAATCTGTGCCCTCCTGAGAGTTAATATTGAACGGTTCCATTCCTCTTTGCGGCTGTGATTGACTTGTTAGCTGCCTTTGAGTGATGAGCTCTAATTTGCTCAGACATTTCTTCAAATAGAATTCAAACTCGGTTACATTGGATTTTCTTTGTGAGCGCTGCTTACATCTAATTCAAAGCAATTATATCAGACCACAGAAACTTCACGACTTAGCTGTCAAAAGTTGAGCCTGGAATATTTTTCATCAGGTAAAATTGTAGTTGGTATTCACATTCCGTCTGTAGCTAGAATTGCAATAATTATAGATCCCCATATCTCTAATTTACCGCTTTTATCCTTTGAACCTTTGAAATTCTGTGTATGCGGTCTGTGAAAAAATCTTTTTTTTCCCCCAGATTTCTGACTTTGGCCCACTGCAGTATCTTGAACAGTTTTTTTTTTTTGTTTCACGTCTTTTGATAAGAAGACGGTAATGCTCTTCATATCCCATAATACCAACCTTGCAGTTTCTCTGTGGTTGCGCTCCTGCCTCTAATGTGGAGGTGCAAAGCAGACATGGCGTGGAACTGATCCTCTCTGAGGCTGAACTGAATTGATGGATTGCTCTACTCCGGCCCCTCAAGAGAGGCTTGCTAGATTTAATATGCCGTACTCCCCTGTCACATTCTTTACCCTTAAGAAGTGCATCACCTCGCGCAGAGCAATGTAATCGCCCTCAATGATAAATAGCATGAGAAATGTGTGTGAAGGTTTGTAAATACATCATACATATTTTCCAGAGTAAACGTGTTGAACCAATGCTGTTAGAGAAATCCAAACATTGCCTTTGGCGGGATGGTTGTGCTCATATTTTGCAGCTGTGAGCCACAGACGGGTGGATATTTTTTCTTCTCTTCCTCTCTTCCTCTCTTTCTCTCTTTCGCTCTCTCTTTCTCTCTCTCTCTCTCTCTCTATCACACACACATACACACTCTGTCTCTCTCTCTCTCTCTCTCTCACACACACGCACACACACACTCTCTCTATTTCTCTCTCTCCCTCATTCTCTCTCTATCTTTCTTTTCCTCTCCCACCCTCCTTCTCTCACTCTTCCCTTGACTCGCTCTTGGGAGACAGTGTAGTTGCAGAATGTATACACTAAATATCATCTCCACTGGATCAGCTGCAAGCTGCCCCTCAGGCACGCCATCCTGGCTCCGCTTATTTGGAGGAATGAATTATTAATGTCCCACTGACTTTCCTCAGGTTCCAGCTCCATCTCACCCACCAGCAGCTATGAGTGTGGATTGCAAAGTCTGCTGCTTCTGCTGCTGCTGCTAACGTACACTGGCACACTTTGATTCTTATTTTCATTCTCTCTCTTTTTTCTCTCTCTCTCCCTCTTTCTCTCTCTGACTCTCTCTTCTGCAGCCTACACTACAGTACGGGGGTCTGACCAGAAAGCACTTCATTTCAAAACGGCAGTTGGATGGGAAAAAGAGAGGTTCTTTGACCTTGCAAAATGAAGATGTTGTTGCCATGGGAACTGTTAATCCTTCTGTCACTCAAGGACTGTCTCGCAGGTAAGGTGTCCCCTACGTCGTCTTTGATACAGCACACCTGATCTGCATGCGTCTCACTACCCCCCATAGGGGAAACAGCTCTTTTCATGCCTTTTTCCTTCATTTCATCATGTTCCTGCTCCTTCAGAAAGTCTGTTTGCTTGTGGCAGTTTGAATGCCCACTTGCGTGTTTCCCCTGGTTTTCCATTAAGGCTATCATCATTGGAAAATGGCTGCACATTGTGTGTAACACACATACAATAGACAATGGCCTGTATACTGTATGATGCCTTTACTCATGTAGGAACTAATAATGCTGGGAACTAGTAATGGCGTATAACTACATTTGATCTAGCAGCTTATAGTAGTAAGTTCCTCTGGTGAGTGATATTGATGTCACTTTAGCCTCTGAGGTATATATGCTGTAAGATGTGCTGAAGCAGCCTTGTGTTGCCACATGAGTGGGCTTGTCGTCTTCATATCATGCTTGGGCACTCGCTGCTTCTTCCCTCGGGCGAATAACGGGCAAATAACCATCTTGTTTGGAGAGAGAAGAGACTTTGTTTTGAGGCTGCTGGGAGCCAGGGCTTTGATATTACTTTGCAGGGCATTATCACAATTTTGTATTCTTGTTTTGAACCCTACTCTGTCTGTCCTTTGACTGTCCTCATACGGTACATTGAGCTTTCAAGGGAGGCTGAAGCTCTGTCCCAAATGTTCACTTGTTCACCATACAGGGCACTGCTTGGTGTGCCAGTTACATTAGCTGGTATATTACATAGCGCAATACATAGTGTACAATTGAGCATTTCCAGTTTGCTGTAAGTGGATCATATTGGGAAGTTGTCTAGATGTCAAGAATGTTCAGATTATGTATGAAGCTTGAGCGCCACTCATACCAGGGTAGCTACAACCAGCCCAGATACTTTGTGAATAAACCTCCCAATCACACAATCTCTTTCTCACAATCTCAGACTGTACATGTTAAGAGCAAAAGTCTGCTCAATCAGAATCTGTGAGTGCATCACACTCAGTCTCAGTTGTGAAGTAACAGGAGCTTCCCCATTCCCAGTCGGAGCACATGATTACAGGGCCATTAGCATTCTTGCCACAGGTTGTTCTTGATTGCTTAGATTAATATTCAGGCTGCTTCTTATACCTTTGGAGCTGCATGTTGTCATCCTGTGTTAATGTTCATTCCTATGTAAGACCTTTTACTTTGCTGGTAAGGGGGTCCTGGAAGGCTCGTCATTGGAAATTCAGATTTGAACATTACATACATATTACAGCACACATTTTAGTTTCATATGCAAATACACTGTGAGGGTAGCTCATGATCGTCTCTTGAGTTTATCCCAGGTCAGAGCTGTTGTGCGTTCCTCCAGTGTTTATGAGTTTAATGTCAAGTATGACATTCACCCCTGGAATCCATGAAAATAAAATGTCATGTACTCACGTAAATGGTTTTCGCATACATATTTAATACTCCATGTTGTTTTGGAAATAACCAGCTCAAAGGTGACTGAGGGGCCTCTGTGTTCGGAGTAATGTCATGTGAAAGACTTTGTTTCCCACATCGCGTGGCCCCACTTGAAATGGATCATTAATTTACTTCATTTAAAGGACATACAAAGGGAGAGAAAAGTGCCTCCGCCGCTCCTGCAGAGCCCAAAAGGGAGGCACGCACCTTAGGCAAGGCGCTCTCCCACTTTCATTAGGGCTGATGGTGCGGGAGGGAGCACTTTTGCTCTGTCCTCGTCAAGGTGAGAGACCTGTAAAAACGCATCTCATCCGCCACGCGGGAGGGAAGCGGCCCATTTGTGCGCGGGCGGCGAGGAGCCGGAGGGGGCACCGTTAGGGGAAAAGAAGCACTTTGTCTTGACAGCGAAGACGATTAGTTCAGAGGGTGCTGCGCCTATCCATTTAAGACATGATACCATTCACCAGAGTAATTATTCTAACACGAGGTGATGGCGGCGACACATTCGTGTTTTTGGCCCACGTTTACCAAAACAACAGACCTCAGACCCAAACATGGCTGCCATGCTTCTTAGACCTCTGCCAGGATGGTGTGTGACATGATTCCAAAAGCAGAGAAGACGGCTGGTTAGAATTGCCACGTGTGCTCGTACGAGCAAGCTAATCAGCACAGTGAGCTATCTGTAATCTGTTAATTACCCCCCTTGCGACTGCAAAGCTGTGGTTTTGTCTGAACGTAGCATTCAGGTCCTAATACTCCCCCCACTGCAGAGTTCACACAAGTATGCAGACTGATGCCTGCTTCCGCTGAAGGAGAAAAATGCCCTAAAATTGACTGTAAACAGAACATTATCATCACTCTCATCACCATATTCATTATCATCATAACTGCTGCTGTGGGTATTGTTGTTGATATTGTTGTTTGACAAGTAGAACATTTTAAAATCAATCTCCACTGCTTCCACAATGTGTGTTAATGTAAGCTTGGATAGCTATGGATGTTGCTGTTGTAGAAATCATTCAATATATGACTGTGTGCTGTGCTTCTCTACCAGAGAGAAATATCCGACATGGGCCTGTCTTCACACAAGAGCCCAGTGACAGCATTTTCCCTTTAAACTCTGAAGACAACAAGGTGTTCATTAACTGCAAAGCCAAAGGCAATCCTCCTCCACAATACAGGTGAGCAGCTTCTTCAGTCACTCATTCCAGTTACCATCACAACTTTTTTCAGTTCAGTTTTTATCAGTCCACAATTTTATCACCATTTTTAATCATAAATTCTCACATTCCATGTGTAAGTTCAAGTTTCCTTGTGTTTGTTGTTTGTGTAATCGTTTCACCCTTGAACTGCCTCCAGGTGGAAGTTTGATGGCCAAGACATTGACATGGACATGGATTCCAACTACAGCCTGGTGGAGGGAAACCTGTTGATCAAGAGACCCCAAGCTAGCCAACATGGAGGGATTTACCAGTGCATAGCCAGCAATGCAATTGGAACCATTGTCAGCCGGGAGGCCAGAGTGCAGTTTGCATGTAAATATGCTACTAATTAAAAACGCCGCACATAGCATTTATCTAGTGAACAAAGTTCTGAAATAATGTTACGTTACATTAAGCTGACATGCTTATCCAGAGTGTCTGGAGCAATGTTGGGTTAGATGCCTTGCTCAAGGTCACCACAGCCATGGACGAAGGTTCAGGAGAGCACTAGTTATTTACTCCCCCACCCACATTCTTTTTACTGGAACGGGGTTCAAATCTACGATCCTCTGATCTCTAAACCAACTCCCTAACCATTAGCCAACAGCTGCTCCATTAGGCCACAGCTGCCTCTTGTTGGTTACCTTGTACCAAACTATCAGTGTTAAATCGGTAAACAGGTTTCTATCCAACTTTTTAATGAGCATTTTGAGCGTTTGGCTATAAAATTCTTGCTGGAAATGCATTACATGAATGCACATAAACGTACCCAGTTCTTATAGAAATGTGGATGCTGAGGCATATTTTCTTGTAGTGTGAATGTGCAAAACTGATACAAATGCATTGAATGGTAACACAACTACTGATGGGCAAGCTGGCCTTAAAAGATACAGTCCATGCGTTAGTTTCAGCCATTCACTATATCAGCCAGCACAAATCTTCAACAAGGTAGGAGAGTTAATTTCCTGTATCTCATAATGGCGCAGATAGATTTAGTATACATGTTAAAGGATTACAGCTTCTGAAGCCCGGATGCCCATCACTGCCTAAAATGTATTGCCACTTTTTATTCTTGCAGTTTCTCTCAGGGCATGTCTGTTTGTAGCATATCGAGCTGCTGTTAGCCTCTGATCTAAGTATATCCCCAATACCTGTCTCACAAAATGAATTTATACGTTCACATATTTCATCGCTGGAATGCAAGAGCAGGTACTTTTCCTGTGCCTATGCCTGTCTGGAGGGTTTTTGTTCAAACCTTGCTCAATTTTTTGCCTTTCCTACAGCTCAGATCTTACAGCTCTGCCATTGTCCTCATACATGCCCAAGCCCTCAGGGAAAGCATCCATCGACCAGCCGATAGGAGTTAGGGAATGATATATGTTCAGCACAGAAAGCCACCACGTTTGAATGAAAAATGGATATGCAGTGTCTCTGAAAATTTCCATCATAGTTTTTCATAACTAATTTCAGTTTCTGATATTATTTATTTACAGTTGTCATTTACTGATAATTAATAAAAACATGTAGACTGTTACTAACTAAAAGTTTTACATTTAAAATGTTTAAATATACACTTTTTCTACACATGGAAGACCTAAGGCAGAAACATTTAATTGCCAACATTACATTATGTAAACTTACAAATTATGTTGGGAAAGTTAACTTACCTGGCACCCTAATTTAAGACTCTGCATTAGCACTTCATTAAGATACTGTTTAACTGCAAATTTTCATCAACCTTTGATGAATCCCAATATGCACTATATCCTAATGCCTGACCGCATGAACGGATGCATTAAGGAAAAGTCTCTCTCAGGCAGAGAGGATGGCAATTATTTCATGCCTCCCCCACACTGCTTGTGCGAATAAGATGCTTACTTAGCCAGCTGAATGAAATGACTGATGACTTTATTGTGGGGCTGATATTTGCCAGGTCCTCCCATGGGATGTGTGTGGTATTTCTAAAGGTTCCAGGCCACCCACACCACACCACACCACACCACCCGCCCTCAGCCCCCTCCTTCTTTCTGGCCGTTGTTCCTTTGGCAGTGCCAGAGTGCCAGTGCCTAATAAAAAGTAATGGAAGACCTTTGTGTGTGTGTGTGTGTGTGTGTGTGTGTGTGTGTGTGTGTGTGTGTGTCTGTGTGTATGCATCCTCGCAGTCCTGCAGCCCTTCAGCAGCAAGCCACGGAGCGCCGTGTCGGTGCGAGAAGGTCAGGCCGTTGTTCTCCTGTGTGGTCCGCCCCCTCATTTTGGAGGTAAGCTTCAGCCAGTTCACAGTCACTCACCACCCGCCTGCCCCCCCCATCCCTTTTTCCGCTGCTGACCTTTGTTAGCAGAGCCTGCCGGATTTAACTTCCGTCAAATTGCTCTCGGACTGAAGAGGGAGAGTTGTGTTGAGCTTGCTAGTTGGTACTGAACATAGACTCAGACTCAGTGTGCCTCACCAATGTAGTTGCGATACTGGCTGTTTCCTGTAAAAGATAAAACCTTTGCTTTCTTCTCGCTGAAGATATTTAGGAGGGCAAGGCTTTGTTCTCTTTTCCTGGACTATTTTAAGTTGACTAAAGGACTCACCCTTTTCTGGCTTTACATAAGCTACTGCATTTATTGCTACTGTACTGTCTCTGAGCTTTATTTTTATACAGTGTGACCAGTGTGCTTGCAGAGCAATGTGGATATAGTTTATATAATTGTGTGTGTGTGTGTGTGTGTGAGAGAGAGAGAGAGAGAGAGAGAGAGAGAGAGAGAGGGAGAGAGAGGGAGAGAGAGAGAGAGAGAAAGAGAGTGTGTGTATGTGTGTGTGTTTGTAACTGTGTGTGTGTGTGTGTGTGTGTGTGTGTGTGTGTGTGTGTGTGTGTGTGTGTGTGTGTGTGTGTGTGTGTGTGTGTGTGTGTGTGTGTGTCTGCATGTTTGTCTGTGAGTCCGTGTGTGCGTGAGTGTGTGTGTGTGAATGTGTGCGTATATGGATGTGTGTGTATGTATGTATGTATGTATGTGTGTGTGAATGCGTGGGTGTGGGTGTAGAAGGGAAAATAAAGGGCAGGTAGTGGTGGCGGCTGCTGGTTTATCCTGCTCCCCCAGTGGTGTGGCTGCTTGGCA
>CM050211.1:7085000-7097500 GCA_027475355.1 Coilia nasus
GGATGGCTACGGTAAGCCATTCTGGGCGCTTTGAAGAAACATGGAAAATTATTCATTATATGATGATGTTGTCAGAGGAGTAGGTAAAAAGGCCTCTATGAGCTTGTGCTCAGAGCAGTGACTTTTTTTTAATCTAACAGTGCAACTGACAACAATAGTTTGTTCAGTGGGGTTTAACCTGGAGTAGCTATGGATTGTTGCACACGTTTGAATTTCAACCTACATTAAGCTAATGTGGCAAACTGCCTTAAGCGAGTCTCACTGCCCCTTAAATGCAAATAGGTGAAAGTGTGTGCCTATTGATTTTATTGATGTATTGCTTTTTGTTCTCGTGTGTGTGTCTGTGTGTGTGTGTGTGTGTGTGTGTGGCATACACAACGGGTGTGCTCGTGCTGCGGTGTGGCTGTTGTGACCTTGTTGATTGACTCGCCTCAGTCCAGTGCCTTCCATCTCGTGGCGGCGGGCAGATGGGAGCCCCCTCCCCGGCAAGATCAAGATCAACCACTCCAACGGGGTCCTGGAGATCCCCTATTTCCGCCCGGAGGACGCAGGCCTGTACGAATGTGTTGCCGAGAACAGCAGAGGACGAAACGTCGCCAGAGGACAACTCGTTTTTGACAGTACGATAGGATTACACATTTGAAAAAAATTATAAACAGAAAACAACAGTTTTTAATAATATCATAAAAATATTAATGTCTTTCAAATGGTCTATGTAAATTACATGTGACCACATCAACATATATAGTTATTTATTCAGAGCAGAAAAATAATTTTATCAGCATTAAATACAGTGTCTGTTTAAATTTCTGTGTTGTAAAGATAGCTATGAATTTGCAGCATAGGAAATCAGTACGTTCTGCTTGAATGAAATGACTGCTGATGAAGTACTCTGAAAATAGCAGCAAACACCAAGCTGTAGTTACTGGATGGAGTTATTGTGCTCCAGTTTAGCAAGTATAATTAAAACAGCTACAGCCCAAATCATAAAGTCTGCAGTTTGCCAGAACTAAAGCAGGGTATTATAAAGACAGGATAATCAGGAATTAATTTGTGCCAATTAACCTTTCAGTGATGTGGTTTTGAGTAGTTGAGGCTGTTGCTTTCTTGTTGGATTGCTATTCGAGAAAAAATAGTAACTGCCTTAGGAGATGTGGGCAAAATCCATCTATCTCTAGGTGCTTTTAGGCAAACGGAGGGTCGGTAAGGACATTTGGAGCACACAAACAGGTCATCTGACTTGCATGTTTAGCTGATGAGAATATAAACTGGTAATGATTTTTTCTCCCTGTTTTCGCCCCGTTGTTGGGTGACCTTCTAACGTGGAGTTGTTTGACATGTGACAGATGTGGAGCATCTGCACTGGGCACAGACTCTAAAAGACGCGCACATGGCCATCGAGGCTAGCCTGCAGTGGGAGTGCCGGGCAAATGGCAAGCCTAAGCCTACATACAAATGGCTGAAGAATGGGGAGCCAATCACAATAGAGGTAAGGTCACTGCATACGCTACATATATCATTTTAAACGCATGAGGTCATGTACACACCTGATTAAATGCAGCATTTTGTAGTCTCACAGCATAAAGTAAATATATAACAGACCATTTACTTTCAAACATTGAAAAACGGTAATTCTACCTAATCATAATTACTTGCATATAGAAAAATAATGCTTCTTACCACAGTCTTACTTTTGTCTTACAGAAAGTAAACAGCTGTTACATTAATCTCAGTCTTTTGTTCCTACAATAGTACTAAAACAAAGTTAGTAGTATGTGCCCATTGTCTTATACTTAAGCCCCTAAAACATATTCTATTGTCCAAGTTCGAATAAGTCCAGTTTGAGGATCTTAAACTACTCCTCTACTTTTTCTTTGCACTGCAAGGGGTTTTGGGAGAAGCAAATAAAATTCAGTAAAGGCCTAGTTATTTTTGTGAGACAAAAACAAGACTCATCTTAACAGTAATGTTTTCCACTGAGTAAACCTTCATCTAAAATGCTATCTGATTGTGCCATTGCTTGAGCTATTGATATTATTGTTTTATTACTAGGATAGGGTACGGGTGGAGGGTGGCAAATTATTCATCTCCAACATCAATGTGCTGGATGCTGGGATGTATCAGTGTGCAGCCATGAACCTGCATGGGGTCATCTATGCCAGCGCAGAACTCAAAGTAGTCGGTAAGCAAAACCAACAATAACAACCATAACAACACCATCAACAGCAACTACAGGAGTGAGCATGGAATAAGAGATCTGTGCATGCAGGGATGGGCAAAACAATGGGCAAAATAAACGAGATGCCAAGTGATTTAAGAGCGGGTTGGTTGCGTTTCATTTGGCAGCCTCGCCACCTGACTTCTCCAGGAACCCGGTGAAGAAGTCGACGCTGGTCCAGCAGGGCGGAGAGGCCATCATCGAGTGCCGGCCGCACGCCTCTCCCCGGGCCACCTTCTCCTGGCGCAAGGGCGGCGACTTCCTGAGGAGCACTAAGAGGTAGCCCTCTGAACCTCTGAACCGCTGTGAAGTGCTGAAGAGTTCTGTGATTACCACGGCTGTAGCTAGCCCCTTTTTTGTGTGTTTCACCTTATCTGGGAGGTCAAAATGAAACTCTTGGACTTGGACAAAAGGCTCAAACATTACTCTCACACACAGAAGGCTGAAGCACTACAGCTCTGGCTCTCTCTGCTCTGTAGTTCATGGCCAGGCCCCGGTCCCCCCTAACACACTAGTAATTTATCGTGCTGGGCCTAGTTTGGAGCACACGAGGCAAAGCAGACTCTCCTGATTCTGAGCTTGTTAGTTACAGGTGAGAGAAAGCATCAGCACATAAGCAGAGGGCAGGCACGTAGGCAGGCATGAGACACGAGAGGCCGGCCAGGCCCATGCACAGACCCCTGCCGAAGAGCAGCTGCCTCACACATCACATGGCAATTATGGCATCCGCGCCACGGCTCGACACCAAGGCACCCTGGAGATGCAGAGGTGATGGTGTGTGAGGGGGGGGAGCTATTGCGGTGGGACGGAGGGTGTCGGGGTGTCAGGGTGGAGGTGTAAATCCTTGCTCGCACCCCCAGGATGTTTGGCTCTGACCTTTTATTTTTAATTTTGAGTGTGAGGGGAGGTTGGCAGCAGCGGTTGGGGTTGGGCGTGTTGGGCAGGCGGGTGGATGGGTGATGAGGCTGTAGGGGATATACAGTACAGCAGGCCTATAGCACACTGTGAGCAAGTGCTTGGCCTCACGTTTGGCCTCCAAGGCCAAGGCTTTGATGGCTAAAGCACACTAATCTTGAAAGTAGCTAGCATGGCTTTGAGAGCTCATGCATGCTAGTCATGAAGGGTGCTAAAATAGCTATGAGAGCTGGAACACTTGTGGAGTCGAAGGAAGAAAAGGAAGACAGGATGTAAAGTGCAGCTGGCCTAGGACGGTGTGAGTGTTTGGCCTCATGTTTAGCCTCATGTTTGGCCTCCAGCCTCAGGCGGGGAGTAAATAGCATCCAGACTAGAAGACTGCGGGTGCTTCGCCGCGTCCTCTGTGGCCTCGAGCTTTAGGTATGTTGGGCTTGGTAGGTGGGGATGGTAGGGGATGTGGGGATTGGGGGGTGGTGGTATCGTCTGTGATCAATACGCACTGCCACATCTCCATGGCCTTTCCGTAATTCACTGGACCTACCCCAACACTCACGGAGGAGCATTGATTAGTTATCATATTCCATGGGCCGGTCACAGCGGGAAGGAGATGAGACAAAGACTAGAGGAGAGGGAGAGACAGAAAGAGAGAGAGAAAGAGAGAATGAGAATGAGAAAGCAAAAAGTGATTACACAGCCACTGTGCTTTTATCAGAATGTAGATGCAAGGCACGAAACATGGACTGGTCGGCCATCTCCCTCCCTCTTTTATAAAGCAGATAGTTCTGTACTTTTTTTTATTATTATTTGTTTTGCAGCTTGTTGCCCCGGGGGTCATGTTCTCAGTGCTCCCCTATCACTCAATGTTTGATATTTTTGTCAATAAATCAGCGCAAAAGTGCTGTGTGCAAGACATGCTTGGCGAGACCCGGGCTTCGCGGCTGCGGTGAATACATATTAATGTTTTAGAGCTGCAGAGAAATTGTTTGATTTCTCGGTGAGCCGCTCTCGCGCTGAGAAGCCTGTTTGATTTTCGCAGCCAGAAGGTCACGCTTGCTGCGAGGGCAGGGGATCATTTATATATGGGGAGGAGGGGAGGGAGGGAGGGAGGGAGGGGGACGCCTCGTGTTTTGGGCACCAGCTCATCGTTCCAGGTTCCGCTTGTGTTCATCACCAGACGGGCAGGAGAGAAAATGGAATGCTGAATGTGTCCCATATTTCTTTTTGTTATTATTTCTTTAGTATGCATCCCTCGTTCGTTGGCCTGAACATGACCGGTAAAGGTCTGCGGAGAGGGGGCTGTGACTCACACTGAAAGATGTCTCCGTAGCTCTGGTTGATGTACGGTGTTGTGGCGTGTTCTCCATGGCTGGGATCAGCGTGCTGTGTGTTTAGTATTGCCGTCATATGCCTTCTGCCACCACGATACTAAAGATCCCCCAACGATTGACTCCTGGTCCAGACTGTCGTTCGTGGGGTGCAACGTGTCTATATTCATTCCCTTCTTTATTACCTTGTGGAAATGGCTTGTGGCGTGGTGATAACATCCCACGCATGTGTTATAATGATAAGGATGGTGGTTACGATTGAATTCTCCATGAATCCCCTCTCCCTATCATAGCATGTATCCATCTACCTCTTTTATCCTTGTTGGCCTATAGGTCCCTTTTAAGGCTTCTATTTATACAGGATATATACTCGTTTTGTCTATAGTATTTTATAATTCTTAAGCACATTGCTTTTTCTTGAATCAAGATAATTACCCAGCATTTTCCATTTTCCACTTTGTTTGTGTCTGTCTCTCCATCTGTCTGAAATGAGACCAACATAATTTGAAGAAGTATCAATTTTTGATAAGAGCAACTCAGTGGCAGGAGTAACAGCAAAACACAGACACACACAGACACACACACACAGACACAAACAGACACACACACACACACACACACACACACACACACACACACACACACACACACACACACACACACACACAAGCACATGCAGACACACACACACACACACACACACACACACACACACACACACATACACACAGACAGTTTTTTTTCCTTCTCAGCAGTGGAAAATTCTCTGTTTTCCCTTGCCTGCCCTACTGAGAGACTAATCCCTCAGCGATGCCGGCATGGGGCTCTGATGCTTGGCCGATTTTGATAACAGATTTCCTCTCCCCTTATCAGGCGCACCATCCTGGAGGACGGAACTCTCCGCATTGCCAACGTTAGCAAATCAGATGGAGGCCGATACACCTGCGTCGCCCGAAACCCTTTTGGAACAGCCAGCAGCACTGGCACGCTGGTCGTGAAAGGTACTAGCACAGCTTTGAGATCTGATGCACAGCCGTCCTGATAAATCTATGGCTTTGAGAGCTAATGCACACTAGTCATGATACTACTATTGCTTTGAGGGTTCAAGCACACTAGTTGTGAGGTAATGGCACAGTTTTGAGAGTTAATTCACACAGGGAATGTGGCCAAAATATTCCCTCGTTCACTATAGAGGGCACTGTATATTGCGTCAGTAGTCCTGCTTCATTCACTTCTTAGCACACTATATAGTGAATGAGAAAACATTTGGAATTTGGCATAGTTGTGAAAGGTAAAAAGCTTTGATGGCTAAAGCACACTTATCTTGAAAGTAGCCACCATGGCTTTGAGAGCTCATGCATGCTAGCCATGAAAGGTGGTAAAATAGCTATAAGAGCTGGAAAACTTGTGGAGTTGAAGGAAGAATGAAAGACAGGAAGGGAAGGGAAGGGAAGGGAAGGGAAGGGAAGGGAAGGGAAGGGAAGGGAAGGGAAGGGAAGGGAAGGGAAGGGAAGGGAAGGGAAGGGAAGGGAAGGGAAGGGAAGACAGGAAAAGCAAAGGGAAAAAAGTCAGAAAATACTAACCCAAGCATGAAATTGATCATGAAATATATAGTTGTTTTATGTTCCTGCCGGTTTGACAGATGCATAACTCATCCTAGGTTTTGTCAGCTGTGAGTTATTGGTCAGTGTGATGGCAGTGGTGCTGGTGGCTGGATGCTGGGAGGAAGGGGAGGGATTCCCTGGCATCTGTGCTGCTGGGAGGAGAAATGTCTTCCTCCTCTCTGGAGTCATACATTGCGTGCTTAATTAAAAATGTGCTGTTATTGCAGTTTCCTGATTTTGCTGGTTTAATAGCTGATGCTTATACATATGCAATTTTTTTCGTCCTGTCCAAGCTGGCATAGTGGTTCCATTAAGCTGAATTATTCAGTTACGAGACCGTATCAATAAAACATTTTTTTTCTCCATCTGCAAAACGTGTTAATTAAATTTAAGTCATTTAAGGCCATTTTGAAGTAATCACGTTGAGAGTTCAGAGTGTGGGTGAGGAATAGACAGTATTACAGACCAGAGGTCACGTTACCAGATTTATAATGTCATCTTTTTTTCCCCCTGAGGGAGGATTGTATCGATTCTCAGAGATCGCTTTCATCATTATTATTTTTGGCCGTATAGAATAGCAATGCGTGAATGCACACATTCTACCATTTCACTATATTTGACTAAATAGTCCATTTGACGTGCTATTTTTTTTACCCGGTCCCCAGAGGGGTTGACCAGGTATTGCAATGACCCTGTCCGTCCGTGTGTGTGTCCGTCCGTGTGTGTGTCTGACTGTGTGTGTGTGTCCGTCCGTGTGTGTCTCTGACTGTGTGTGTGTGTCTGTCCGCTCGTATGGGGGGCCAGGCTGCCATCTCTTATTGTGCTTGTTTTTTGCCCATCTTCCTTTCCTCTCCTTTGTCTCCCTGAAGAGCCGACCAAGATCACAGCTCCACCCCTGAGCATGGACGCCACGGTGGGCGAGAGCATAGTGCTCCCCTGTGTCATCTCCACAGACTCCACTCTGGTGCCCACCTTCAAGTGGTTCTTCAATGGCAAGCTGCTGGATTTCAACAGGCATGATCACTTTGAGATGATCGGCGGGGTATGTACCCATGCTTCCTTGCATGTCACTGTGTGTGTGTGTGTGCGCGCGTGTGTGTGTGTGTGTGTGTGTGCACGTGTGTGTGTGTGTGTGTGTGTGTGTGTGTGTGTGTACTAAATACAGTATGAGATCTGTGCTGTTGTGAGGCCCTGAGGAGTGCAGACATGTTTGTGTGTGTGTGTGTGTGTGTGTGTCTGTGTGTGCGCATGCGTGCGTGCGCGCGTGTGTGTACTAAATATGGGATCTGTGCTGTCGTGAGGCCCTGAGGAGTGCAGACAGTGTGTGTGTGTGTGTGTGTGTGTGTGTGTGTGTGTGTGTGTATTTGTGTATTTGTGTGTGTGTGTCGGTTGGGGTGGTGTGGGGGAAAAGCAATGGTTTCTTTTTCAGAAACAGAGAAAAGCTGCTACTGTGAAAAAAGCCCCCTCCAACAAACTTTATTGCTGAAAACAGTGCAGTCCCCCAGGCATCAGCGCGAGGTCAGAGAGATAAGAGTTCAAAGGCACCGGGCTCCCTCAGGGACCTTCTTCAGACCTGACAAAACTCCACGGGGGGTGGCAAACATTGTCTGCTATGCATTGTTTGCCACATTCTCATTGTGTGAGCAATCTCTCCCTCTCTCTCTCTTTCTCTCTCTCTCTCTCTGACTCTCTCTTTCTTTCTTTCTATCTCTGTTTCTTCCTCTTGCCCCCTTACTCTGTCTCTCCCTTCCATTGTAGTTTCCAAATGACACGCTGCAATTTGACTCACGGCCCCAAACCCTGCAGGGACCCGAGGAGTTAGTTACCTGGTTGCTAAAGCAAACAGAGAATCACAAACCTGCCTGATTATAAGATTTATCCCGGTGGTCTTCTGAGCATACAAAGAGGCGCCGCAACTATTTGCGGGGGACTGACATTTCCTTTTTTGCCGCGCCTCAGCCAGCCGTTTCTGCGTTCTGGGAGCCAGAGTATGGAGGTGGCAAAACAACACCTCTCTCCTGTCTCTCTCTCTCTCTCTTTTTCTCTCTGTCGCCCTTCTTCCTTGCCTGGTGCGAGTGCGGAAGGCTGACATCTCATTAGCCAGCAGAGGGAAAGAACTAGAGAGAGAGAGAGGGATGGAGAGAGGGAGCGGAGTATTACCTTTTGTACAGGCAGATATGCTATTCTCTGGACGGTTCAGCTCAGCTGTTTTTTGACTGACATATCTCAGGTTATTTTTTCCCCACCTCTGCTTAGGGTCTGAGAATAGTGTAAATAACTACCTGCTGCTAGGGCATCCTTACATTTGCCTGGGGGAAGCAGTTACTCTCTTCAAACAAATAGGTCAGCTCCATCAGCAGAGGGCCAGAATAGGATGTGAAAGGCAGCAATTAGGTGCCCTGGCCGACCTGGCCCCTCGTGTGTGGACATATTTAGTTTTGTCGCGTTTATGTAGGATCTCTAGACATTGCCATATGTATTTATTCGCCTATGTGTTTTAAGAAAAGTATATGTGTGTGTGTGTTTTTTGTTGGGTTCAGCAGGGCTCGGCTGGCGATCTGATGATCAGAAATATTCAGCTGAAGCACTCAGGAAAATATGTTTGCATGGTGCACACGCTGGTGGATAGTGTGTCTGCCGCCGCTGACCTACTTGTGCGAGGTACGGACTTTCACTTCGCTTTGCTGATACTTTGTATTCCCCTCTCACTGTAGGACTTCATCAAACAGTGTGGGGAGGGAAAATTGGGGGGCAAAATGGAAGAGCTGAGTACAATGCCAGTTCATTTCTTTATTTGACCCAGAAAATCAAACACCTTCCGCCCACCTCTCCTCTCTCTCTCTCTCTCTCTCTCTCTCTCTCTCTCTCTCTCTTTTTTTTTTTTTGAAAAGTATCTGAAATGAGTCTATTAGCTTTGCTCCTCACGTTCTGCGGGACGTCTTTTGTGTTTGCCGTCATCAGCTGAAGGATCTTCGGCCCGTTTCATGAATATTAAGCCCTTGTCCTTTTGTTGCGGGTGGGATGGGGAGCCCGGCTTGTGTGCTTTTGTGTGCGTCGTCACAACCTTGTCACCTGCCCTTTTCTGCCTGTCGACGGCATGCCTTTGAGCCCCCACCACCACCACCACCACCACTCATTCTCTTACCTCTGGTCCATCTTTATCAGGCTCCCCTGGTGCTCCTGAGGGCGTGGTTGTGGGTGAGATCACCGACACGACTGCCCAGCTCTCCTGGCTCTCGGGCCCTGACCACCACAGCCCCGTCACCAGCTACATTGTCCAGGCAAGGAATCCTTTCTCCATAGGTTGGCAGGCGGTCAAAACAGGTACAATACCTCGCCTAAGCACCTTTTACCTCAAACTCTTACACGAAACAGTAGCCACACTGTATTTAAATACAAAAAGAAAGCCTTTCAGGCATGCCCTGCTGAGAACGATAAATCATATTATCACTTGATATTACCTAATATGTGAGAGGGCATGGCCATCCATGCAAAATGCTTGGATTGTGACTGCATATCACTTTCTAATTATCTTCCTTTATCCCTGAAGTAGTCTGTAATGAGACATTGGATGACAGTAACCCGAGTGTGCATGATAATACACATCACTGAAACGTGCTCTGCATTTTGAATGGCTCGTAAAGTGTATGAATGAGCATTGATATTTTTTTCCGCCGTTTCTTTCTCTTTCATCTGTGTTTCCATTTAAACCTCTTCGGATCCCAGTTCCTGCGGACGTGCCTGGACAGATGTTACATGCTACCGTAGTGGACCTCAGCCCTTTTGTTGATTATGAATTCAGAGTGTTGGCAATTAACGGCGTAGGCGTCGGTGAGCCCAGCGCACCGTCCAAGCAGATTCGCACCAAAGCGACAGGTAACATCCATTTTTGCACTTTGTTCCCCGACGCGCTTAATACATCATTCTCACCGCATGAATGTCACTTACACCCCTAATTAGCTGAAATTGTATTTAATGCTCCTCATGATGGATCTCAGTCATCTGAAATGTAGTTTTAATGTCAATCACCCTCTCTGCTGTTTTTTTCTAGTCAGATTCAGATTGCCAACTAATTTCCTAACAATTAGGATGTAATTAGGACACAAACAGCAAGGCATCACATTTAAAATTACATAACAGGAGATGAGTCTCTCACTTTTCAGATCATTCAGGTGTCCTCCCATCCTTCTAATGAAAGCAGTGTGGTTTAAGTCAAAGGAGCTAAGTTGTAAGCAACTGGACTTTTTTAGAGCTTGAAGGTGTCTGAACTGAACTGAAGAAGCCTTTTAGATGAAAGGTGAAACATCTTCAAGCTCTAAAAGAAGTCCAGTTGCTTACAACTTATCTCCTTTGAGTACCATGTCTTGGATGAAGGAGAATCTTCACAGATATCAGCATGGTTTAAGCTCCCTTGTACCTCTTTGGCCTTTACAGTCTGTAATGATACATTAGAAAGAACGTGTCACAGCTCTTCAGCGCTTGTAAGAACTGCATATTTCAGTTCTTTACAGTTTTTTACACACTAAAAAATGAAGGTTTTCACACAAGTAACAAAGCTTTCTACTCAGGAAGCAAAACACCTGTACAGAGTTGCACCTTTTACCAAAGATTACACACAGTGCTTTGCAACCACTCTACACCTATTTTCACACCTTAGACGCAGATAAAGGATTGTAACGTTTATCATTCGTTAAAAAAGCACTTGCTTGCCAATGATCAAAGTTTTGAATTAATTAAATAATCACATCCACCAGGTGTGGAAGCACACATGTGCTTCATTAAAAAAAACAACACTCAGGTGCGCTATATAAGGCAGCAGAGCAGGTGGGTTCACCTGTCTTCCACAAAAATGGAAGGAGTTAGAAGAAGAAGAAGAGTGAGAATGAGAGGAGGCGCTCAGAGAGGAGAAGAAGTTGGTACAGGAAGAGACTTAGGTAGAGGAAAAGGAAGAGAGAGAGACCTGAATCTTTCCATCAATATGCTCTGGTAAAATTGGTTCCATCAGCACCCTCAATTTGCAGTCCTATACCTTCCACCATACTCTCCCTTATTTAACCCAACAGAGGAGTTTTTTTTTGCGTGGCAGTGGAAAGTGTGCGACTTTCGGCCCTACAACTGTATGCCTCTCATTCAGGACATCGGGCAGGCCTGTGATATTATCAAAGCAGAGTCTGTGTAGTGGTGGATTTGTCACACAAGGTGGTTCTCCAATGCTATCTTGCAAATGAATACATACCCTGTGTCTCAATTAAGGGTCTACGCACTTCAAAGTGCTGATTGGTCGGCTACATATGTCAGAGTAGCGCGACAAGCCCTGTCCTATTTGGAAGGCGCCTCCAAATGCACCTGACAAAGCCGCACTACATTTGCCGCTGAGCAAAGGCTACTAGAGGTGGATCCTCCATGGCCTTGTTTCTGCCAGGATTTCGCTCAACACGGCACAAGTGCAGACAAGTGCAAACGACAGAGAAGTACGATTTTAAAAGTATTAAGACAAAATAAAAGTAACAAATTCATAATTCCTGGTTCCATTTCTGACAGTACAGCTTTATTTGTTATATTTTTGTCAGGACGTAACTGCCAAACTATGTTCTACAGTTGCTAGGCAACCAGAGGAGTACCATGGGAAATGCTCCATAGGTAGGCTATCCCATTTCATGAACGGTCAATGGCCACGGTAGGCTAGAACTACATAGGCAACTCTGTAGCAGTGCATTCCGGAGAGTGCAGACCCTTATAATTGAGACATAACTATAGCGTGTGATATGGACGAAATCTTATGGCCTGATTCAACCAGATGGAGAGATGATGACTAGAGTTATATTATAGCTATTGCCTTGTTTTTTCTTCAGAGTTACTGTGTGTACATTATGCAGTAAATTTTATTTGTCGGATATTTCCATGTTGATTGAAATGCCACTGTAACTAAGTATATGGTGATAAATACTGTATTTTCAGTCTGCAGTATCGGTCTTTTGCAGTGTTTGGTAAGTTTGTACTGTAGTATTTGTGTAATTTCTCTCAATACCTCAAAGTAATCATGAAGAAAGTCTTTGCCATCTAAAGTATTCCATAACCATGCTCTCAAACAATATTTCTGAATAAAATCCAGCATTCCATATCTGGAAAAAAGGGTTTTACAAATGTGTTTTGAAATTAGTCAAAGGAGCTAAGTTGTAAGCAACTAGACTTCTTTTTGGAGCTTGAGCTTGAACTACCATGACCTGGATAAATGAGAATCTACACCGACATTGTGTTTTGAAATTATTACAGTAGTGTGTAACAGCTTGAAACAGTATACAGTCCTCGAAAGACTGTTAGGGCTCATTCACACCAAACACTCTCCGTATCCAGTGCGTGCCCGTTTTCTGTCCGTATTCGTTTAGAATGCATGTTAACAAATTAGACTGTTCACACCGCACGCGTGATCTGCGTGAT